>JAYESA010000019.1:100833232-101213232 GCA_036927795.1 Iris macrosiphon
TAATTTCACCATTGCTGAGGATGGATCTTTGAGGCATAGAGTTAGATGGTGTGTGCCTAGTGGGGAGCTGCGTGAGGAGGTATTACAAGAAGCGCATCGCTCTCAGTATTCCATGCATACATGTGCTAATAAGATGTATCAGAATATACGAGAGAGTGTGTGGTGGTATGGCATGAAGAGGATAGTGGCACAGTTTGTATCCAGATGCTTAGTGTGCTAGCTGGTGAAAGCCAAGAGGCAGAGGCCAGGAGGTTTACTTTAGCCATTATCCATTCTAGAGTGGAAATAGAAGAACATTACTATGGATTTTGTGTCCGGACTTCCACGATCTCCAGGAGGGAAAGACGTAATTTTGGTCATCGTTGATAGGTTGACCAAGTCAGCCCACTTTTTGCCTTTCAAGGTAGGTTTGTCTATGATCATTTTGATACATGGAGTTCCCGTCAGTATAGTCTCGGATCGGGATAGTCATTTCACTTCTCATTTCTGGAGGAGTTTGTAGGAGAGTTTGGGCACTCAGCTCAAGTTCAGTATTGCATATCATCCCCAGATAGATGGGCAGTTAGAGAGGAATATTCAGACTCTCGAGGATATGTTGCGCACTTGTGTACTAAATTTCGGGGGTTCTTGGAAGGACCATCTCCATTTGGTAGAGTTTGCTTACAATAATAGCTACCAGGCTAGTATAGAGATGTTATTTTTTGAAGCTCTGTATGTTCGGAGGTGTCGTACTCCCTTGTCATGGGATGATGTTGGAGGGATTATTTTGCTTAGGCTAAAGATGGTTGTAGATACAGCGAAGAAGGTTCAGTTGATCAGAGATAGACTTTGAGTGGCGCAGGACAGACAGCGACATTGGGCCGATAGCCACCGAAGACCTTTGGAGTTAGAGGTATAGTTTAGATTTTTGTTTTATTCTTGTTATTGGTTGTTTGTTATAGATTAAGCTCTTAAGGTGGTATTTTGTTCTAGGTGGGTGGTTTGGTGTTTCTCAGGATTTCTTCGACACTAGGCACGATTCGCTTTGGTGGAGGGAGAAAGCTTAGTCCGCGATTCATTGGACCTTTCACTATTCTAGAGAGGGTCGGTGCAGTTGCTTATAGACTAGACTTGCCACCTGTATTGGAAGGAGTACACAATATATTTTACGTATCGCAGTTAAGACGATACATGGCAGATCCTAGTCATGTATTGGATCACTCGGAGATAGAGGAGGGCCCTACTCTTAGCTATCCAGAGCAGCCAATTGAAATTCGGGATCGGAGAGAGAAGGTGCTGAGGAACCAGACTATTCCTTTGGTGCGTGTCGCATGGATGAATCACTCTCCGGGGAGTCTACCTGGGAGAGAGGGGATAAAATGCGAGAGCATTATCCCTATTTGTTTGTGCCTTGAGGTATGTTCTTTCCTAATTATGTTATGTTCTTTCATAGTTAGTTCTTTTCTTTAGTTCTGTTCTTTTGTTATGTTCTATTATTTTCTGGGGGTAGCTTTAGCCTTTGAATTTCGAGAACAAAATTATTTTAAGGAGGGTAGACTTGTCACTACCATATTTTCTAGGAAAGGGAATTTTAGTAATTTTATAATTAATTAAATATTGTGCATGATAAAAATTATTTGTTGTATTATTTTATTATTGTTAGGTGTTATTTATTTATTTTGGACTTGTGTTAGTGGACCTAACTAGTTTAATTTAGACTCATGGACCAACATGTATTAATTATTAGATTTGAGCCCAATTAGAAAGCCTATTGATTAGGAGATAGATTAAAATTAATTAAACCATTAGACTAGAAGCTTTTCTCCTTAATTATTTTTTCATGAGAGAACCCAAGGGGTATAATGGATATAACATAGTAGCTTGAGGAAGGGGTAGAGGGGGCCGGCCTATTAAAGAGGGGGGAATTGATTTCTCTCTCCTCTTTTCATTTTAAAACTAGATCTAGAATTTTTCTCAACCAAATTCCTTCATTTCCACTTTATTTCCCTACCAAATTTTATCCCAATTCCTTCCTAAATCACCATTAGAAGCTAATAGAGCAATGATCTAGAAGGAGGAAGCAAGAATCTACAATGAGGAGCAATGATCTACAAGTTGGAGGCCAATTTCATTATATTTGGAGATTTTATTGGGAATCCATCTACCAATAGGTATAATTCAGCTTTTTTTTCTTAATTTAGGTTCTAAATTTGAGATTTAGCAATAAGAAATCAACCCATATGCATATGCTACCCATAAGATTTGCTTTTGTGTTCATAGGAGGCCTATTGTGAAAGTTATGGTACTTTTTGTGTCAATTTTGGGAAAATTTCAAGATTGACATTGGTTGTGTGTGTCAATTGGTATTATATATAGTGTATTATATATATACATATTATAATTTATGTATTATACATATTTTATGTGTGTTATATATATTATATATATACATCTATTATAATGGAGGACAAAGCTTTGGCGACAACAGGAGCGTCACAATAGCAGCAGCATTACCAACAGCACAGCAGTAGCAGCAAGAGCAACAACGACAGCAAGCATCACAACAGCAGCAGCAAAGCAACAGTAGCAAGAGCAACAGCGACAGCAAGCGTCACTGAATGCAACAGCTGCAGAAATAACAGCAGCAGCAGCCGCTATAGCGACAACAGCAAGCGTCACAGCAACAGAAACGGAAGTAAACAACATAGCAGCAGCGACAGCAGTTAGCGACGGCAGCAGAGAACCGTCGCTAAAACAGCAGAGTATCAGCGGTATCAGTGGCTTTAGCGATAGCAGGCAGTGGCTTTAGTGATAGTTTGACAGTTTCTAATAGTATTATATATATATATATATATATATATATATATATAGATATATATATATATATATATATATATATATATATATATATATATATATAGATATATATGTATATATTTATGGTAGTTATTATATAAGTAAATATGTTCCTAATTGCTAGTTGTATTTTAATATACTATATGTATATTATTTAGTGTAGCATATATTAGTCATAAGGGTAGTTAGCATGAGTAAGTTTGGGGTATTACCTTAAGATACCATAGTAAGTACCAAGGTAATTGGGGATACCCAATGTATTGGGTTTGGGTATCAAGATTGGGGTTTAGTGTTGTGATACCAAGTTGGTTCGAAACCAAGGTATCCATTTAATATATTAGGATTTTATATAGGTGTTATTGTTTGATATTTGTGTATGTGTATGATATTTTATATCCCTTGTTTTACGTATCCGGAGATACGGTATCCTAGTATCCTAAGTTATAGTTTTATGACCTAGACTTTAGTATTTGAACCCAATATCTTTGTGTTAGACTTTTGCATCCTAGAAATAGGTAGTTGACCATAGTCGACCATAGTCGACCATAGTTTGACCATAGTTGACCATATTTGACCATAGAGTTGACTTAGTTTGACTTTTGACTTAGAGTTGACTTGTTGACCTAGAAGTTGACTAGTTTAACTTATTTTCTTTCTGAAACCTTGTATTGATGTTGTATTCTATATCTAGGTCTCCGAGGCACCATATCAGAAATTTTTAAGACTATTTATTGGACTTCAAGCGAGTATATTCTCTGATAGTTTCTTATTTATGATATCCTCTATGTTTATTGTATCTAGTGTAGATATCCATGCTTCTTGACACGATCGTTACACGGATTGGTATATCCAGATCTTTTCATGAGATATTATTTCTTGTATATGGTGTATCTTGTGCAAGTCTTATTTCATTGGTTATTTTGTGCATGTACATATACTGATTCTCGGGGAGATTTGCTACCTTCTTAGAGAATCCTGTGCCATAGCATACCATGGTTGGATCTATTATACCAGTCGGGGGTGGGGAGTATTTAGTATAGATATGTGATCATACCTTCCTGTGCAAGTATTGTTTTCCTGTGAGTGTTGGTCATACACTGCACGTATGACTAACCAGGCCATTATTCCTGTGCAAGTTTCCAAGCCGATAATATGTTAAAGCTAGTACTCACTCACTTAGACATTAGTATTCTTATTCATTGTCATATTGTTCATTATTATATTTATTCCAGTATTTTCTTATTATGTATCTCTTGTATCTATTGTGCATCTTGTATATTCACATCTATTTACTGTTACATAGTTTTTATCATTGATTAGAACTGCTGTTAAAGATGTACTCTGCTCCTTTCTTGACTAGATATATTTTTTCTAGATGATACTGAGGACTGGTACCCTACACATTACGGACCTCAGGATATTGTGGGTTTAGAATCAGAGACCCTGGTTCAGGAGGGACTTATCCCAACTGAGACAGATGATCAGAGTTTAGTAGCTTCTTAGTAATCTTGTACTGGATTTGTCTCCAGCTTATGTGTTAGTATTTCTTTCAGACTCATTGATTTATTATTTTAGACTCATGAGTTGTATGTGACTATTCTATTCTTTATCATATTCGTACTCGTTCTATCTTAGATCTGTGATTGAGTATATTGTTATTTTTGGTGGTTCATTATATTACTAGATAGTTTATCCAGACAGTGTTCTACCGCCGATTCTGCGATGTAGGCTGGGTGTTGTTTCTGACTTGTACCCTTACACCGGGTGCGGGTCATGACATGTTCAACTCCATCTTAGTAAAAATATACTTCAAGCCCTTATGGTCTGTGAAGATCTCCACACGCTCTCCGTATAAATAGTATTTCCACAACTTCAAGGAAAATATGACTGTTGCCATCTCCAAATCGTGGGTAGGATAGTTCATCTCATATGGACGCAATTGCTTAGATGCATAGGTAATCACTTTTCTATTTTCCTGAAGAACACAACCCATCCCTTTCCCCGATGCATCACTATAGATATGGAAACCTACAGACGCTGATGGCAATGTCAAAATAGGAGAAGACGTCAACCTTGTCTTCAATTCCTCAAAAGCATCCTGGCACTCCTTTGTCCAAACAAACTCTGCGTCCTTCCTAGTGAGTCTAGTCATGCGCTCGACAATCCTTAAAAATTCTTGTAAAAACTTTCTGTAGTAGCCTGCTAGACCCAAGAAACTTCTGATCTCTGCAACTGAACTTAGGGTCTTCCAAGATTCTACTACTGCGATCTTCTTCGGATCCACTGAAATTCCATCACCAGTCACAACATGTCCTAAGAACTCCACCTTGTCCAAGAAGAACTAATACTTGGACAGCTTTTCATACAGCTTCTCCTTCCTCAACAAATCTAATATAATCCGTAAATGCTCCTTGTGCTCTTCTGGTGTCTTCAAGTATATGAGTATGTCATCGATGAACACCACCATGAACTTGTCAAGGTACTGGTGTAACACCTTGTTCATCAAATTCATAAATATCGTAGGGGCATTAGTCAACCCAAACAGCATTACTATAAACTCATATTGGCTATACCGAGTCCTGAAAGCAGTCTTCAGAATGTCCTCTAGCTTCACTTTCGCCAGGTGGTAGCCTGATCTCAAGTCTATCTTATAATACAACTTGGCGCCACTCAACTGATCGAACAGGTCATCAATCCGTGGCAACGAGTATTTATTCTTGATAATGAGATTATTTAATATCCTGTAATCGATGCACATATGCACCGATCTATCCTTCTTTGGTACAAACAATATCGAGCTCCCCACAGTGAAGAACTAGATCAGATAAATCCCTTATCCTGTAATTCATCCACTTGCTTCTTCAGCAAGAACAACTTACTATTGTTCACTCTATTGATATGCTGTGAAATTGGTTCTGCACCTGGCACCAAGTCTATAGAGAACTCAATATCTCGATCTAGTGACAATCCTGGCAATTCCTCAGGAAACACATCCAAGAACTCTTTTATCAAAGGATGCGGCAACTCCTTATCTTCTACTATAGCTCCACAGATAATGCCTCATCTCTGTTCTGCAGCTCCTCTAGCAAACTCGAACTCTGGCTCTCTAAATAAAACTCTACCTCATCTAAAATCTATACTAGCATGGTGTCTACTCAACCAATCCATCCCGAGTATAATATCGTAGCTCGGAAGTGGCCTTACAAGTAGACACGTACTCAGCTCCCGGACTCCCAGTGTAACTCTCCAATCCTTGAAAATATCACTAAACAGGATAATGCCTCCCCCAGTCATGATCTTGCAAGTCCTAAGCAAAGTCTTAGCTACCAAATTGTAAACCCCCTTGATTAATTCTAAAGATAGTCAGGTTTGAATTTGGAAATTTTTGGATTAGCAGCAGATGTTGAGGTTTAGAGTAGAGTTGTCTGTTATTTTATTTAATTAAACCCTTGGAGCGCCCTATCATTGCTTAATTATTCGGAGCCCAATATCAGCCCATGAATTCTATCGGACTATTGTACTTCTGACTTGACTCACCAATTTAGGCACTGAACTTTTCGTCACACAAAAACCAAATCCGTTGTGCCTTAAATTAATCGCACAACTTCGCGTATCCTAAAATCCATATTTAATTCTGTGTCGGACACCTGTGTCGTTACCCTCAATTTTGAGATACCAACTTAACCCGTTAGGCCAGACTAACTAAAGGGTCCAAGACTGACTCCAAGCCCCCACCATTTTTGACCTTTGTGTCATTTCCAAATTTTGACCCCAAGTGCCCCCATTTAATTTAAAAGCGCGGGACACTTTAATTCTATTTAAATCGAGGATACCAATTTTGTCTAATCCTATTTTAATCCCTAATTAATCCCAATGGTCATTAAATTAAACCCATGCCACACACATAATACCCCCTCACCATACAAATCACCAAACACCAATTTTTCCCACAATTTTTGCATCATTTTATGTGTTCGTACAATTTTCCAAATTTAAGGGGCTTAGTTGCAATTTATTAATTTAGGTGTCCTCACCCCATTGGCCATGACCAAAGGGAGAGCCTACCATTCTTTGACCTAGTCAACTTTTTCCCCCTTCCTTTGCATGGAGAAACCCAATCCTCCATGTTAAATCCTAGCCCTCCAATTTAAATGAGAGCATCCCCACCACACATCACTCATACACCTCCCTATAAAATATCAATATCACCCTCACATCTCCTAAGCCGGCCCTAATCCCTAGGCATTGGGAACTACACTCCCTCTCTCTCTCCTCCCTCCTCCATTTTATCCATACACAATTTCTTCTTCTTCTTTATTTCTTTTTCTTCTTCCTTTCTTCTTCCGGCCGACCAACTCAGTCCGGCCAGTGTAGCCCTCAACTCCGGCCTGTGCACAGTATCTCCGGCGGTGACTGAACCTACTTCGGCGATGCTGTGCAGCTCCCCCTGACCCGCCTACTGCCGACAGAGCCGACCACTCCGGCCAGTTCGAGCACCCCCCGCGTCCACTTCGGCCTGTCGATCCAATCCCACTGTACAGTCTTCCCCCGGCCGGCTGACCCGCTCCGGTCAGTGCACCTATACCCCGACTCCAGCGGCTGCTGGCACCACCGCATCTCGCACCACGACTCCGACCGACTGACCGCAGCAGTGCGAGCTTCCCCCAGCGCCGCTCAGGCCTGATACCACCTCGACTCCAGCACACTTTCCCCGACTCCCACTGTGCAGCACCCCCACAGCGACTGTGCGGCTCCCCGTCCGCCTATCTGACCTCCTCGACTTCGGAGCTCCCCGTCCGCCCATCCGACCTCCTCCCTGTTATCACCACCACCACCATTAGATCTCACCATCACCACCACCACCATTAGATCTTACCACCACCACCACCACCACCACCACAAGATCACTACCACCCCGCTCTGGCCGACGACCTACCTCGCCGTCGAGGTATAACTCTTCCCTCACCTTGTCTTTTATTTATATATTGTTCATGGTTAAGTTATATGATTAGGGTTTTTATATGTGATTAGTTAGGTTTTTTTTAACATATTATGTATGTGAGGATGAGGGTTCTTAATATTTATGGTTGTGTGCATTAGTTAGGGCTTATGAGCATGGGTTGATAATTTAAACTTGTGTGTTTAATTTGGAAGAGAAGCATTACTTATACAGCATATATAGAATTGTTAGCATTGGTTGTGGTTGAATTCACCATTAAGGAATGGTATGATTTTGTGATCCAATGGACAGTGGATGTTATATAGAGGAAACTTGTCTATGTAGTATGTAGTGTAAAATGCTTAATTTAAATATATAATTGGTAAGGATAGTAGGTGAATGTTTGATTGAGGACTAGTGTGATCGGTAATTTAGAAACTAGGAATTTAAGGTGTTTAATTTAGAGCAGTACTATGTGTTTGGTAACAACGATATTAAACGAAGGAATTATAATCGTTAACTGTGTTTTGAGGATGGTTTGATGATGTAGTATTAATGACTAGATGATTTGACGCATCGTACCGATAGTCAACTGTGTTCAACCCCCCTAGTGTCTTGTCCCTGTGAGTCATAGCTGAGACTGAGTTTAGGTATAGATGTGTGTCACATCCCTGTCTGTCGTGGAATAGATTATTGATTATTAGTTTGTATCTTATCTCTAGGTACCACGGGACCTGAGGGCTTGGACGCGGTACCGGGACCCCGTCATCAGCAGCCACACGCAGGCAAGTATACCTTACCACCCTGTATTTTAGATTATAGATATTTGTTGTTCTTTATGTACATTGTGCGCATATTTATGTTGACGTTCGATACTTCGCGTCCGGATCACAACCGGGTGTCGACGTTCGTCGTAACGTCTTAGAATAATTGACAGATGCTTCGTAGCAATCCGATGTACGTACCTGAGTATATCGACACCCCAGGACACACTCATACACTGTGATTATGCCAGATTCCTGTATCCTGATACTGATATTATGACCAGAGACTGGGATGACTTTAGGGTCGTGTCTGTTGAGTTATTGCCATGTGTCGAGACTGCTAGATAGAGGTTCAGGTTCAGGGCACTATCGTTGACCGCTTGGGAAGGGGAAGACAATTACTAGACGTTTGGGCTTCTCTGCACGCGCTTATATATGTATACGCAGTATTCCTGTATTCTAGAGTAGTGTATCACCCGTGTGACTCTGTGCTCGGATCTACGGTATGCCCCATGTGTCTCTGTGTTCGGAGCTACAGTTTTATTTTGGGATAGCCTACGCGTCGAACATTTTCTTCAAACTGTGTCATATTTGTTTGGTTATGATAGAGTACCCTGTCGTTGCACTTGTACTTTTCTGTATTACTTGGCATGTTGTATTTTTGTACCTTGTTACGTCCCTCTGAGGACCTGGTTTCCTGCCAGTTTTGCAGCATAGACAATTATGGAGCATTTGGAGTTGCTGTTGGAGTTGTATGTCTTGCGGGCATTGTACCAGGTACTCACATCATTTCTACCAGCATTATGGTTATTTTATATTGATTATTCAGCTGCTGTTGTAGCCTAGTTTTTGTAGACTCATCTCTTCTCGAGTCTATTCGAGTTTGTGTGTTATTGGGCGGCCGACTCTAGCATATATAGCTCTTTCTTGTATACTGCTGTATATTATGGATTGAGACATAGAGGTTTACACTTATGGGATATCTAGATAGAGCCCTTTATAATTTACAGCTTATACATATTCGAGTCAGACCAGAGTCTGGTCGAATGCATAGCTGGCGTGTCACGTATTCCTGGTCCTACGCATTTTGGGACTGGGGTGTGACATATTTTTATGGTGGCCCATGCAGGTCAGTATTAAATCGTCTTGGTCATCTGACTGTGCCAAGCGAGCATGCAAATTAGGAATAGATATTATGATTGTTGAATAGGATCTCAATCCATAATCGATTTTAAAAACTTTTTGTATGTGATTATCGTCCTTAGATTGCATTCGTTCCATTTTCGTCAATATCGTTATCATTGACTCTCATCCCCTATTATTCGGAAGACGGACGTTTGTGCCTGATGGTTCCCTCCAGAAGAAGATCGTAGCCCAGACGACAGAAGACAGAATTCGAATAACATTCTCTGAGAAGATTGTTACCCTGAGTAGGATAGAATGATAGGTTCTTTTGGATTCTAGAACTAGTATGGAAGGGTAGCATGAGAATTTGACCCAGTAGTACCCTACTCGTGCTTGAGGTAGAAGTGATCTTGGAAGTACTGAGAGCTGGAAGGATTGTTGATTATGACCTAGAATAATTTATGGAAATGCATAGCCTGATGATGGAAACTAGTGGTTGTATATGATAGCAATGCTAGGAATGAAGATTATGAGCCAGAGGAGATAAATTTTTTTAGGATCTTACTTGGAAGATAATGATCGGATTCCTGAAATTCTAGTATGTGCCTGAGTGATACCATTATTGTAATTGTGACTTGGAGAGATGAGTAACGAAAAGAAGAAATTCGAGGAATAAAATTTTTGGGTAAACCTTGAGGAGAAGAGAAATTATATATTAGGGAAGGAAATATTTTCTTTTGAGGATTGCTGTTGAAAATATAACAGGAGAATTTATCTTGAGGTTAAAGTCTAGACTATGACATTATCCTAGACATGGATTGGTTGAGCCAATACCACGCAATGCTTGATTGCCGTCGTGGTTGTGTCATCCTTAGACCACCGGATTACCCTGAGTTTGAGTTTCTTCAGAGAGCCTGGGAGCATGGTGCCCATCTACCTTTGAGGCATACAATACAGGAGGTAAACCAGTGTACCACCATATTATATCAGAGTTTGAGGATGTGTTTCTAGAGAATCTTCCAGGCCTGCCACCTGACAGAGAGATTGAGTTCACTATAGAGTTGACTCCAGGAGCCGAGCCAGTAACTTCCCCCGTTTATAGACAAGCACCGAAGGAGTTGGTTGAGCTAAAAGTCCAAGTAGATGATCTCTTAGATAAGGGTTTCATACGGGCTAGTGTATCTCCATGGAGAGCACCCATTCTGTTTGTACCGAAGAAGGACGGGACGGTACGCTTGTGTTGCGATTACAGGGCGCTAAATGCTGTAACGATAAAGAACAAGTATCCACTACCGTGCATCGATGATTTGTTTGATCAGCTTAGTGGTGCATGTGTATTCTCAAAGATCGTTCTCAGATCCGGTTATCATCAGATCAAGGTACGGAGAGAGAACATACAGAAGATGGCCTTTCGAACGAAGTATGGCCACTATGAGTTTTTAGTCATGCCGTTTGGTTTAACCAACGTGCCAGCTGTATTTATGTATTTGATGAACAACGTCTTCCACCACTACTTAGACAAGTTCGTGGTGGTATTTATCGACGACATCTTTGTATATTCCAAGAGCCAGGAGGAGCATGGGAGTCATCTCAGGATCACGATGGAGACACTGAGACATGAGAGGCTATACGCCAAGCTTAGCAAATATGAGTTTTGCCTGGATAAAGTACCATTTCTGGGGCACATAATCACCAAAGATGGACTAGCAATTGACCCGGAGAGGGTAGCTGCAGTTGAGACATGGCCTACCCCTACATCAGTTACAGAGGTTAGGAGTTTCCTCGAACTTGCCGAATATTATCGAAGGTTCGTTGAAAACTTCTCGAGGATAGCTGTGCCTATGACGCGACTGACATATAAGAGCGAGGAGTTTATCTGAACCGACGAGTGTCAGGCGGCTTTCGATGAGTTGAAGAAGCGTCTGACATCAGCACCAATTTTGACACTACCTTCAGGATCAGGAGAATTTGTAGTGTACAGTGATGCGTCTGGGAGTGGATTGGGATGTGTACTGATGTAACATGGCAAGGTGATAGCCTACGCATCGAGACAGCTGAGAGTTCATGAGAAGAACTATCTGACGCATGACTTGGAGCTAGCTGCATTGATATTTGCACTAAAGCTATGGAGACATTACCTTTATGGTGAACGTATTGAGATTTACACAGATCATAAAAGCCTAAAGTATGTCTACACGCAGAAGGAGCTCAACATGAGGCAGAGACGCTGGCTAGAGTTGATGACAGATTATGACATTGAGTTGCAGTACCACCCTGGCAAGGCGAATGTCGTAGCAGATGCCTTAAGTAGGAAGCCCAGGGCATACTTTTTGACGACTCAGCGGCAATTGCTAGAGGATCTCCAGGAGCTTGGGATTGAGATTGTATTGCCAGGCATGGATGGACAGATAGCCAGTCTCGAGGTTCAGTCTACACTGATTGAGAGGATCAGGGCAGCCCTGCCTACAGATATGAGATTTCGACGTCTACGAGAGAGGACAGAGGACGGCATACAGATGGGACTCAGGATTCACGAAGATGGAACATTGAGGTATGGAGATCGCCTATATGTTCCGAGTGGGGAGCTACGCCAAGAGTTGATGACCGAGGCACATAGCTCGATTTATTCCATTCATCCCGGGGGTACGAAGATGTACCGAGACTTGAGGCAGCATTTCTGGTGGCATGGGATGAAGAGAAAAATTGCAAAATTCGTGGCGAAATGTTTAGTTTGTCAGCAAGTCAAGGCTGAACATCAGAGGACTGCAGGATTATTGCAGCCGCTTCCCATTCCCGAGTGGAAGTGGGGACACATTACCATGGACTTCGTCATAGGATTCCCGCGGAGCCCTAGCAGGAAGGATGCAGTTTGGGTTGTCGTAGACAGACTCACCAAGTCTACACATTTCTTGCCCTTCAGAGTTGGGCAGTCCACAGAGATATTAGCTGACATGTATATGAGACATATAGTACGACTACATGGAGTGCCTATCAGCATCGTATCGGATCATGATTCCAGATTCACATCGTATTTTTGGCGGAGTATGTAGGAGAGCCTAGAAACTCATCTCAAGTTCAGCACTGCATATCATCCACAGACCGATGGTCAGTCAGAGCGCACGATACAGATATTAGAGGATATGTTGAGAGCGTGCATGACTAATTTTGGAGGATCTTGGGAGGACCACCTATACTTGGTAAAATTCTCCAACAATAATAGTTACCAGGCTAGCATACAGATAGCACCTTATGAGGCATTGTACGGCAGGAAATATAGGTAGCCAGTTTGTTGGAGTGACATGGAAGAGCATCAGATACTTGGTCCAGAGTTGGTGACACAGACAGTGGAGAAGGTCAAGCAGATTCAGAGCCACCTGTGTGCAACACAGGATAGATAGAAACATTGGGCAGATGCACACCGCAGACCATTGGAGTTCAAGGAGGGTGACCATGTGTTTTTGAGGATATTGCCTACTCGGGGTGCCATCAGATTCGGAGGCAGAGGCAAGCTGAGTCCGAGGTACATCGGGCCTTTTGACATCTTGGAACGAGTTGGCGAAGTGGCTTACCGTCTTGCATTGCTTCCATCATTAGAGGGAGTGCATGACGTATTTCATATATCTAGCTGAGGAGATATGTCGCAGACCCTAGCCACGTGCTTGATCATTCGGAGATTATAATCGGGCCCAGTCTATCTTACGTAGAGCAGCCAGTTGAGATCCTCGATCACAGCGAGAAGACTTTGAGAGGGCAGACTATTTGACTGGTCAGAGTTGCATGGAAGCACCATTCGCTAGGCGAGTCTACTTGGGAGTGCGAGGATTCTATTCGACAGTAGTTCTCGTACTTATTTGAGGAGCAAGGTACGATTTACGTACCGTATTTGATTCCTAGCTTGTTTTTAAATTCTTTTAGCTATTATCGTGCTTTACTTTTAATTTCGGGTACGAAATTTTTCTAAGTTGGGAAGAATGTAAACCCCCTTTATTAATTCTAAAGATAGTCAGGTTTGGATTTGGAAAATTTTGGATTAGCAACAGATGTTGAGGTTTAGAGTAGAGTTATCTATTATTTTATTTAATTAAATCCTTGGAGCGCCCTATCATTGCTTAATTATTCGAAGCCCAATATCAGCCCATCAATTCCATCGGACTATTGTACTTCTGACTTGACTCGCCAATTTAGGCACTGGACTTTTCGTCACACAAAAATCAAATACGTTGTGCCTTCAATTAATCGCACAACTTCCCGTATCCTAAAATCCATATTTAATTCCGTATCGGACACCTGTGTCGTTACCCTCAATTTTGAGATACCAACTTAACCTGTTGAGCCAGACCAACTAAAGGGTCCAAGACTGACTCCAAGCCCCCACCATTTTTGACCTTTGTGTCATTTCCAAATTTTGACCCCAAGTGCCCCAATTTAATTTAAAAGCGTGGGACACTTTAATTCTATTTAAATCAAGGATACCAATTTTGTCTAATCCTATTTTAATCCCCAATTAATCCCAATGGGAATTAAATTAAACCCATGCCACACACACAACACCCCCTCACCATACAAATCACCAAACACCAATTTTTCCTATAATTTTTGTATTATTTCATGTGTTCGTGCAATTTCCCGAATTAAAGGGGCTTAGTTGCAATTTATTAATTTAGGTGTCCTCACCCCATTGGCCATGACCAAATGGAGAGCCTACTTTTCTTTGACCTAGTCAACTTTCCCCCTTCCTTTGCATGGAGAAACCCAATCCTTCATGTTAAATCCTAGCCCTCCAATTTAAATGAGAGCATCCCCACCACACATCACTCACACACCTCCCTATAAAATATCAACATCACCCTCACATCTCCCAAGCTGGCCCGAATCCCTAGGCATTGGGAACCACACTCCCTCTCTCTCTCTCCTCTCTCCTCCCTCCTCCATTTTATCATACACAATTTCTTCTTCTTCTTCTTTATTTCTTCTTCTTCTTCTTTCTTTCTTCTTCCGGTCGACCAACTCAGTCCGGCCAGTGCAGCCCTCGACTCCGGCCTGTGCACAGTGTCTCCGGCGGTGACTGAACCGACTCCGGTGACGTTGTGCAGCTCCCCCTGACCCGCCTACTGTCGACAGAGCCGACCGCTTAGGCCAGTTCGAGCACCCCCCGCGTCCACTCCGATGGTTGATCCAATCCCGATGTGTAGTCTCCCCCCGGCCGGCTGACCCACTCTGGTCAGTGCACCTATACCCCGACTTCGGCGGCTCCTGGCACCGCCGTATCCCGCTGCTCCCCGCACCACGACTCCGACCGACTGACAACAGCAGTGCGAGCTTCCCCCAGCGTCGCTCAGGCCTAATACCACCTCGACTCTAGCACAGTTTCCCCGACTCCCACTGTGCAGCACCCCCGCAGCGACTGTGCAGCTCCCCGTCCGCCCATCCGACGTCCTCCGACTTCGGAGCTCCCCATCCGCCCATCCGACCTCCTCCCTGTTATTACCACCACCACCATTAGATCTCACCATCACCACCACCACCATTAGATCTCACCACCACCACCACCACCACGAGATCACTACCACCTGCTCCGGCCGACGACCCACCTCGCCGTCGAGGTATAACTCTTCCCTCACCTTATCTTTTATTTATATATTGTTCATGGTTAAGTTATGTGATTAGGTTTTTTTTAACATATTATGTATGTGAGTATGAGGGTTCTTGATATTTATGGTTGTGTGCATTAGTTAGGGCTTATGAGCATGGGTTGATGATTTATACTTGTGTGTTTAATTTGGAAGAGAAGCATTACTTAGACAACATATATAGAATTGTTAGCATGGGTTGTGGTTGAATTCACCATTAAGGAATGGCATGATTTTGTGATCCAATGGACAGTGGATGTTATGTAGAGGAAACTTGTCTATGTAGTATGTAGTATAAAATGCTCAATTTAAATATATAATTGGTAAGGATAGTAGGTGAATGTTTGACTGAGGACTAGTGTGATCGATAATTTAGAAACTGGGAATTTAAGGTGTTTAATTTAGAGCAGTACTATGTGTTTGGTAACAACGATATTAAATTAAGGAATTATAATCGTTAACTGTGTTTTGAGGATGGTTTGATGATATAATATTAATGACTAGATGATTTGACGTATCGTACCGATAGTCAACTGTGGTCAACCCCCCTAGTGTCTTATCCCTGTGAGTCATAGCTGAGACTGAGTTTAGGTGTAGATGTGTGTCGCATCCCTGTCTGTCGTAGAATAGATTATTGATTATTGGTTTGTATCTCATCTCTAGGTACTGTGGGACCTGAGGGCTTGGACGCGGTACCGGGACCTCATCATCAGCAGTCGCACGCAGGCAAGTGTACCTTGCCACCCTGTATTTCAGATTACAGATATTTGTTGTTCTTTATGTACATTATGCGCGTATTTATGTTGACGTTCGATACTTCGCATCCGGATCACAACCGGGTGTCGACGTTCGTCGTAACATCTTCGAATAATTGATAGATACTTCGTAGCAACTTGATGTACGTACCTGAGTATATCGACACCCCAGGACACACCCATACACTATGATCGTGCCAAATTCCTGTATCCTGATACTGACATCATGACCAGAGACTGGGACGACCTTAGGGTCGCGTCTGTTGAGTTATTGTCGTGTGTCGAGACTGCTAGATAGAGGTTCAGGTTCAGCGCACCATCGTTGACCGCTTGGGAAGAGGAAGACAGTTACTAGACGTTTGGGCTCCTCTGCACGCGCTTATATATATATATGTAGTGTTCTTGTATTCCAGAGTAGTGTATTACCCGTGTGACTCTGTGCTCGGAGCTACCGTACGCCCCGTGTATCTCTATGTTCGGAGCTACGATTTTATTTTGGATAGCCCACGCGTCGAATATTGTCTTCAAACTGTGTCACACTTGTTTGGTTATGATAGAGTACCCTGTCGTTGCACTTGTACTTTTCTGTATTACTTGGCATGCTATATTTTTGTACCTTGTTACGTCCCTCTGAGGACCTGGTTCCCTGCCAGTTTTGCAGCATAGACGATTACGGAGCATTTGGAGTTGCTGTTGGAGTTGCATGTCTTGCGGGCATTGTTCCAGGTACTCACATCATTTCTACCGGCATTATGGTTATTTTATATTAATTATTCAGCTACTGTTGTAGCCTAGTTTTTGTAGACTTATCTCTTCTCGAGTCTATTCGAGTTTGTGTGTTATTGGGCGGCCGACTCTAGCATATATAGCTCTTTCTTGTATACTGTTGTACATTGTGGATTGAGACATAGAGGTTTACACTTATGGGATATCTAGATAGAGCCCTTTATAATTTACAGCTTATACGTATTCGAGTCAGACCAGAGTCTGGTCGAATGCGTAGCTGGCGTGTCACGTATTCCTGGTCCTATGCATTTTGGGACTGGGGCATGACACAAATGATGCTTCAAAGCAAAAAAAATAGATACAAAACTATGGGAAGCACCACTATCAAACAATGTGAAAGCTGGAATAGAATTAAGAGGAACAGAACCTGCGATGACAACTCCGGTGGGCTCGGCCTCCTCGACCGTCATAGCAAACGCTCGTCCGTGAGGTGCACCCCTGATGCTGGTGCTGGGCATAACGTTGTTGCTAGGTCGAAAGTGGCGGTCCCCTCAGCTGTACTTTAAGTGGCCTCGCCTATGTTCTCGGAGCTGGGGCTGCTCCCTAAACTGCATGATGAGAGTTGGAAGGACAATCCCTTATCTGATGTCCCTCGACACCATAATACAAACAAACTCCAAACCCCTTCCTGCAAACTTCCCAGATGTGGCCGGGCTTCTTCTAGAACTGGTAGAAAGCATGTTGTGACTGTCTCAGCTGTTCTTGTAGTGCCTGGTGAACCGGCACCCTAGATAGAGTCTGGTGCTATTGTGGCTGCTAAAAAGGTCTAGACTGGATATGAGGATGCTTAGTAGTTCCTGCGCTGCTACTAGCCCCCCGAAAAGAATCACGGTCTCTCTTAGGTTTTAATCCCAACTCCCGCTCAATCTTGTGTGCCTCCGCAAGTATATCAGAATATGTCTCATAGAAAGACGGAATGAGGATCTTCACTTCCTAGTTCAGACCCTCGCGGAAGCGGATAGCCAGAAGCTCTGGCTCCCTCACTAAATATTTTACAAATTGGCTCAGCCTACCAAAATCTGTGACATACTCCTCCACGGACATGCTCCCCCGAGTGAGGCCCTCAAACTGCATCCCCAAGTCCAACATGTCTGCTCGAGCAAAGAACTTCCTCTTGAAGAGGTCCTTGAACACTCCCAAGACTGCCCCACATCAACAAGAGTGGATCATTCCTGAACCAAGTACGGGCAATAACGAACAGCTGAAGTCCTGCTTCCTCAACCTTCAGATCCTCAGCAAGACGGGACACCCTCATAAGACGTTCGATATCCTCGAGCCAATCATCAGCATAGATGATGCCCTCAATCCCGTTGAAGACCCGTGGTTCTAGCTTCTTGAAGTGCTGGATATTACCCGACCGAAGCTGGGAAACCTGTGGAGCAACCTACTACTGGAACAGAGCTCCTCTCTCTACAACAGCAAAGGCAAGGTGATAAGCACTCTCAATACCCTGCCGTAACACGTCGGTTTGCCTCTGGTGAGCCTCTGACTGGGCCTTCTGAGCCTCCATCATCCCGCAAAACAATATGAACACCTGAGTTGCATCTGTCGGCACAGAAGGTGGAGGTAGAAGCCCCTCAGACACAGTTGTAAAAGTCCTCTGAGCTAGAGGTAGACTCCCGAACGAAGCTGATATGACAATCACCGGAGAAGTGACTGGTGTAGGCCCTCGGCAAGTGGAGATCTCTCAGAAACTGCTCTCCTCTACTGTGATCAAATTTTAGGCGACATTTTGAGGAAAAGAGAAAGGAAAGAATCAATATGGCATATGATATAATAAACTCAAAGAAGGACAGTTAAAGATCAAATATCAATATCAAGGAAGAACAGTTGAAATGAACAATAGAGTTTTTCCTAGATGTGATTAAGTATTCTCATCCTATAGCCTATATCCTATATCCTGAAATAGGCTCGTAATAGCACTCAAATCAGAGCACGACAACGAATCGTACTACTTGCGACCTCGAAGACCTGTATGGGCTACCACTAATAATATGTCACGACCCACAACCGGTGTAGGGGTACGAGTAGTGAACAACGTCCAGCCTACACCGCAGTATCGGTGGTAGAACGATATTTTGGTCAACTATCTATCTAGCAATCATGATATATAATGCCACCAATGAAGTATAAATACTCAATCATAGATCTATAAGATGGAACAAACGCACAAATATGATATAAAGAACTGAAGAGTCAAATACCACTCACAAAACCAAATAATATCCAATGAGTCATCTAATATAAAAAGAAATACTAATATCAATGCTGGAGACAAATCCAATACAACAACCTATCTACTGAGCTACAGGTACTGGGTCATCTGTCTCAACCGGGATGAGACCCTCCTGAGCCAAAGTCACTGACTCTAGCCAACTAGGTCTTGAGGCCCATAGTGAGTGGGGTACCTCCTTAGTGTCATTTGGGAAAAAATATATACATTCAGGAAAGGAGCAAAGTACACATCTAACAGCAGTTCCAATGAATGATAAAAACTATGTAACAATAAATAGAGTAAATATACAAGATGTTAGATACAAGTACAAGAGATATACAAAATAGGAATATTGGAATTAAATACAAGAAATAATCATCATAAAAATGAGTAAGAAATACTACTACTATGTGAGTGAGTACAAGTTTTAATATGCAATCGACTTAGAAACTTGTACAAAAATTTAGGCCTGGTTAATCATACGTGCGGTGTATGATCAACAATCATAATGACATACACAAGGAGGTTATGATCAAATATCTATACTAACACTCTCCGCCCCGACTGGTATAGTGGATCCAACTATGGTACGTTATGACACAGGATTCACTGCGTAGGTAGCTAGTTTCAACAAGAATCAATATTAGTACATGTACAAGAAGGACGAGGAACAAGGCTTGCACAAGATACACCGTAAAAATCAAGGAATAATATCTCATGACGAGATCCGAATATACCAATTCGTGTAACCATCGTACCAAAAAATCAAGGATATATATACTAAATACAAGAAACACAAGGGAAATCATAAATAGGAAACTATCAGAGAATGTACTTGCCTGAAATATGGTGAACAATATCAAAGATGTCTGAAACTGTACCTCGGAGACCTAAATATGGAATATTATATTAATATAAGATTTTGGAATAAAAATATGTTAAACTAGTCTAATTCTAGGTCATAGAGCCATTTTTAGGTCAAAATGGTCAAACTAGGTCAACTCTGGGTCAAATAGTCAAACTTTGTCAAAGTAGCTATTTCTAGGTTGTATGAGTCCATCTCTAGGATATTGGGTTACATAGATCATACACTATGTAACTAGATAATACTAGCTATAGGATACTAGTACTATACCGTATCGTAAGATACGTAATATCTAATATATGAAAATACTAGATAAGATACACAATATTATGTATACTAGTATTCCTAGCTAAACTAGTACTATGGATACCTTTGCTTGGAGCCAAACTTGGTTTTATACTACCCATCTTGACCGAATACCTTCAGTCAACACACCTTACCTTACCTTGGTAACAAAAGGTAATACCTACTAACTAGTTAATCTAACTAGCTAACGCATATATGTATACCCATATATATACTATCATATATAACTATCAATCATGAGTAATAATATCTATTAAATAAGTATATCATCTCACATCAATATACAACTTAACATAAACCACCAAATAACTAACATATACTAACATCTAATATAATCTAACTCATAACTACTAACTAACTTACATTAGTAGTTAACTATAAACCAACATCAAAACATATATATAACTAACACTAACTTATAACTAACAGTCACTTAATTTCAAATCAAAACCACACTAACATATCTAACCAACCACCAGACAACTCAATACTCAAAACCCGACCCCCTAATCCCTATTGCTGCCCCTACTGGTATTGTAGTTGCTGCTGCCCCCTAGTTGCAATTTGCTGTTGCTACTACTACCTAGTTACATTTGTTGTTGTTGCTACTTGTTGCATTTGTTGTTGCTGCTACTGCCTAACTCCTAACACACCTAGCTATTGCTCAACTCCAAATCTACTACTAATGTGGTTCACCAATACCCGACCTCCTATACTACCAAGATTGATGCAACATGTCAGTCCACATACATCACTAACAGTGCACATGAATTTCCCTACTCTCCATATGACAACCAATACACTCAAATGCTATAGAAATATAGCTATATATATATATATATATATATATATATATATATATATATATATATATATAACAACTATAAATACTATACTCAAATCGCTATAACCAAGGTAAATTGAATTAGAACGCAAAGTATCAGACACGTGGAGTGCACCGCACCCGTATCACACTCAATCTATGATACACTTGCGGTACGACTCTACCACACCACCAAACGTATCCTGAACAAAATGAGCAAGTCTATAATCCTAATTATAAGTATTACGAAGAGCTATCTACTCAACTACGTGTCCGTGTCAAAATATGACATGCTCAAACCCCCGTGTCGGAATAAAATCTCCAAATCAACCCGTATCGCCAAATTGTCGTGATACGGCCTATAAGTATATAATTATGGACATGAAATTAGTCTCAAAATATCAAACACATGTCAATTTGGTCTAATTGACCTATTGACAACCACATGATATGCTAATCTCGGAAATTTTCCAAAATTGACACAAAATTACACATAACTTTCTCCATAGGCCTCCTATGAACCTAATTTCACTTTCTATGGGTAGCCTTAGTAAATAAAAGAGTTTCTAATGATTAGAATATATATTTAGAGTCTAATTAGAGAGGTAAAACTAAATTTTACCTATTGGAAGATGGATTCCCAATGCGCGTCTCCAATTGAGTGTCAAGAGCCTTCAACTTGTGCTTCTTCCTACTCCTTGTAGATCCTTGCCTTCTCCTTATTACAATAGACTCCAATGGTGAGTAAAGAAGAAATTGAAAGATAATTTGGGTAGAGATTGGTGTAGGGATGAAGGAATTTGGAAGAGAGAAATTCTAGATCTACAATTGAAATGAATGGATGAAGAGGGAGAGTCTCTCTCCTCCCCCTTCTATGGCCGGCCTTGCCCACTACTCCAAGTCACTATGAAAAGTCTAAAATATCCCTTGGGGCTTGTCATGAAGGAATTAATTAAGGAAGGAAGGTTTTAATATAATTGGTTTAACTAATTAAGTCATCCTTCTATTGAATAGGCTTGTTATTGGGCTCAAATCTAACTAGAGTTAATGTTGGCTCATAAGTCTAGTCTAATCTAGTTAGGTTTAGTAATACAAGTGCAAAATTAAATATAATATCTAATAATAAAAAAATAATACAATAAATAAATATTCAACAAGCACATTAATTATAAAATTACCAAAATACCCTTCCTAGAAAATATGGTAGTGACACGTACCGCCTCATCCAGTCTCGCACCAGCTGAAGCTAAGTACCATTATTGATTTAAAGAGGATGAAGCCCAAGGACTTCAAGGGCACAGAGGGGATCTTTTAAGCCAGTGATTGGATTAAGAACATAGAGAGGAACCTGCGACTGGCACAGATTCTGGAGAGTCTACAGGTGGAGGCAGCGGGTAGTCGAATATTTGACATTGCCCTGACATGGTTCTATACGGACCCGAGGATCACGATGCCAGGATTGACTTGGAAAATGTTTAAAGATATTTTCAAGGAGAAGTTATTTCCGGACGTCTCTCTGAGTGCCCTAGAGAGCCAGTTCTAGGACCTCATCCAGGAGAGTATAAAAGTGGACGAGTATGCCACGAAGTTCTATAGATTGGGCAGATCTATAGAGATACAGAATTCCATATCGAGAGCAAGAAAGTTCCGAAAGGGTTTAATCATGAAGGTCAAATCTTTCACCAGGGGTCATTGTATTGTGACATTCGAGGAGATATTGATGGATGCTCAGAAGGTAGAGGATGACTTGGAGATCAAGTCCAAGAGGGGTAGAGTCGTATTCGGAGAAGCTAGCAGTTATGCGGGTCCAGCTAAGCGACCCCATTTTCAGCAGTAGAGGACTTTTCAGCCATACCAGTTGCAGGCTCCAGTTCAGGCACCAGTTCAGTAGGTGCCACAGTAGCAGCAGTGACGGGTTCAGCAAACTCCCACCTGTCACTTTTGTAAAAAAGATAGACCATATCTGGGAGGTCTATAGGATGAGGTTTGAAGTATGCTTATATTGTGGCACAGAGGGACATCAGATAAGGGATTGTACCATATCTTCTCGTTGTACAACTCAGAGATCAACCCCAATTTTGAGAGCACCAGCGAGGCCACCTGCGGGTCAGCAGAGAGGATCTCCATTGCAGATACATCACCAGATATTTGTACAGTACCAGCAGTTAGCAAAGAGGTGCATATCAGGGGCTACCATTCGCCATGACGGTCGAGGAGACCGAGCTGGTGGGAGATGTTATATCAGGTTCAGTTCTTCTTGCTTCTATTCCAGCATTAGCTTTATTTGATTCTGTTGCTTCTTATAGTTTTGCATCTGTATTTTTTGTTCTTAAGCATTGTTTAGAGATTAAATATTTGGCTAGGACTTGCAAGATCACGACTAGGGTGACATTATTCTGGTCATTGATATTTACACGGATCGTAGAGTTACATTGGGAGGCCAGGGGTTGAGTGCGTGCTTACTTGTAATGCCAATTTTGAGCTACGACATAATACTCAAGATAGATTGGTTGAGTAGACACCATGCTAGTATTGATTTTCATGGAGGCATGGTATTATTTAGACCCCAAAAAAGCCAGAGTTTGAGATTGTCAGAGGAGCAGCGGAGTAGAGCGGGGATGCCATCTATTGAGCAATGGTGGAAGAGAATGAGTTACCACATCCGTTGATAGTAGAATTTATGGATATTTTCCCGGAGGAGTTGCTGGGGTTGCCATCATACCGAGATGTGGAGCTCTTTATAGACTTAGTGCCAGGTACAGAGCCGATATCTTAGCATATTTATAGAGTTAACAATAGTGAACTGGTGAAGTTGTAGAAGCAGGTAGATGAGTTACGGGATAAAGGCTTCATCAGTGTAACCTCTGATTTCCAAATTTCTGAAATATTTAGATTTTAATTTATTTTAAATATCAAGTTTATAAAATATTTTCTCCTTGAATTTTTAGTATTAGATTGTTGAACAATGTTTGATTTTAGAAGGTGATTTAAAATCTTTTATAAAAATTATTTTTTCCTAAAATTGATTTTTTATAAAATAAATAAATAAATAATATATATATATATATATAATACTCTAGCTTCGAATATTTATTGGCTTGAAATCATGAAATTATTTGTTTAATAAAAATTATTTGAAGGACTAGTTGATATTTCATAATAAATTTTATATCCATTTGGGATAGTAAATAAATTACATACTTTCTAAGGTTTTGGAATATGGGTTTAATTAGTAGCTAATTGGGAATCAGTTAGCCTTGGAAGCTTCTTAAAATATTTTCTTAAATTATAATCTTTTTTTTCTTTTAAAAATTTACAAGTTTACCACCTCCCATTGACTAGTCAACACCCTCATTCCAACATGAAGAACTCATTCATGTCTAATCTTGGCCATTCATTAATTGGGTCAATCCTCACCCTTCATTCACACACCCTCTCTCCCTATTTAAAGTCACACACCCACACCCTTCCCAAGGAAGCCCTAATCCCCAAAACCTAAGCTAGCCCTCACAAATCCCCACAAGCCAGCAGCCATCACCATCTGTTTTTGTGTGCTCGTGTCCGTGTGTCCAATATTACCGTGTCAGCCATTTTGGCCTCGGGTCTGACCCCGGGTGTCCTTTCGTATCCTTTCATTTCCTATGTCCAGTATTATATTAGATCAGTACAATAAGATTTTTTGTGTTCGACACCATCTGGACACATCCACCCCAGTACAACATCAACCATTGTATCCAGCTCCGGACACGACCCAACACAACCCTGACACATTTACAGAGCAATTCAAACCCTAAACCTAAATTTGACCTAACCGTCTCCGGTGGCTGCGGGATCTCCTCCTCTGAGTCGAACTCGTCGTCCCCGACCTTGACTCGAGCAGCCGCGGCTTCCCGGTCCCAGCTCCGGTGGACCACCGCCCAGCGCCACCAGATCGAGCCGTCCCTCCTTCCGTGTGCGTCGAGCTCGGTCGATCCAGCCGTGGCCGAGCTTCGCTGCCACCCTGAGCTTCCCAGATCCAGCCTCGAAGTCGTGGGAGCCGACCACCGCGTGACCCTGGCGCGAACACGGCGGAGGAGTTTCATCCACAAGTCGAAACTCCTCCCCGCCACAGCAGATCTGCTCGACCGCCATCGCCTCGAGATGAGCACTCGACCGCCGCCGCCTCGAGATGAGCACTCGACCACCGCCGCCTCGAAATGAGCACTCGACCGCCGACGCTTTGTCCGGTCCGACCCCGGCGGACCTTCTCCGCGTCGACGATGAGAAAACCCCCCATGTGAGCCTCCCTCTCTCCGTTTCCCTCTTTCATTACTCAGAGTAATGATTTTGGGGTTAATTTAAAGAGAATTAGTTATAGTAATATATAATTAGTTTAATAATATATAATTAGTTTAGTTTTTATGTAATTAGTTTAGTTTTTATGTAATAATTATAAGGGTTTTTGATTATGTAAAAAAATATAATAATTTTTGGGTTTATATTATTAATTAAGAAATAGTTTCAACGTTAAGCTTAGTTCAAAATCAGTTTATTTGGGCTGGTAATCGATTTTACTATAGATAAATATATATATTGGCTTTTACATAAATTCTAAAATTTCTTTTTGTAAATAAACTGTTAATTATAATTATGTGCGAAAGAAATTTCTACAATTATTGTTCAAAGTGATTTCGAAATAATTTTCATAAACTAAGGTGTTTACCTTAATAACAAACAATCGATCCTTTTCTCTTATTATCTAAACTTGTTAATCTTAATCTTAGCTAACCTCTGTATATTTTCTCTATGTATTGCGGACCTGGTATCCTTATCTCGATTATCGTGCCGAACTCCGATCTTGGACTTCTTTATATAGTTTCTAGCTATTTGGACTGCTCCGGACTCATTGGAACTAACTGCTACTTCATTTGGGATCACCTTGAGAAGTGTGGTATTATATTTATGTCGTGTCAACATGTCCATGCTTTGCACGTCGACTTCAACCAATCTGAGGCGAGTACATTCTCTGATTAGTTTCTTATTTATGATATCCCCTATGTTCACTCTATCTAGTGTAGACATTCATGCTCTTGACACGCTGGTTACACGGATTGGTATACACGGATCTCGTCATGAGATGTTATTCCTTATTCATGGTGTAGCTTGTACAAGACTTGTTCCCTTGTTATCTTGTGCATGTACAGACACTGATTCCCGGGAAGATTTGCTACCTCCCTAGGGAATCCCGTGCCATAGCGTACCATGATTGGATCTACTATACCAGTCAGGAGTGGGGAGTATTTTAGTATAGATATATGATCATACCCAACTCTACATGCATCATAGCTCACCCCACATCTCACGTCGGGTGCGGCCTGACCATTTACATGCTTTATAGCTGTTACGTGTGATTAGCCTGACCTCTACATACATCATAGCTAACCAACGGTTAGCCTGACCTTACATGAATCATAGCTAATCACATGTAACCAGCCTGATCAAGTTCCCAAGTCGATCACATGTTAAAGCTAGTACTCACACACTTAGTTATAGTATTTTATTCATTGACATATTGTTCCTTCCTGCATTTACTTACAGTATTTCTAGTATTTCTTTTATTGTACATTTCTCGTACATATACATGCATCTTGTATACTTCCATCTATATACTGCTACATAGTTTATATCATTAATACAGAACTGCTATTTAGAGATGTACTTTGCTCCTTCCTGACTGAAAAATATTTTTCCAGACTGTGACCTTAGTGGACTTATTTCTGACACACTTGGGGATTGGATGTTACTGATTGTAGGTATGACTATTTTATCGTTAGACTTGTCTTGTATTTTTCCTTGTTTGCCTTGATATCTCATCGTGCTTTAATTTATGTGATTGAGTATTTCTAGCATTATTTTTATGATATCCACGTCTCCTTATAGAGTTGGGTATTCATGTGAGATTGATTAGATAGTTACATGACCCAGACGATGCTGCGGCGTAGGCTGGACATACCCACGCTCTCGTACCCCTATATCGGGTGCAGGTCGTGACACATTTTTAGTGGTGGCCCATACAGGTCAGACTTCGCAAGTTGTGCGATATCGTGGTAGTACTACGTCATAGTTGTACTACTGCGTGCCTGCTATAGAATCTAGGACATAGGATACTAGGATGAGAGAGGATACTCAATCACAAATTCTTGAGAGATTCCTGGGACGACCCCTTGAGAATCTTATTATAATTCTAATTTAAATCCTTCGCCCTTGTTTCCGTCCGTCCTTACTTGTTGATATTGAAATTGATTATTATTGATTAGTAATCAGGATCTTGGTAGAGTTTGATTTCATAGCGAGGTAAATTTTACGGACTAAACTTTACGATATCATCTGATGACATATATTGAGGAGAACAGTGAGAAAGGTAAAACGTCTACTTTGGTCATGGAACCTAGAGTTTATCGCAGCCGTACCGGTTGGCGTGGCAAAAATTCTAGATGTCACGATTATAGGGTTGCAAACTTTAGTTACGGAACCTGTCGTTTATCGCACCTATGCTTACTGGCATGGTGAGGATTCTCAGCGTCATGATTTCTGACCGACATGTATGATTATCAGGTTGTGTCTTAAAATTGGTTCTTAAAGTGTCATCTCAACACTTATCTATTTTTGTTATACAAGACTTTATTCCATCGTTTCTTTTGATTGCTAGCAGTAGAAATACCTTCAGTCCTCAATCCAGTCTTTTTGAGCTCCTATTCTTTGAGGATTCCTTATTAAGTATGATAATTAATGACTTATAATTATGTCTGTGTCTTGAGTATTAGTATTGACTGAGTGTTGCTTGTGAGTTGTAAGTGTTTCCTAGTTGGACATGTGAGCAGTAGGCTTAATCTAGAGTTAACCCATAGCATAGTACCTTGTGGCAATAGTTCTCGGATATGTGTCATTATAATACTATAAGTAGAAGGAGAGTATAGAGTATCGGTGATAGCTCCCAGAGTTAGTATCAGAGCCAGTATACCCGTTCAGGATAATCGTGATTATGTAATTGAGTGATCTATGTGAACAATTAAGTATCCAGGAATTGTGTTAAGGATTAATGGAGCATGATGTTCAAATTTGATAATTGATATCGAGAATGTTAAAGGTAAGGAAATATATATATGCATAAAGAGTTATAATGAGGTGTCATGAGTAGAGAAATATCGGAATTGGAAATGGAAAATGGTGAAGCGTATCACAGATTAGTTTAACAGGCTTTAAAGGATTAAAAGGAAATACCTATACAACAATCGAGATGAGGAACCATACACATACCCATGAGAGTAAAGAAACATGAGTGTAATAGAGGATACAGGTAATCATGAGTTCTAATGAGCTTGATAAGATAATCCATTAATGAAGCTAGTGATATAATACCAAGAGTGCTAATGGTTCTATATCAAGGATTAGTCGAGAATGACACAAATAACAGTAAGCACGCTGCTTGATGATAATTAGATTATGTACTAGTTGATATAGATTGGAAAATCCTGGAAGAAAATACATGTGATGATAACTTTGATCATTTGGAGGTAATAGTGCAAGTGATTCGGGCAGTACAATTTTAGTACACAATTATAGACCCTAGATGTATTGAGTGCACCTTGAGTATCAGAGACCGTGAGCACTGATATGTATATTTGTGGATTATAAATTAAAGAGTAGAAATAAATTTTTTATTTTTATTTTGAGAATTATTGAGGAGTTGAGATTATGTCATTAAATTTTTGAGGGTTCAATATTTTGATTCAATAAACAAGGTTAAGGCTATAAAGATTTTAGGAGTGAAAAAAAAATTGATTTCGATATTGAGTATTCGACTATTGAGGAAGTATATGTATTTTATATTAAAGTTGTTCGAGAAGTTGAACCTTGACGATTATTTTGAGGATTAATTTTATGGTAGATGAGAAATATGAATATTAGTATATGAATAGATGATATACATATGTAAGGATCTATTGACTTGGGCATGATTGAGATGGCACTGAAAACAGACTTGGGTGTCCATCTAGAATTGTATTAGGGGGGGGGGACAGTATTTAGTATGATGTGTTACACTTGGTGTGCACTTGAGTGATGAGAACAAATAGTATGGACAATTGAAGTAGGAACGAGAACTAGCAGTGGGTGTACTTATAGTAGAACAGAGATACCTAAAGAGATAGAGGTATCAAACTTTACATACATCATTTGACCTATGATTGTGTTAGAGGTTCTTGGTATCAGATTTTGGTATTAATAGACAGGTGTGTGCAATATGGATATATTCATGGATTTTGTGGATTTATGATTAGTTGATATGGGTACCAGTGTACAGGAATATGAATTAGTTAGTGAATGTGCTAGAGTTAAGTGTTTGTTAGAGATAGGAGATACTACAAGTAATATGTTAACAGGTTCTTTCTTTTCTTTTCTAATGTTCCTTTTTTTGTCTTTTGATTGATTGATTTCCCTAGTACTGTAGTTCGTATGCATGATTTTCTTATTAGAATATAGCTAGTAGTGCACCATGACAGAGACTGCAGTACTATGACAAAAGACACATGACCTATATATTTTCTTAGATTGCATGGCTGTAGGTAGAATTTTCTTAAACCATGATCATTTGGGTTTTGACCATAACAAAGATCTACGACAAGGTTATGACCTGACGAAAAGGGGCAAGATAATTAAATTTGTGGATAAGCATTAATTTAAATAAAGAATTAAAGGGTTAATATAACAGAATTGATGGATCATCAATTTTATGAAGATCGAGGTATGATTGAAATTCGAGGATAAACATTAACTTAAATGGAGAGTTGAGAAATTTACATGGCAAAATTGAGGATTTATTAATTTTAGGAAGGTTTTGATATGATTGAATTGGTTATAATTTTTTTTTTTAGGGAAATTATCATTATATCTATTTGATTTCAAGATAGAAATTTGAAATTTTATATTATAAATGTTGCATTTGAAGATTCCGTAAGTATCGCATCGTTGAGTATTTTGAGGAAAAAGGAAATCAGGAAATAAAATCGTTAATGGAATAGTGTCGAATTCAATTCTCGGGATGAGGATTTAGATTTTGAATAAGCATCAATTGAATTTGAGTTAGAGGAGTAAGATGATTAATGAATTAGTGTTTAAATTCAAATTTTGGGATACAATTTTTTAAAATTTTATAAATATGCATTGATTGGATTTCAATTGGAGGATTGGATATTAAAATCCTTGAGTATTTAGATACGAACTTAAAATTTTGGAGGAGATTATGATAAAAATTGAATTTAATTTTAAACTTGAAGATTTTCAGGAATATGATGTTTATAGAATTTTGAAAGGTTATGAAATAACAATACGGATTTACTTCATGATTATTTGGTTTGAAATTTAAATTTTGATAGAAATAATATAATGAGTAAATGCAATTATTGAAGATCTTAAATTTCGAGGACGAAATTTTTCTAAGGTGGATAGACTTGTAACCTCTGATTTCCAAATTTCTGAAATATTTAGATTTTAATTTATTTAAAATATCAAGTTTATAAAATATTTTCTCCTTGAATTTTTAGTATTAGATTATTGAACAATATTTGATTTTAGAAGGTGATTTAAAATCTTTTATAAAAATCATTTTTTCCTAAAATTGATTTTTTATAAAATAATAAATAATATGTATATATAATACTCTAGCTTCGAATATTTATTGGCTTGAAATCATGAAATTATTTGTTTAATAAAAACTATTTGAAGGACTAGTTGATATTTCATAATAAATTTTATATCCATTTGGGATAGTAAATAAATTACATACTTTCTAAGGTTTTGGAATATGGGTTTAATTAGTAGCTAATTGGGAATCAGTTAGCCTTGGAAGCTTCTTAAAATATTTTCTTAAATTGTAATCTTTTTTTTCTTTTAAAAATTTACAAGTTTACTACCTCCCATTGACTAGTCAACACCCTCATTCCCACATGAAGAACTCATTCATGTCTAATCTTGGCCATTCATTAATTGGGTCAATCCTTACCCTTCATTCACACACCCTCTCTCCCTATTTAAAGTCACACACCCACACCCTTCCCAAGGAAGCCCTAATCCCCAAAACCTAAGCTAGCCCTCACAAATCTCCACAAGCCAGCAGCCATCACCATCTATTTTTGTGTGCTCGTGTCCGTGTGTCCAATATTACCGTGTCAGCCATTTTGGCCTCGGGTCTGACCCCGGGTGTCCTATCGTATCCCTTTATTTCCTGTGTCCAGTATTACATTAGATCAGTACAATAAGATTTTTTATGTCCGATACCATCTGGACACATCCACCACAGTACAACATCAACCATTGTGTCTAGCTCCGGATACGACCCAACACAACCCTGACAAATTCACAGAGCAATTCAAACCCTAACCCTAAATTTGACCTAACCGTCTCCGGTGGCTGCGGGATCTCCTTCTCTGAGTCGAGCTCGCCGTCTCCGACCTTGACTCAAGCAGCCGCGGCTTCCCGATCCCAGCTCCGGTGGACCACCGCCCAGCGCCACCAGATCGAGCCATCCCTCCTTCCGAGTGCGTCGAGCTCGGTCGATCCAGCCGCCGCCGAGCTTCGCTGCCACCCTGAGCTTCCCAGATCCAGCCTCGAAGTCGTGGGAGCCGACCACCGCGTGACCCCGGCGCGACCACGGCGGAGGAGTTTCATCCACAAGCCGAAACTCCTCCCCGCCACAACAGATCTGCTCGACCGCCGCCGCCTCGAGATGAGCACTCGACCGCCGCCGCCTCGAGATGAGCACTCGACCGCCGACGCTTTGTCCGGTCCGACCCCGACGGACCTTCTCCACGTCGACGACGAGAAAACCCCCCATGGGAGCCTCCCTCTCTCCGTTTCCCTCTTTCGTTACTCAGAGTAATGATTTTGGGGTTAATTTAAAGAGAATTAGTTATAGTAATATATAATTAGTTTAGTAATATATAATTAGTTTAGTTTTTATGTAATTAGTTTAGTTTTTATGTAATTAGTTTAGTTATGTAATAATTATAAGGGTTTTTGATTATGTAAAAAAATATAATAATTTTTGGGTTTATATTATTAATTAAGAAATAGTTTCAACGTTAAGCTTAGTTCAAAATTAGTTTATTTGGGCTGGTAACCGATTTTACTATAGATAAATATATATATTGGCTTTTACATAAATTCTAAAATTTCTTTTTGTAAATAAACTGTTAATTATAATTATGTGCGAAAGAAATTTCTACAATTATTGTTCAAAGTGATTTCGAAATAATTTTCATAAACTAAGGTGTTTACCTTAATAACAAACAATCGACCCTTTTCTCTTATTAGCTAAACTTGTTAATCTTAATCTTAGCTAACCTCTGTATGTTTTCTCTATGTATTGCGGACCTGGTATCCTTATCTCGATTATCGTGCCGAACTTCGATCTTGGACTTCTTTATATAGTTTCTAGCTATTTGGACTGCTCCGGACTCATTGGAACTAACTGCTACTTTATTTGGGATCACCTTGAGAAGTATGGCATTATATTTGTGTCGTGTCAACATGTCCATGCTTTGCATGTCGACTTCAACCAATCTGAGGCGAGTACATTCTCTGATTAGTTTCTTATTTATGATATCCCCTATGTTCACTGTATCTAGTGTAGACATTCATGCTCTTGACACGCTGGTTACATGGATTGGTATACACGGATCTTGTCATGAGATGTTATTCCTTATTCATGGTGTAGCTTATACAATACTTGTTCCCTTGTTATCTTGTGCATGTACAGACACTGATTCCCGGGGAGATTTGCTACCTCCCTAGGGAATCCCGTGCCATAGCGTACCATGATTGGATCTTCTATACCAGTCGGGGGTGGGGAGTATTTTAGTATAGATATGTGATCATACCCAACTCTACATGCATCATAGCTCACCCCACATCTCACGTCGGATGCGGCCTGACCATTTACATGCTTCATAGCTATTACGTGTGATTAGCCTGACCTCTACATGCATCATAGCTAACCAACGGTTAGCCTGACCTTACTTGAATCATAGCTAATCATATGTAACCAGCCTGATCAAGTTCCCAAGCCGATCACATGTTAAAGCTAGTACTCACACACTTAGTTATAGTATTTTATTCATTGACATATTGTTCCTTCCTGCATTTACCTACAGTATTTCCAGTATTTCTTTTATTGTACATTTCTCGTAACTATACATGCATCTTGTATACTTCCATCTATATACTGCTACATAGTTTATATCATTAATACAGAACTGCTATTTAGAGATATACTTTGCTCCTTCCTGACTGAAAAATATTTTTCCAGACTGTGACCTTAGTGGACTTGTTTCTGACACACTTGGGGATTGGATGTTACTGATTGTAGGTATGACTATTTTATCGTTAGACTTGTCTTGTAATTTTCCTTGCTTGCCTTGATATCTCATCGTGCTTTAATTTATGTGATTGAGTATTTCCAGCATTATTTTTATGATATCCACGTCTCCTTATGGAGTTGGGTATTCATGTGAGATTGATTAGATAGTTACATGACCTAGACAACGTTCTAACGCCGATGCTGCGGCGTAGGCTGGACGTACCCATGCTCTCGTACCCCTATATCGGGTGCGGGTCATGACAATCAGATCCAGTTCATCACCGTGGGATGCTCCGGTTTTGTTTTTACCAAAAAAGGATGGGTCGGTAGGCATGTGTATCGACTATAGTGCTCTGGCCAACCTCACTACCAAGAACAAATACCTGCTGCCGAGTATAGATGATCTCTTCGATTAGTTAAGCGGAGCGAAGGTATTCTCGAAGATAGACTTGAGGTTAGGCTACCACCAGGTAAAAGTGAAAAAGGATGATATTCCAAATACAACTTTTCAGACTCGGTATAGCTAGTTTGAGTTCATGGTGATACCGTTTAGGTTGACCAATGCCCCGGCGGTATTTATGAATATGATGAACAAGGTGTTCCACCAGTACCTTGATAAGTTCATGGTGGTATTCATTGATGATATTCTAGTGTATTTGAATACCATAGAGGAGCATGAGGAGCACCTAAGGATAGTTTTGGAGACTCTCAGGAAGAAGAAGCTTTATGGCAAGCTCTCAAAGTGTGAGTTCTTCGTAGACAAGGTTGAATTTCTTAGACATGTGGTGACTAGAGACAGGATCTCAGTAGACCCAAAGAATATTTCAGTAGTGAAGTTATGGGCAACTTCGATATTAGTGGCTAAGATCAAGAGCTTTCTAGGACAGGTATTTGTGGTATTAAACGAAAGAATGAAGATGTATTCAATATGGGGTTTACACAGAACCCGCCTTCTTTGGTTTACAAACAAATTTGAACAATTTGATCCTATACGAGGATATGGGAGTACAATTTATTTAATCTGGGTAAATATTGCTATAGGTGTCTGATCTGCAGTCGATCACTTTAGCCCTTGGACCACACGATGTTGAAGAAGTGCCGTAGAAGACAGGAAGCAGCTTCGAAGGTTGCAGGAGAGGGTGGATGCACGATGCCAAAGTCGTCGATCCCTACTCTTTGCCTGAGCTCCGGGTGCTCTCTCTCTCTCTCTCTCTCTCTCGGGTTCGATCTTCCAATTTTTGTCGACCTGGTTCGATCTTCAAGTTTTTAGTTTTTCGACCTTGTTCCTCATTGATAGAGGTCTCTATTTATAGAGTTTTAGTGACAGTGACCACTCCGTCGGTGTAACAACCGAGGAGTAGAAAGTACAGTACCCTTTTATACAACGGTTAAAGTAACCAATGCCTGCGTATAGATGATCTTTTGAATGAGCGTGTGATGCGGGTCCAACTAAGGGACACAACGCGTACAATTGCTACGAAGATCACGTCGTAAAAGCCACGTAGGTAGGTATCCATTGTGTAGAAGAGGTTGGCATAGAAGCCAAATGTCTGTCACCATGGCATAGAAGCCAAATAGTTATCAAACCAGCATAGAAGCCGAACAGGCGTAGAAGCCGAACAGGCGTAGAAGCCGAGTGGTCGTAGAGGCCGAACAGGCATAGAAGCCGAGTGGTCGTAGAGGCCGAACAGGCATAGAAGCCGAGTGGTCGTAGAGGCCGAACAGGCATAGAAGCCGAGTGGTCGTAGAGGCTGAACATGCATAGAAGCCGAAGGGGCACAGAGGCCGAGCAGGCGTAGAAGCTGAAGGGGCACAGAGGCCGAGCAGGTGTAGAAGTCGAATAAGCACAAACACTGGATGGGCGTAGAAGCCGCTGCGTACCGTGCCACAGTGCTGATGTGGACGTCTTAGCCGAAATTACGGCTTTTGAAGATATAATCAAATCTCTTGCATTAAATGCCGAGATTTTCCACCATCCTGTTCATTAAATGTGGAGGCGTATTCTTTGACGGTCTGCAACACTTTTTGCGCATCAGTCGCAGAGACGTGCCTCGAGAAACTGTCACCGCTCTGTGCATTAGGCGAAGAGACATGCCTCAAACCCCGTACGGAGTGCATCTTTTGGCGTAGCAAGCGGTTTGTCTACTGCAGAACGTAAACAGCTCGCGTTTTGCCTGTGTAAAACAAGGCAGCGTATCCCTTCGTGCTTGAAAAAGCAGTTTACGCGAAGGGGATGGCGGTATTTGACAGCCTGGGTGGCAGTGCAGTGCCATCATTATAGCCGTCGCTTGGGTAGTCGAGCCGTATCCCTTTGCCAGAAGTCCAGACGTCAGGTTCATTGCAGGCTCTGACAGGTTCATTGCAGGATCTGATAGGTTCTCTTCGGGGAATACGAAGCGTCTTTTGTACACCTCAATGCTGCGTATGAAAGGGAAGGAGTTTTACGCCCTGGAGGCGATGAAGTACCCTGTTTACGCTGAAGTGGCTTGGACGTATTGCCTTACGCGGATGGTCCTTTGAGCTTTTATGTTTCACGCTCTGTTATAGCAGAAAAGGCTCTATTGCACGCTTGATGGCTCTTAAGGCCTCTGCCTATGCTGCTCTGTACCGATATATCGCGTATAGTCATCTGGCGTATTTTTCATGCTTCTACAAGACCCTCTTCAAAGCTTTCAAATTCCTCGGAAGTTGAAACGCTTTGTATGAAGCATGAACCGCACCTCGTGACTCAAAATGTTTCTGAATGGAGCGTTGAAACGGTCGATGCCGACTTTATGGCAGATTTATTGGGGACCGGTGTGACCCCTTTCGCCTATAAAAAGGCTGGGGGAGTTAGCCTGTTCTCCCCATATTTTCATCACCACGCAGAGATGATCGCCGGAGTTTGCCAGGGTCGATTTGAGGAAGAAGGAGATCATGTTCTTCCAGCGTGTAAGGAGCCAAAAAAGACGGCATCTTCGAGCAAGTGTCCACTGCAAGGATGGATCATGGAAGGATATCTTAGCCTCCCTTGCTCGGGATAATCAACAACTTTATATGGCTGTTCTTCCAGGAGAAGGTAAGGGTCGTATTAGACCACACTGCTTGCAAGCGGTGTCTTCTCCTGTTATACTCTCGGGGATGAGAGAGAAGACAAGCTGTAACAGCCGTCTCCCCGGACTGAGTTGGGTTTAATACCTCAACCCAATTCGCCATGGCGCACGGAGCATGGGATCTGCATAATTTATGCGAGCCCCAACTCTGTCATTCTCTCGCCACTGATCATCTCCTTCGAAGAAGAGGAAGACCCGCACCGATGCGAGAACCCGGTAGAACGGATCCTGTGGGCGATCTTCCGACGACGATGTTGAGAAAGCCCTTTGTAGACGGAGTTTCCCTCAGTTGTAATCATAAAAATGAAAAAAAAACCCTTATAGATTGGATTTCTCTCATATGTAATCATGACTTTAATCTTTTAATAAAATCGTCTTGCTTCTTCATATGATCATCTTGCCATACGTTGCTGTAAAGTCTGAATATGTGTAGCTTTGTCACGTCTGATTCTGTATGCCGACTCTGTAGAAAGAATTCTAGGTCCTGTCCTTTACGCATAGCGAATAGTCCATAGAACGCTGTAGAGCATTTTGAACATTTTTAGAACTGTCCTGTTGCTAGGACTGAGGAACCGCGTAGAGCTCTGAACTTCTGATGAACACAATTTTTGTTCAGACTTCGTCTTCAAGAATGACTTCTCGAAAAATCCCTTGGAACAGGTTCAAGAAATGGCTGTCTAACTTTGCCATCTTGATAGACGAGATATTCAGACTGGAGTCTGGATGAACCTCCAATTGACCCGAGAAGAGTAATTTCTCAATGTTTGAACTCTTGTATGCTTTGGGTACTTGGGATATGTTAAGTTCAAGAAGGAGTATCTTCTGTGTGAACTCCTGTAATCGACCGTCTTGAGTTCGAATATGCGAAAAGTCAGATATCCGTAGCGTAGATGAGCTGAAAATCTTGAGTTCGTAGGCCTGTTGAGCGTAGAAAGCCACCAAGGGTGGGATCATCGATTTGGATCTGCTGAGCGTGAAGTCGTAGGTTTGTAGCCTCTCGAGCATAAAAGCTACCGAGCACAAAGGCATCCGGGCATAAAACCATAGACTAATAGCTTGCGAGCATAGAACCGTAGATCTGTTGCTGTCGGGCGTAGAAAGCTCCTTAGCGTAGAACTGTAGATTTGTAGCCTGTGAATGAAAGAAATTTTCCGAGCGTAGAGGTTGCGGATCTGTTGCCTCCGAGCGTAAACTAAGCGCCACCGAGCGTGAGATCATCGATTTGGTACCTGCTGAGCGTAAAAAGTCGTAGGTTTGTAGCCTCTCGAGCATAAAAGCTACCGAGCACAAAGGCATCCGGGCATAAAACCATAGACTTGTAGCTTGCGAGCGTAAAACCGTAGATCTGTTGCTGTCGAGCGTAGAAAGCTCCTTAGCATAGGAACCGCTGACCTGCTTTTGCACGAAAAACTCTTCGAATTTGCTGACTGTCCGTCTTTCGAGAGTTAGCGGGTTGACGTAGTACCCAATCATAACCAAATATTTAATTTGTGAGATTCGGTTGGGGTTTCGAGGAGCCGCCTGAGGATTCGAGGAGTCGACCCGAACTCTATATATATCCCAAGCTTCTGGAGAGAGAAACTTTTTATCCGTCTTCTGCGAGAGAGAGCTTTGATTGTTTAAGTTTTTTCCTTTCGTACTTTCTTCGAGCACTCCAGGTTTCCAGTAATGGCGCCGAAGCAAACCCTCTCCACCAAGGGAAAGAGCATAGGCTCTTCTTCTCGTGCTTCTGCCCCGGCGAGAGAGTCTTCGGCCGGGCGATGCGAACTTCCTTCTGAGCGAAGGATCCTGCCGTCGAGTAGCGCACCCGGTCTTAGAGGTATAGCCATCGAAAATGACAAAGAACGATGAAAAATCCTTCGCACACGTTGAACGTGACCGTGCTAGGTCATCTTCTGTGCTGATAGCCTCTTTGAGGAAGATGACGCACGGAGACATTTTCATCTTTTACGTCCACATTTCTAATGTGTCAGCGTAAAAACTCCATGTCTTCGTAGTTATGAGCGTAAAAGCTCTGGCTGCCGAAGACTTGGTGTATATTGTAAAATTTTAGTTTTATGCTTTGGATGGGACCTCCGGCGCAATAACTAGAATTTTGGCAGTCTGGCGTAAAGCATGGACCGTATACCGCTAATTACGCTTTCAGGATATGACTCCTGGCGTAGGATAACCAAATTTTGTACAGTCTTGGCGTAAAGCATCGACTGTCGCTTCTTGGTCTTTATGTTGCAAGGTTCGTAAAGACGTATTTTCCTTGTATTTTTGCAGTTGACTTGCATGAGTCTCCACTGGCCGAGGTGATGGGATCCGCTGCTGGGATGCTGCACTCGAACTACTTGGAGGATCTGTCGCACGTGACATTTCCTATCTCCGGACCCCAATATCCCGAAGGGAAGGGGATCTTGATATCGGCTCAGGGCGAGCGAATGCTGCTGAGCATGATCAACGGGGAGCCCCTAACGTACGTAGATGGGGAGTAGTACATCAAGCCGACCTTCCTCTTTGGGGACATGATAGACAAGCAGTCCCAGACGAAGCCCAAGAGAGAATCCTGGGTTTTCCCTGCCGAGAGCGTGGTCTTGTATCTGCCCACGATGCCAAGAGATTATCCGATCTCGGCTTTCTTCCATGCCACACATCGCAGGAGGATGTCGTGGACGCTGACTCCTGATCTTCACGAGAAGCCGGGAAAGATCTTTCATCTGAAAGGAGCCGACCGGGGGTCGTTCGTCAGCCGCCCCACTGGCGTCGTGACGTTGTTCAGGGGACTGTGCCCGGACAGCATCCCGAGTGAAGACAGTTTAGTGATCCAGCCGGTACAATTGCCGACTTTCTGTAATGACTTCATGGTGCGAGGGGGGGTATACCCCAAGGAGAATCCTCGGTGCAATGGGTGGATCACCCCAACAAATCTCCGATGGTCCTGCCTAGTTGACTGAGCTTTGAAGCATTTTCGGAGAGAGCTGGAAATCATTGGACTGTATGCCGTCGTGAGCGTGACGAGTGTTGGGTTGCCTCCCAACCCTAACCTCTTTCTGGCGCTGATGGAGCGATACATTTCGCTCACCGGGACCTTCGCCACTCCACTGGGGGAGTTGGAGTTGGCCCTCCACGAAATGGCAGCGATCTCGAGACTGCCGATGGGGGATACCCCGTATGAAGAGTATGTTCCTACCAACCGGGAGTTGGAGGACTCGGATCCTCGGGTTGTAGAGGTGTATCAGGAGCTGATGTGCTACTACCTCGCATGCACTGCCTTTTATAATGAGCCTTCTGACTTGGCTCACACCACTAAGTGGATGTCCTACCTCTACTTCCACCGGGCCAGGGCCGTCAAGTCGGTAAAGGTTTCGGGGGACAAGCATTAGCCCGTGAACTGTTTGGTAGTGCTCAGTGCCGAGGTCGTTGAGGACCTTATGGAGGAGGTCAACGCTCCAGACCAGTTTCTCAATGACGGGGTAGGAAAGTACCCTGAAGGCACTAAGGCCTATAGTTACTTGAGGCGCTGCCGCAGGCCTTTGTCTGAGGAAGCCAAGCTGGCCGGCTTTCTCTCCTTATGTCTGCGTCGAGTAGTGGTGCCTGGCACAGCGTTCGCGGACCGCATTCATCGGAACATCTTGTGGCCCGCATTTCGTCTAGTGTTCGGGGCAAGGCTAGGCTTGCTTCCTGCCATGGTGTGTCGTATACAGGCTGGATTGCGAGCCATGACTGACGGGTTGCTCGTCGATGAAGCTCGGCGTGAGAGTTTTCCTCGGGTGGAATTACCATACCTGTACTTGATGGGATGGTTAATTCTTCACAACCCCCGGGTGATGTCTCCCGGTCCTGGTAGCAGCGCGGGGGGTAGTTTCTTGCTGAACTACAAGGGCTCCCTCTGGAACGTGACCACAGTCATGGACTGTCGACTGGCGCTGAGCCTTGGTCATTGTTGGAAGTTCCTCTGCACTGCCCTTCTGTACATCGTAATCAGTCGGGGATTAGGCTCGAGGATTTAGGCGGAGAAAAGACAATCTTTCCCCGTAAGCCTTTAATTGGTTGGTCTGCATCAGACCCTCCAATTTGTTGTACAGAAGCGAGGATCATTGCTTCTTCGAGCCTTACTTGCCCAGTCGGTTCGCGAGGCAGTTTGGGTATGATCAGCTGCACGTGGGCAATGCCATCACCAGCTTCAGGTCCCGGGACGGACTCATTGATGGAGCCAGGGGGTGGCGGTACTTCATCATGGGCTGCACGAGAGCAATCTTCATTGTGCCGGTTGCCACCCTCTCCACGGAGCTGCGCATCCTCCATTCGTATGCTCAGTTCTACGTGGCGATCAACACCCTCCATCGCGACTTTGACATTCTTGGAAGCTTCAGGGTGCCTCCCTCCAAGCCTGGGGGAAGAATCGAAGTCCCCTCGGTTTCATCTGACTAAGGCGAGGAGTCTGCCATTCCGGATGAGCCTCTGGTGTCGGTGCCGAGGTGTGAAGTGCCTCCGCCTGCGGGGGCTTTGGAGATCTCAGGGAAGCGAAGGGCTTCTGTCTCGAAGCAGACTTCCCCTCGCAAGAGGAAGAAGAAGACGGCTGATCGTCCTCTCCGGATTCCTGGCATTGAGGCTCCCAGAGAGGAACCTGCTGCCTCTCCTGTTGGGGATGTCCCTTTGATTGGAGGTTTCCCGTCTCTCGGAGAGGGACCCTCAATTTCGGCTGGCGGTGTCAGAGAACTCCTGCTTGAGGCTGCCGTTGCTGCCACTGCCTCCGGTAGTAGAATGAAATCGCCCGCGTGGCCGAGACAAATTGGAGAATCTTTCTCTAGACCAGCAATGGAGGAAACTCCTGCTGCGTCCGTGAGCATGACCAGCGAGGTTCCAGCTGACGAACCTCGAACACGTCTCGGCGGAGGCTTGGTGGAGCTCCTGGCGATGTCGGTTGGCCCACCTCCTTCTCCAGGTATGACAGTTCGTATTGCGTCATTAAGGCGTGACATAGCTACATCGGCTGTAAATGAGGCATATATACCGTTGGCTACGGGTAAAGGTCATCTTTATGTCTCCTCTTAGAAAGATTACTATCATATTGATGTCAACTTTCTTGTCCTCTTCTCAAGGGATGGTGCCCACGGGGAGTATAGCGTTGAAACGCCTTCTGGCTCTGCTCGGGCTCCTAACGATGATACGGAGGTGTTCCACTTCGGAGAGGAAATGGCTTCGGGGGCCAGCTCGCCCGAAGTGGTTTCGTCATCTCAAGAGAAGGACGAAGCCGTCATCGTGACCTCGCCTTTTGTGAGTACGGTGGTGACTTCGACCGTCGTTGCCGCACCTTCTTCGGTCGCACCACCTGTCGAGGCGGCGGCTGTGACCACCTCGTCTGCAATCGTCCTTGGAGGGGAACTCATCAATATTGCGGCTACTCCTGGCGTTCAACCAGATCTGGTTGCGCTGACCGAGCTATATACCGGCACCTTCTACGCCAATTTGAACATGCTGATAACAATGGTGTTGGCAAAGAATCTGGATTTTGAGAGCCTGAAGAAGGCTTCCCAATTTTCGATTGGGGCCGTCAGAGAGTTTGGCGATTCCGGGGTAGCTGACGCCCTGGAGGCGATGGTTAATGGGTTGGAGCAACCCATTAACGAATACTTGCATCTGACTCGGGGTAGTTTTGAAGCCAAAATCCAGGCCAGATATGACTCCATGACCGTGCGTCTTACCAAACATCTGGAGAGCTTGGATAAATCTATCCAAGCCCGTAAGCTGGAGACGGATAAAAGAAAGGCCGTCGTGGAGGAGGCTCTTGCTCTCGAGACGAAGTGCCAATCTGAGCACGAAGGGAACGCAGCGAGGGTCCGCAAGTTGAAGGAGAAACTTGCCCAGATAGAAGAGTGGGCTTCTTAGTCGCTGGCAGGTCTAGGCGTAGCGTCTGGTCGACTGAGCACCACGTGACGGGACCTGGAGCGTGCAGAAGCTGCTCGAGCTGGCTCTCTTCAGGCAAGGGCCGAACTATCCTTTACGAACAATCCTGAGGCACGGCTGGAGCGGGCCCATGCTGATGCCTTGGTTTCCAGGGGCGAGAAGTTAGCTGCACTGGCGAAGCTGATTCGTGATCTGACTGCTCCCCTGCAATGATGTACCCTTTCTTGCTTTTAGCTTCCCTAATGTAATTCTGCTCTTTTTGGAAATAAAGCGAATCTTTTCTGACTTTGTGGACCTATCATTTCGGAATGTAAATGACAGGTTTAAGTGAGAGTGATATCAGAGGTAGTATGGACGTGATAAACTCTCGATAAACTTCTAGCAGGACATACCTATTCAGAGGTTATACGGACATGATAGAATATGACATAACTAGCTTCGTTGTGGAAGTAGTTTTGTCAAAATTAGGATTCCCGCTATATTCCACCCTGGGGTAGAGGAGGTTAAGCATAGTACCTCTTCAGGAATTTACCGTTGATAGGAGCCATTAATAGGTCTCCATTAGGCTGGGCTATCCTGTAAGCGCCATTCGAGAACGTTGTCTCGATCACATAAGGGCCTTCCCACTTGGGCTAAAATTTCCCTTTACTCCTGTGAGTGAGAATCATTGGCCTTCTTACGGCTAAGACTAGCTCGCCGACCTTGAACACTCTTTCCTTTACTTTATGATTGAAAGCTCTGGAAATGCGTGCTTGGTAGAGCGTGATGCGCTGTTGAGCTTGGAGGCATTTCTCGTCTAATCCTTTGAGCTCCTGAAGCCTTAACAGGTCATTCTTTTCTTGGGTCAGCTCATTAGTCACGGCTATCCTGAGCGACGGGATCTGGACTTCGATGGGAAGAACTGCTTCGCTCCCGTAGACCAGTAAAAAGGGGGTACACCTGTCGGTGTCCGTACCATCGTGCGGTATGCCCAGAGACATTCGCCCAGCTTCTCGTTCCAGTCTCTTTTGTTCGAAGAGACAAACTTCTTCAGGAGTTTGATAATGGTTTTGTTGAAAGCTTCTGCCAAACCATTAGCAGCTGGATAATATGCCGTAGAGGCAATATTATGTATTCGATTTTATTGCAAAATTGATGAAACGCTTGGCTGATGAACTGAGGCCCATTGTCATGGATTATCCTTCGGGGAATCCCAAAGCGATAAATGATGTGATGCTTGATGAAGCTGATTACGTCAGACGCCTTTATCTCGGCTAGAGGGATCGCCTCTGCCCATTTAGAGAAGTAATCCGTGATGGCCAGTATGAACCGGTGGCCTCTGGAAGAAGACGGGTGAATAGGACCTATGATATCCATACCCCATGCTTCAAAGGGCCAGGATGCAACCGTAGGATATAGATATTCAGACGGTTGATGTATGAAGTCTGCATGAACCTGACAGGCTCTGCATTATCTTGCATAGCTGATCGCGTCTGTGATCATAGTGGGCCAGTAATAGCCCATTCTCCTGATACGATCCTGTAGCTTAGGACCGGGCTGATGCGCTCCGCATACGCCGTCGTGAGCTTCCCGGATAATCTGCTGTGCTTCGTCGCCTGAGAGATACCTTAATAGCAGTCCGTCGTAAGTCCGACGATATAGGCATTGTGAAGATGCATCGAAGTAGAAGCGTAATGATCGTCTTTTGACGAATACTGCTTCTTTGGGGTCCTCTGGCAAGATTTTGTATGCGACAAAATCTATGAAGGGACTTCTCCAGTCTCTTCCCGGGGGATCCGTGTTCACAGGGTAGCTGCGTTCTATGTGAAAGTTGTTCTTCACGCAGAATAAATCTCTGTTAAGAAGGATTACCGAATCCTGCCTTCTTATAGGAGTGGCTAAATCCGCAGCTAGACTGGCTAGGGCATCAGCTTCCAGATTCTGGGATCGAGGTACATGCTCTAGGAAGAACCCTTTGAATGTCGACCGTTGCTTGGTAATAGGGGATGAGGTCTGGATTCCGGACTTCATATATTCCTCGGACTTGATTGACGATAAGCAGAGAATCACCGAAAGCTTCCAGGGACTCGACCCCCAGCTCTTTAGCGACTTGGAGTCCAATTAACAGGGCGTTGTATTCCGCCATATTGTTGGAGCATGGTTCGTTAAGAGAATATGCCCGGTAGATGATGAGTTTATCAGGCGTGACTAGGACGATTCCTACCCCTGAAACCACGTTTCCCTGGGGACCAGTCCTGGAGGCGCCGTCGAAGAACAGTTGTCATGCGTCACCTTCTATTGCGGAATTACATTCTGCAACTTCGTCGGGAATGTCTTCGTATAATTTGGAGGCCTTCGGGATCGGATGAGCAGCTAGGAAGTCGGCCAGGATATCGAAGTTGTATGGCTTCTCAAAACCTTTGTTTGGAATATTTTTCACATGTTTATCAAAGCGCACTTCTCTTTGCTTCCCTTTGTCTGCCGGCGTCGGTTTTGAAGGGCTGGCCTCTGGTACGACGGGGCCTGGTCCTAAAGGTTTGGTAGTTGAAGCGTCCGCCGGTGCATCCTCCTGACTTGCTCCACAGTCGTTGAGGTAGGCTTTCCCTGAACGGGTTGCAGCAAGTACCTCGTCTTCGTCCGATGGCGAAGAAGTTGCGACCATATGGCATGGTTTGCGCTTGGAGCTTCTTCTAGACATAGCTTTAGTACCTTTAGTCTCTTCTTCGAGCTCTGACACCAAATCCGGATGAACCCACATAATCTCGCCCTGCCGGGTGGTCAGGGGTACCAGGTCTTGATTTTGATCTCTAGATGGTGTCACGACCCGCACCCGGGGTAAGGGTACTAGTCGGAAACAACGCCCAGCCTACGCCGCAGAATCGGCGGTAGAACGCTGTCTAGAAAGTCTATCTAATATAATGAACCACCAAAAGATAGTGTACTCAATCACAGAACTAAGATAGAATGAACACGAATCAGATAAGAATAGAATAGTCATCAACTCATGAGTTTAAAATAATACATCAATGAGTCTGAAAAGTAACAAAAATAAGCTGGAGACAAATCCAGTACAAAAGAATACTATCATACTACAAGCTACACTCCAGGGTCAACTGTCTCAGTTGGGATAAGTCCCGCTTGAGCCAGGGTCTCCGAATCTAAACCCACAACATCCTGGGGTCCATAATAGGTAGGGTACTCCTCAGTGTCATCTGGAAAAATATATCCAGTCAGGAAAGGAGCAGAGTACATCTCTAACAGCAGTTCTAATCCATGATAAAAACTATGTAACAGTAAATAGCTGTGGATAAACAAGATGCACAAAATAGATACAAGAGATATATAGACAATAAGGAAATACTGGAAAGAAATACAATAATGAACAATATGCCAATGAAACAATAATACTAATGACTAAGTATGTGAGTACTAGCTTAACATGTGATCGGCTTGGGCAAGATACAATGCGGCCTGGCTAATCATACGTGCGGTGCATGATCAACACTATTCGCTTACCAATACTTTATTCAATAGGGATTTGATCAAATATCTATACTAATACTCCCCACCCCCAACTGGTATAATAGATCCAACCATGGTATGCTATGGCACTAGATTCCCCAAGAAGATAGCTAGTCTCCCCGAGAATCGGTGTCTGTACATGTACAAGATAACCAATAAAACAATACTTGCACCATATACACCATATACCAAGGAATAACATCTCATGACGAGATCCGGATATACCAATCCGTGTAACCATAGTGTCGAGAGAAACATGTAAATCTACACTAGATACAACGAACATAGAGGATATCATAAATGAGAAACTATCAGAGAATGTACTCGCCTGAAGTCCAATGAACAGTCTCACAGATGTCTGACTCGGTACCTCGAAGACCTAGATATGGAATACCACATTAAAACAAGGTCCCAGAAAGAGAACAAGTCAAACTAGTCAACTCCTAGGTCAATAAATAAATTCTAAGTCAAAAGTCAACTATGGTCAACTCTAAAGTCAATATGGTCAAACCAAGGTCAACCTCACAAGTAAATCTATATAAATAATATAGAAATAAAATACAACAATTTAGGAATAAAAATTTAGATCCCAAATCATACTCACACAAAGTATACTACTAATACAAATAATATATACCCTAAAATAATATATATACAAACCAATATGTATACAAATAACATAATATATTATTACAAATATTATACCTCACAAAACACATATATATACACATATATATATATACAATAATAATATATAAAATATAATTTAAAACTGCCAAAGCGTCACTGAAAACAGTGAACAAAACAAGATAAAATAAAACAGGTTTAATAGTGACAGTCTTGACTGTCACTAAAAATTCGTCGCAGAAACTCCAAATACAAAACCGCTGCTGTCACAGTTTGCTGACAGTTTCAAACTGTCACAAAAAATGTCGCTGAAAGGTTGCAGCTCAAACCTGCCACAGCATTAATGACAGATCTGTCATTAATGCTGACCACTGTACAGCGGCTGCTGTTCAGACCAAATAATGACAGTTTCACTGTCATAGAAACCACTGTCACCAAAACAAATAAAAATATAAAAATATATATATATATATATAAATATATATATGCAATAATAATCACAATACATATATATAAATAAATAATTATATACTTATATATATATGCACATATAAACTTATAATTAAATACCAATAGTTACAACACATGCACATATTAATGTTCATATTTTACATGGCTAGAAGCACACCTAAAATATATACATTAACATACAAATAATTACATAATAATTATAAATAATATAATTACACAATTAAACACATAAATATATTTTATAAAACATTTATGTATAATTTATACTATTAACATAAGTACATATATAATTACATGCAAGAAAGCTACATATTATATTTGTACATCATATTAGCACACACAAAAATATATAGATCTATGCTACAATAATTACTATAATAAATACACAAAATAAATATATAATATCTATATATATTTACTAATTATAATTGAAGAATTTAAGCCATACATAATTAGATCTATTCAAAAATCCATACAATTGGAGAGTATCACACCGTATCCCACTAGATCTAGGATACGCATGTGACACGAGTCCAACACACAACCAATTGCACCCCGAAGGATACAAACAAATCACAAATAATATTTATGAATAAATCAAAGTGTCAAAAGTAGATCTATGTGTCCGTGTCAAAATACGACATGTTCAAAGCCCCTTGTCGGAGGGAAAACCCCCAAAATGACACGTATCACCAAATAGTTGGGATACGAACCACATATACCAAATTATGGACATGACACTAGCCCCAAACACATAAGCTCATGTCCAATTGATCTATAGGATCAATTGATACACACAACAAAATGTAAATTCGGAATTCCAACAAAATTAACACAAAAAGCACCATAACTTTCTCCATGGGTCTCCTATGAACACAAAACAAAGTCCTATGGGTAGTACATACATATAGGTTAATTTTACATGATTAAATCTCAGATTTAGAAGCTATTTAAATGGAAAAATCTGAATTATACCTATTGGGAGATAGATTCCCAATGAAACCTCCAATTGAGAAGAACTTGCTTCCAAATTGTAGATCCTTATTCCTCTTTGTAGATCCTTGCTTCCTTCTTCTAGATCCTTGCTTCCTTCTTCTCTAATGGTGAATTAGGAAGAATTTGGAATAAATTTGGTAGGGAATTGGAATGGGAATGGAGGGAATTTGGGAGTGGAAAATTCTAGATCTAGATTTGGAATGAGAATGAGAGGAGAGAGAAATTTCCCCCTTCTTTTAATAGGCCGGCCTTGCCCCTCTCCCAAGCAATTATAAAATGTCCAATGTACCCCTTGGGGCCTCTCATGAAGAAATAATTAAGGAAGGAAGCTTCTAGTCTAATCACTTAATTAATTTAATCCATCTCCTTAACCATGGGCTTTCTAAATGGGCCAAGTCTAACTATTTAATTCATGTTGGTCCATGGGTCCAAACTACACTAGTTGGGTCCAATAAAATAAGTCCAAAATAATTAAATAACATCCAACAACAATTAAATAATTCAACAAAAATTATTTACCATGCATAATATTTATTTAAATAGAAAATTACTAAAATACCCTTTTTTCTAAAATGTGGTAGTGACAGATGGAGGGAGATTGACGATGTCCATCGTAGCTCGAGAAATGGGCGTGACACCGTTCATGACCTCTTGGAAAGGCAGATCGCCGAACCGCAGAGAGATCATGTTGGCCGTGACCGTCTTCTCGGTGTTGTGCAGAGTGATGGCCTTAGCATCGATCAACCCCTGGATCATCCTCTTCAGTATGTAATACGCCTTTGTTGGGTGGTGTATGTATCTGTGGAAGATACAGTATTTGGGGTCGTCAGTACTGTCGACTTCTTGGGGCCGCCTTAGCTCCGGAAGGGTGATCTTGCCGCTTTTGACGAGACACTCGAATATACTAGGGATATCGTCATCGTCGAAAGAGTAGACTTCGACGGGCCTGGAAGTCCCGGGCTTCGTCTGCGTGGTCGCCGCCGTCTTTTTTCTGGACGTATTGACTGTCAGAGCTTATTTTCCCTTGGAGCTGCGAGGATGGTCGCTGCTGGGAGATGACCTTTTGCCTCTATCGGAGGTGAAGATCATGATGACATTGTCGCGCGCCTTGCGACTGTTGTCTTCGGCGGCCACTGCCGAGACGATAAACGAAGGCCACTCATGGAACTGATATGGTCCTGTAAACACCGAGACTACGGGAAGGAGGTTCTTCCTGCAAATGTCTACTAATGCCGAGTCTGGAACTCCTGGAGGCATTTGTAAGGTGGCCTGACGAAAATGTTCGACGAAGGTACAAACGTCCTCCTTTTCCCTTTGTTTGACTTCGATGAGAGAGGACATAGACATGTCCATTCCACCCTCATAGAATCGCGTGAAGAATAAAGCTTTGAAGTCTTCGTAGGAAGTTATGCAGTTGTCCGCCAAGCTACGGTACCACTGATAGACTACTCCTGAGAGGCAGCCTTTGAACACCCGAGTGAGGAGGGCGTCATTCCCTTATAGCAACACCGTCATCATACTAAAATAGTTCATGTCTTGACTTGGCGATGTTTTTCCTTCGAACAAAGCCATAGTCTGAGGTTTGTACTTCGAAAGAAAAGGGACTTCTTTCCAGATAGCTGGGTAAGGCTGGTTGATTTCCAGTTTCTTGAGCTGATCTTTGTGCTTCAAGGCGTCAAACTGGGATTTCAACTCCCGCACTGCCTGCATCGGATTTTCAGTTGGAAACGGGGCTACGGTGTAGTACGGAGTTGGATGTATCTTGACTCCAACGGTAATATATTCACCGAGTGAGGAAGCGGAGGAACTGCTGACTCTTGATCTAGAGCAGGCTCTTGGCTTGGGTTGGATGGTGGCAAGTCCACCCCCACACGTATCTGAGTTGGCGGGACCGACGCTTGAGCCATGGCAGTTGCGGGTTGAGTTAGCATCATCTGGTGCATGTTCTCCATTATGGATTGCATTTGTTTCAGAGATGCCTCCAGTATAGTGATGCGTTGTTCCATATTTCCTGACGGTGAAGCTTTCTCGCGTTCGTCTTCAATGGCGTAAACTCCCATTTCCCTGGGCATCCTCGAAGGATAAGTATAGGTCGCTGCAGTAGTCGACTTTATACTCTCAGCATCTGATCTGGGAGATTGGCGACCCCCAGCGTCGAAATCAGACGAGTACGAAGCTGGTTGCTGTGACCTTGCACGGGTATTTTGGAACACCCCAGGTTCAGTGTTCCTGAGGAGGTCTTCGAATCTTCTTTGGCTTGGAGGCCCTGAGGGATGACGTCTTGAGCTCGACCCTCCTCTAGGTATGTGTGAAGCCATGTTCATGGACGCATACGCGGGCTCTTCTTCCGGTTAAGACTGAGAGTAGCTCAATCGGTCAAAAACCGACCGTTTTGCTTTAGAACAGCAGCAGTCAATCACAATTTTATGACTATTACAATATTGCTCGCTAGGGGGCGTAATAGACATGTTGGAAGGTCCTCTCTCCTTACGCTTCTGGATTAGGTATTTGTGCAGGTCAGGAGGAGTAGCAACCTGAGCTTGCTTTACGTCGTGGGACTTCGCCTGACGTAATTTGGAGATTTGCTCAGAGTGGCGTAGGGCTGAAGAGGTCCTCAGCAGGCCGTTGGCTTCCCGCGTAATCCGGAGGGTAGGCAGATTGCTCCTTCGCCGGTGTAACGACCGAGGAGTCGAGTATTCTGCTGCTTGCTTCCCCTCACGAAAATTACGGCGCTCATCTGGTTCCTCGTAGAGGTCAGATGTTGTCTTGCGCCTGGAGTAGGATTTGTACTTCTGACCTGGCGCTGAGGCATTACCAGAAGTTTGGTCTATACCGCGCGTAGCGGGAGACTGGTTTCTGTGCGTAGAGCGCAGTGGATACTTCTGGGTTAGCGCTGAGGCTTTGCCCGAAGTTTTGTCTGTACCGCGCGTAGCGGGAGACTGGTTCCTACGCGTAGAGTACAGTAGATACTTCTGGGTTAGCGCTGAGGCTTTGCCCGAAGTTTTGTCTGTACCACGCGTAGCGGGAGACTGGTTCCTACGCGTAGAGCACAGTAAATACTTCTGGGTCAGCGCTGAGGCTTTGCCCGAAGTTTCGTCTGTACTGCGCGTAGCGGGAGACTGAGTTTTACGTACAGGGCACGGAGGGAGCAGTGCTACGACCTCATTGGTCGGAGAGATCGGAGAGATCGGAGAGTCCACAGGAATGGTAGAGGATGTCTTGAGCATCCACACTTTGCGCAGCTTCCTGTTGTCTTGGACGGAGAGAGAGTGAGAGCTACCCCCGGTTCAAAGCATGTCTTCGTAGGCAGACTGGTCAAAATGGACGACCAGTGTCTTCTTCACGGTTCCTACAGATACCGTATCATGTTGAGCAATTGCTTCCTCGTCAGAAGAGAAAGACGTCCCCAGCAGAGTCGCCATCTTGTTTGTGGTATTAAATGAAAGAATGAAGATGTATTCAATATGGGGTTTACACAGAACCTGCCTTCTTTGGTTTACAAACAAATTTGTACAATTTGATCCTATACGAGGATATGGGAGTACAATTTATTTAATCTGGGTAAATATTGCTATAGGTGTCTGATCTGTAGTCGATCACTTTAGCCCTTGGACCATACGATGTTGAAGAAGTGTCGTAGAAGATAGGAAGCAGCTTCGAAGGTTGCAGGAGAGGGTGGATGCGCGATGACAAAGTCGTCGATCCCTACTCTTTGCATGAGCTCCGGGTGCTCTCTCTCTCTCTCTCTCTCGGGTTCGATCTTCCAATTTTGTCGAACTGGTTCGATCTTCAAGTTTTTAGTTTTTCGACCTTGTTCCTCATTGATAGAGGTCTCTATTTATAGAGTTTTAGTGACAGTGACTACTCCGTCGGTGTAATAACCGAGGAGTGGAAAGTACAGTACCCTTTTACACAACGGTTAAAGTAACCAATGCCTGCGTATAAATGATCTTTTGAATGAGCGTGTGACGCGGGTCCAACTAAGGGACACAACGCGTACAATTGCTACAAAGATTATGGCATAAAAGTCACGTAGGTAGGTATCCATTGTGTAGAAGAGGTTGGCATAGAAGCCAAATGTCTGTCACCATGGCATAGAAGCCAAATAGTTATCAAACCAGCATAGAAGCCGAACAGGCGTAGAAGCCGAACAGGCGTCGAAGCCGAGTGGTCGTAGAGGTCGAACAGGCATAGAAGCCGAGTGGTCGTAGAGGCCGAATAGGCATAGAAGCCGAGTGGTCGTAGAGGACGAACATGCATAGAAGCCGAGTGGTCGTAGAGGCCGAACAGGCATTGAAGCCGAAGGAGCACAGAGGCCGAACAGGCGTAGAAGCCGAAGAAGCACAGAGGCCGAGCAGGCGTAGAAGCCGAATGAGCACAAATGCTGGATGGGCGTAGAAGCCGCTGCGTACCGTGCCACAGTGCTGACGTGGACGTCTTAGCCGGAATTACGGCTTTTGAAGGTATAATCAAATCTCTTGCATTAAATACCGAGATTTGCCACCATCCTGTGCATTAAATGTGGAGGCGTGTTCTTTGACGGTCTACAACCCTTTCTGCGCATCAGTCGCAGAGACGTGCCTCGAGAAACTGTCACCGCTCTGTGCATTAGGCGAAGAGACGTGCCTCGAACCCCGTACGGAGTGCAGCTTTTGGCGTAGCAGGCGATTTGTCTACTGCAGAACGTAAACAGCTCGTGTTTTGCCTGTGTAAAACAAGGCAGCGTATCCCTTTGTGCTTGAAAAAGCAGTTTACACGAAGGGGATGGCGGTATTTGACAGCCTGGGTGGCAGTGCAGTGCCATCATTATAGCCGTCGCTTGGGTAGTCAAGCCGTATCCCTTTGCCAGAAGTCCAGACGTCAGGTTCATTGCAGGCTCTGACAGGTTCATTACAGGATCTGACAGGTTCTCTTCGGGGAATACGAAGCGTCTTTTGTACACCTCAATGCTGCGTATGAAAGGGAAGGAGTTTTACGCCCTGAAGGCGATGAAGCACCCTGTTTACGCTGAAGCGGCTTGGACGTACTGACTTGCGCGGATGGTCCTTTGAGCTTTTATGTTTTACGCTCTGTTCTAGCAAAAAAGTCTCTGTTGCACGGTTGATGGCTCTTAAGGCCTCTGCCTATGCTGCTCTGCACCGATATGCCGCGTATAGTCATCCGGCATATTTTTCATGCTTCTACAACAGGTAGGTTAATATAGGAGATTTGTACAGGACTTCTCTACGACTGTAGAGCCAATGACTAGGCTGACAGGAAGGATATAGATTTTGTCTCGACAAAGGATTATCAGGCCGCTTTTGATGAGTAAGAGGAGATTGACGACATCTCTAGTATTGACATTTTTATTAGGGTCTGGTGGATTTACTATTTATAGTGATGCTTCACGGAATAGTTTGGGTTGTGTCTTGTAAGAAAATGGGAAGGTGATTCCCTATGCTTCCAGGCAATTACGCCCTCATGAGAAGAACTACCCTACCCATAATTTGGATTTGGCAGTGGTCTTTTCTCTAAGACTGAGAAAACTCTATCTGTACGGAGAGCATATAGAGATCTTTACAGACCACAAGAGCTTGAAGTATGTGTTTACACAAAAAGAGTTTAACATGAGGCAGCGGTGATGGTTAGAGTTGATGAAGGACTTCGACATATCATTACAGTACCAAACAGGAAAGTCAAACGTAGTCGCTGATTGCTTGAGCAGGTATCCAATGGCTTTGTACTTAACGACAAACAAACATTTATTGGACCTTGAGAGATTTTGTATTGTGGTGCTAGTTCCTGGTGTAGAGATACAAATATGGGGCTATAAATACAGTCTGAGATGATGGATAGGATCAGGGCTACCTAGTATGAGGAGAAGATTCTGAGGTGCATTAGAGCACAGGTTCGGATATGATTATCAGAGGACTTTACTATTGCTGATGATGGATCATTGTGGCATGGTACCTGACTATGTGTGTCAAGTGGAGAGTTGTGAAAGGAGATTCTCTAGGAGATACATCGATCTCAGTAGTCTATTCATCCAGGTGCCAACAAGATGTATAAAGATCTGAAGGAGCATGTGTGATGGTATAGTATGAAGCGAGAGGTAGCGTGCTTCGTATCCAGCTGTTTAATGTGCCAGCAGGTAAAGGCAGATAGGCAAAGGCTAGGTTGGTTTACTTCAGCCTTTACCCATTCCAGAGTAGAAGTGGGAGCATGTTCGTATAGATTTTGTTTCGGGGCTTCCGCGTTATCCAGGAGAAAAAGACACGATTTGGGTCATCGTAGACAAGTTGACCAAATTGGTCCTATTTTTTGCCATTCAAGGTGGGTACGTCTACGGAGAAGCTAGCAGATATATATGTGCGATAGATTATTAGATTGTATGGAGATCCTATAAACATCATCTTGGGTCAGGATAGTCGCTTCATATCCCACTTCTGGAGGAGTTTATAGGATAGCTTGGGTACCCAACTCAAGTTTAGTACCGCATATCACCCCCTGACAGATAAAAAGTTGGAGAGGACTATTCATACTCTCGAGGATATGTTTTGTACTTGTGTTTTAGATTTTAGAGGCGCTTGGGAGGATCATCTTCACCTGATAGAGTTTGTTTACAATAACAGTTACCAGGCCAGTATTGAGATGTCACTATTCGAGGCTTTGTATGGACGGAGGTATCGCACTCCTTTATCTTAGGATAATGTTGGTGAGAGATCCTTGTTGGAACCAGAGATAATTGTGGATGCAGTTGAGAAGGTAAAGCTCTTTAGAGATAGACTTCGGGTGGCACAAGACAGACAGCTCAGTATTCTTGCGAGGATCGGTGAAGTGGCTTACAGACTAGACTTGAACCTGTACTAGAGAGAGTATATGATGTGTTTCATGTGTCACAACTGAGACGATATGTGGAAGATCCTAGTCATGTATTGGATTACTGATAGATTGAGGTGGGTCCTATTCTCAACTACCCAGAGCAGCCAGTGGAGATTCTGGATCATAGGGAGAAGGTTCAGCAGAACTAGATGATTCCCTTGGTACGCGTCACGTGGAGGCATCACTCTCCGGGAGAGTCTACCTGGTAGAGGAAAGCTGAGGTGCGCGAGCGATACCCTTGTCTCTTTGAGCCATGAGGTATCGTTCTTTCTTGCTTGTTGTGATTACTTGTTTCAGTATTAGTTTTTTTCTTAAATTTTGAGGACGAAATTTTTTTGAGGAGGGTAAACTTGTCACTACCATATTTCTAGATGAGGGTATTTTGTCATTTAGCATATTTCACATTTAGTGATTAATTATTTATATATTGTGCTACTAATTTTTTATATTATGTTATGCTATTTATTTATTAGTTAGTTGGCTAGCCTAATTATTGAACTTGTCATTAGTGGACCATTAAAACTTGTCATGACACATTAAGCCCAACATTGGGCTAGGCCCATTAGATCCATTACCTTAAGTTAATTAAATAGATTAGATTAATTTTTATTAGATTAGAAGCTTCCTAATATAGTCCTCCATAATTAAACATTATAACTAGCTAGTGGGGGCATTGTTGACAATGTGAATTGCTTGGAGGAGGGGCAAGAGGGGGCCAGCCATATGAGTGTGTGTGTGTCTCTCTCTCTCTCTATTCTCATTAATTTATTTCAATTTTGATCCCTATTGTGTTCTTCCCCAAATTGCTTCATCCCTCCACCAAATTTACCCTAATTCACTCCTATTCCCTTCCATTCACATCACCTAAGGAATATTGGAGCTTGGATTTCAAGGAGCACTTGGAGAAGGAGCACTTGGAGAGGAGCTTGTGTCTTAATTGTGTCCATTTGAGTTTTGCATTGAGAATCCATCTCCCAATAGCTATAATTCTGAATTTTCTCCTTAATTAGACTCTAATTCGGATATTTTACAATTAGGAAACCTTCATTGGCTTAGGGTAATCCATAGAAACAAGAACTAGGTTCATAGGACCCTTATTGTGATTTCTATATGGAGATTTATACTCAATTTGGAAGAATTTCGAGATTGATGCATCAAGTGTCTGTCATGAGACCAATTAGATCTAATTAGACTTATAATGATAGCGTGAGACTAGATACATGTCGACAATTTGACATGAGTAGAGCGTATCATGATATTTTGTGATACGCTATGATACAGGGGTTTTATTTGGATTATTTGTGCATAGTAGTATAATTTTCTCTTTAAATTCCTTTGCAACTAATTACTTTAGTTGTATTATGATGATATATATATATATATATATATATATATATATATATATATATATATATATATATAATTAATATTGGTAAGGTATTATGGGAGTTCATCTAGATGTAATTAAATATGTATCATAGGTATCTTGGTATTGCACTTGAGTATTTGGTTAATCGCCATTCTAAGGAGTTCATCTAGATGTAATTAAATATATATAGTATGTTAGCATTTATATATATATATATATATATATATATATATATATATATATATATATATATATATATATATATTATGTGTGGATTGAACACACATGTCGGGAAGTTGCTATGTGTGTATAGGTTCTGTGTTAAACTATGTAACATGTGTTAGTGTATATGTGTGTATCTTTATGTGTTTAGCAAACCAAAGAGGGGGGACTCAGGTCTGTAGGTGTCAAAAAAAATAATAGCAGCTGTGTTCAACACTGCAAAAGCAGTGTGAAGGAGGGGAAAGAGTGGTAGATAAACTGCAGTGAGTTGGAGAGTCGAGTTTGATGCAATCTTGGGGTATCGAGTGTTAGCAGTAAGTAACAGCAATAGCTAGCAGTGCGTTTGGTGCACTACTGTGTCAGTGATCGAGGAGGATTTAGTTATGTTGTATCATCTTAGAGTACGGTAATGTACATTGGAGAACGGCTCGAGTGCCAATAATGCTCTTGGCAAAAGGACTTATACAAGGCTCAGGTAGACTGGTATCAATGAGTTAAGATCAGTTTTAGCTGAACTTCGTGTGTAGTTGCACACATTGGATAAAAGGGATATTAGTTGTGTTGTATCATCTTAGTATTTATATAAGATCAGATACCAAGTAGACTATCAATAGTAAGCCAAGTTCAGAACCGGTATCAGTACCTATGTGGTGGGGTGATAATTGTAGGGTATCCTGGGGTGCAAGAAAAAGAAGATAATTGGGATTAAGGGCATATGTTGCTGTACAGATCTGGGATATAGGGGAAGTTGATTTTAGGTACTTGTGAGTATATGGGTATTGGGTTGTGCTCATAGGTTGGTCAGTCCATAGGTTATTGGTGAGCAATAACAGTTGGGTATCATGGGTAGAGATAAGTCAAGTACTTGAAAGTATGTTAGTATCCCATGATACTCTAAGTAGAGGTATTGGATTGGAGAAAATACCAAGGTAAGACCCTAGTTAAGATATTATTATATATTGGTGATTATAGGTTTATATAGTGTAATTATGATACTAAGGGATTTAGATAATAGTGTAAGGTAATAGGTAGGTATCACCTAGTATACTATTTAGTGTAGATCCACATAGATATATATGGTAACCTTTTACTTAGTGTTAATTGCTAGTTAGGGTATGTTTGATATTGTAAGATAAGGTATCCCAATACAATTTTTTAGCTAGTGCAGATTGTATCATCAAGAGACCAACCTAGAAACCTAGATATAAGCTAATACAACCTAAGTTGACTATTATGACCTAGAAATAGCCTAGAAAGCATATTTTGACTCATATTAGTTTGTTTTTCTTTATTACACCCAAGTGACATAATATTTCATATATAGGTCTACGTGACACCAGCTTAAATGGGTACCGAGTTACATTATTTTCTCAGGACCAGAGGCAAGTACATTCTTTGACAATTTTCTATTTATGATATCTTCAGTGTTTCTTGTATTTAGTGTAAATACCCTTGACTTGTTGACACATGGTTACACATATTGGTATTTTTTGGATCCCGTCATGAGATATTAATTCTGGTAGTTCCTGGCCTATCATGTATATGCCTTGTTACTCTTGTACTTGTATGGATACTGATTCTTGGGGAGACTAGCTACCTTATCAGAGAATCCTGTGTCATAACGTGCCATGGTTGGATCCACTATACCGGTTGGGGATTGTAAAGTATTAGTTAGATATGTGATCATATCCACCCAGTACGAGTATTCCTGTATATGTACCCTGTTAGAGTTAATCATACACTTCATGTATGATTTGCCAGGTCATGATTCCTGTAAAAGTTTCCAAACTGATCACATGTCAAAGCTAGTACTCACTCACTTTGTTAGTTGTATTTCCTGATTCATGTATATAATGATCATCTCTCTTGTACTATTTATAATATCTCTATATTATGTATATTTTCTTCTAATGCTCTATTTATCTTGTATATTCTCTCTATTTACTGTTACATAGTCTTTATCATTTATTTGGAACTGGTGTTAGAGGTGTGCTTTGCTCCAATCCTGACTGGATATATTTTTTAGATGATTTAGATGACTTGTATCCTACACACTATGGACCTCGGGACATAGTGGGCGTAGAGTTGGAGACGGTGGCTCAGAAGGAGCCGATATCGTGGGATGATTAGTTAGTAGCAGATAGTTAGAATATTATTTGGGATATATCTTAGTTTAGATATTTTGGCATGTATTATTTTTTAGACTATTTTGCTAGTCCATTAGACTTGGTTAGATTATATTTGTTAATGTGATTCATTTCTTTCTTCTATTATATATCGTGCTACATCTTCCTCTAGTTTTGTGATTGAGTATTGATTATTATTTATCCTCCATTTGGAGTTAAGATATCTTGACAGGTACATATATATTATGTGAGATGTTTAGATAGTATTATTGACCTAGACAACGTTCTATCGCTTATGTTGCGACGTAGGTTGGACATACCCATGTACTCGTATCCTTACACCTGGTGCGGGTCGTAAGAGGTGGAAGGGCCAAGGTTGAGTAGTCGGGTTCAGGTGTTAAGGATGAGGGCTAGAGCGCTGTTGTAGTACTGTGTTCAAGGGGAAGGTCTCCACCATGTGCAGACCTGTGCATTGATCTGGGGTTACTAGTGCATACTGGTGCACTGGTTTGGATGTACAGTCAGGTATTGGTGCAGTTTCATGTGCAATTAGATGCACATTAGGTGAGGGGAGAGGTAGTAACTGTTGTAGTCAGTATGAGTTTTGGGGTGGCTCGGTTATGCCTGTTTTGGGTAGGAGGACTGATCTAGTTAGTGTATCAGTGCAGGTTATAAGGGGGGTTAGGAACTGGGCTGTGCAGTAGAGGCTTGGACCTCGAGTGGTTGCAGAGATGTGGGGACTAATTTGAGTGCAGTTCTCTTTGAGGCACTACAAAGAGCAGACCTGTGAACATGTGTGCATAGGTAAAGGAGAACAGGTATGCTACAGATTGAGCTGGTATAGGAAAATAACAGTGAAGGGTTATGAGGTTAGTGAAAGTTGTGTGCATGTGTTGGGTATTTAGTGTGTGTCAGTAAGTATAGGATAGTGTATTATAATCATAGTGTATCAGGATATCTTTGATACATTGATATCAAGTGCTGAAAGTATGGTGTTGGACTAGTGTTAAGTATGGTATTAATTGTGGTGTAGGTTATGTGAGGGTGTGTCCTAGTAGTGTTAGTGTATCTATGATACTTGAAGGTGATTGAAGTATGTATGACTGAGAAGAGAGTGGTACCATGGTACCAAGTGTCATGTGAAGAGGGTGTTAGAGTATCTTGGGTAATGTGACTAGGTATTAAGATGATAAGTTAGGTAATAGGAATTTAGCTAAGGTATTGGTAATCAATGAGGAACTAAGGTATGGATAAGATATAATATATGATATATGAGTCTATATAAGGTATATATGATACATATTATGATATATTACCTAGTATAATCCATATTAGCTAGTATAATCCATATTAGCTAGTATAGCCTAGAAACCTTGTTTAACTAGGTATTGACCTAGAATACCTAGATTTAACTAGTTTGACTTTATAAGTCAACCAAATAGATAACTTGGAACCCAAATTAGATAGTTGACCTAGTTGACTCAAACAACCTTGAATTGAGCTAGTTAATATATTTATTATTCCAAATCACTATTTGACATGATAATTCATATCTAGGTCTTCGAGGCTCGGATATAAACATCGTTCGTTATTTTTATCTAGGGATTCAGGCGAGTAAATTCTCTAATAGTTTTCGTATTTGATAGCTTCTATGTTATAAGTTCTTAATGATGTTATATTTGATTTCTGGCATGATGGTACATTAATTGGTATAACTTAAATCTCCGTCATGAGGTATTCTTCCTCCATGATTACTTTATTAGTTCTCCATGATTATATAGAACGTGATCAGTGTGCATTATATTAGACCATGCATAGTGATTAACATGTTGGAACGTGTCATGATTTGGATCCATTGTACTAGTTGGGGGTGGCAAAAGTATTAGTTGAATATGTGATCATACCTAATAGCCCGTGTGGTAGTGTAGAGCATGGCAACTAGCTGACAATACACTTCACGTATAGTTGAGCTAGCTTTCTTTTATTATATTCCGTATTAGGCCCAAGTCGATCACATATCGAACTAATATTTTAAAATAATTTGTAATATTGTTCTTCTCTACTTTTATTTCATATATGATGATACCTGACATATTGCTCTGAGTTACTTACTTTTCATAACTTGCCATGATACTTCTCATTAGTATCTATGCTTATGATCTAAGTTTTACCTTTCATTATTTATTTTATTACTATTATTGTTTTATAGTTTTTGTCATATATGGGAACTGCTATTGGGTTGTACTAGTTTCGTCCTGACTGGATATATTTTTAGGTGACAATTTGGATGAGTTGTGTCCCACTCATTGCAGACCACATTATGGTATGACTAACAGAGGTTGCTCCCGATGTCTTAGAGGAGCATGGCTTAGCTGAGGGAGAGCTTATTCTTGAGATTGCTAGTTAAGTAGTGTAGAAGCATGGAAAAAATTAGATCCATGCGTCCAACAAACATGCATCCCAAGTTTAACTCAAAAGAAATTAAGCCACAGAGAGCCCATGTGGCCAAGGGGTCCGTAAACAACCTATGCAATTAGAACTACCAAAGAGGAAGCCACAAAGCAGACTTCATACGGCCTAAACACCCATGAAGTAAGGGGCCACATAAGATTTCCTGACAAGACAACCAATACCTAACACACCACTCATTACCCAGAGTGCTTCGAGAATCTTAAGAGAGGCGACGACTCATAAAAATACATGAAGTCATATCAGTACATTAATAACTTTCGTCAAATTTGCCATGCCATGTGTTCCCTCATATGCTGCGACGTCCTAATGCGACCTCGTCATCATGCATATGAAGTATCCATTAGACCAAGACTAGATGAGAGTTTGCATAAGGCCACAACGCCATACCGCCAAAGTATATATAAGACCAAGGCCAAAGGAGAGCACATATGCAGTCAAGACGTGTCACGCCCCAGTTCCATAATACGTAGGACCATGAATACGTGACACGCCAGCTACGCATTCGACCAGACTCTGGTCTGACTCGAATATGTATAAGCTGTAATATAAAAGGGCACTATCTAGATATCCCATAAATGTAAACCTCTATGTCTCAATCCACAATATACATTAGTATACAAGAAAGAGATATATGTGCTAAGGTCGGCCACCCAATAACACACTAACTCGAATAGACTCGAGAAGAAGTATGAGTCTACAAAACTAGGCTACAACAGCAGATAAATAATCAATGTAAAATAACCATAATACCGGTAGATATAATGTGAGTACCTGGTACCATGCTCGCAAGATATACCACTCCATCAGTATCTCCAAGTGCTCCGTAATCGTCTATGCTGCAAAACTGGCAGGGAACCAGGTCCTCAGAGGGATGTAACAAGGTACAGAAATATAGCATGCCAAGTAATCAGAAAGTACAAGTGCACGACAGGGTACTCTATCATAACTAACTAGTGTGACACAGTTTAAAGACAATGTTCGACGCGTGGGCTGTCCAAAATAAAACCGTAGCTCCGGACACGGAAACACACGGCACGTACCGCAGCTCCGGGCAAAGAGTCACACGGGTGAAACAGCTACACTAGATACAGGTATCACTACAAAATACTACATATATATAAGCGCATGCAGAGTAGCCTAAACGTCTAGTAACTGTCTTCCCCTTCCCAAGCGGTCAACGATTGTGCGCTGAACCTGAACCTCTATCTAACAGTCTCGACACACGGAAGATAACTCAACAGACACGACCCTAAGGTCGTCCCAGTCTCTGGTCATGATGTCAGTATCAGGATACAGGAATCTGGCATGATCACAGTGTATGAGTATGTCCTGGGGTGTCGATGTACTCAGGGACGTGCATTGAGGTACTACAAAGTATCTAACAATTATTCTAAGACGTTACGACTAACGTCATCACCCGGTTGTGAATCGGTCGCGAAGTATCGAACGTCAACATAACTACGTACACAAAGTACATAACGAACCAATAAATATCTGTAAACTGAAATACAAGGTGGCAATGTACACTTGACTGCGTGAGGCTGCTGATGTCGGGGATCTGGTACCGCGTCCAAGTTCTCGGGTCCCGCAGTACCTAGAGATGAGATACAAACCAGAATCAATAATCTATTTTATGACGGACAGGGATGCTACACACATCTACACCTAAACTCAGTCTCAGCTACGACTCACAGGGACAACTCACTAGGGGGTTGACCACAGTTGACTATCGGTACGATACGTCAAATCACCTAGTCATTCATAACACATCATCAAACCATCCTCAAAATACAGTTTATGATTTTAAGTTCCTCGTTTAATGTCGTTGTTACCAATCACCATATGAACTACTCTTCAATTAACTCTTTGTTATAAGCCAGCTCTCCTCTAATAATCATTGTCTATCAACCCTCGTGAACATTACTCAAGTATTCCATCCCTTCTCACTGTGTATTGTACACAATTACATATTCGTATTCCTCAATCGATTTTCATCACCAGTTATCAAGTCCTCAAAATAATGAGCATCTTAATGACATCACCTCCCCTTTACCATAAATTACCTGCTCTTCAAGGATAATTAACTTACATGTAAAAAATAACGTAATATACTCTAAATCTTGATGCATTCAACCTCAAACTCAACAAACCATATTTAAACCTTAAACCAAATCTAAATTCATTCACTTCCATAATATTCATAATATCTTATTAAAATTCAAGTCCTCGACCTTCATGCGAATCATTGAAATCTATTTTAATTTATGCAACCAAAAACCCTAAAACATACTAAACATCATTAACACAAACTCGAATCATTAAAATCCATATTCACATCAATCATCATTAGACTTAACCAATATAAACCTTAATCACATAGTTCAAGTATTCCCCACACTAACCATATATATCCATATCATAGATACACCACCCTAACTAACATTCATATTTCTATGCATATAAATGAATCTTATTTAAAATGTTAATAAATTCTGGAATTAAAACAAGAGAGGGGAGAGTCGACCTCGATGACGAGGTTGCAGTGGTGGTGGTGGGTGAGACTGGAAGCTCGCCGGAGTGGCGGACTGCGCTGTGCTGGAGCTGCGGGGAGTCGGGGGGAAGAACTGCACGGTGGATCGGGGGTGCTTTACAGTCGCTGCGGAAGAGCAGCGAGGGTGCTGCAGGCCGGAGCTGCGCTTGTCAGCCGACCGAATCTGCACAGTGGCGGGGCTGGACCAGACCGCACAGTGGCGGGGCTCGAGGGAAGGATGTGGCAATGGGGTACTGGTGCTAGTGGTGGTGACGATGATGGTATGGATGGGGAATGCGGTGGTTGTCTCCTTGCCGGAGAAGAAGGCCAAAGTTGATGGCGGGAGTTGATGGTGGCGAGTTCGTGGGGTGGAGGAACGAAAGTCTCGGGGTGAGGTAGCTGACCGGAGTGTCGAGCTCGTGGCAGCAGTTGGCCGGGGCGAGGGGAAAGCTCAGTGATGGCATGACGGGTGTGCTTCGGTGGAGGCGGCCATGGCAGATGGAGGTGGTCGAGAGTACAGAAGGCCGGGCTCGTGGGGAAGGAGCTGGCCGAGGGGGTGAATCGGGGACGCCGGAGAGTGGTGGTGCGGGCTCGGGGAAGCAGTGGAGACGAGCAGCGGTGCTCGGCCGGAGGAAGGCAGTGTGTCTGGCCGGAGCGACGCTGCCGAGGCCGCCGGAGAATAACAGCTGGAGGTAGAGTGTGGAGTTCAGCCGTCGGTTGGCCAGAGATCCACGGTAGAGCAGCAGCTCTGCTGGCCGGAGACCCATGGTGGAGCAGCAGCTCGGCTGGCCGGAGACCCGCGGTGGAGCAGCAGCTCGGCTGGCCGGAGAGGATCTCGGCTGGGGGTTGGCCGGAGCAGTAATGTGAAGGAGGAGAAGAAGGGAAGAAGGAGATAAAGAAAAGGAAGAAGAAGAAGAAAGAAATATGGAGGAGCTCGGTTTGCATGGAGAAGGAGGGAGGATAGAGAGAGGGGTTTTCCCTTGGGATTAGGGCCGGTTGGAATGTGTGTTGAGGGTGGGGTGAGATGTTACTTTATAGGGATGTGTGTGAAGGAGATGGAGGGTTATGATCAACCTATTCAAAATGAATGGTTGTGATAGATCATGAAGAGAAGAGGGTTTCTTCATGAGGGGTGAATTGATGGGTGAGAATAGGACCCTATTTTGGGACCTCTCCATAGTTCATGGCCAATAGGGTGGTGCCACATAAATTCAATAATTGTAACTTAGTCCCATAAATTCGGGAAATTGCATGGACACATAAAATGACACAAAAATTGTGGAGAAAAATACGTTAAGTAATTTTTATGGTGAGGGGGGGGGGGGGGGGTTGTGCGTTAGGCACGGGTTTAATTAGAAAGGCATTGGGATTAATTTAGGATTAAAAATAGGATTTACAAAGTTGGTATCCCCGATTTAAATAGAAATAAAGTGTCCCGCGAATTTAATTTAATTGGGGCACTTGGGGTCAAAATCCGAAAATGACGCAAAGATCAAAAATGGTGGAGGCTTGGAGTCAGTCATGGACCCTTTAGTTGGTCCGGCTCAACGGGTTAAGTTGTTATCCCAAATTTTAGGGTAACGACACAGGTGTCCGACACAGAATTAAATATGGGTTACGATTTTTGGAATGTTGCGCAATTAATTTAGAGCACACAAAAAATTAATTTTAAAGGACAAAAAAGTCCAATGCCTAAGTTGGTGGGTCAGGTCAGAAGTACAATAATTGAACGAAATTTATGGGCTGATATTGGGCTCCGAATAATCAGACAATGATAGGGCGCGCCAAGGTTTTAATTAATTGAATTAATTACCTTATAAGTTATCTCTACTCTAAACCTCGACTTCTGCTACCAATAACCAAATTTTTTTAAATCTACCCTAACTATCTATAGAATAAATCGAGGGGGTTTACATTCGTCCCAACTTAAAAAAATTTTGTCCCCGAAATTAAAAGTAAAGTACGATAATATCTAACAGAATCTTAAAATAATCTAGTAATCAAATACCGTACGTAAATTCGTACCTTCCTCCTCAAATAAGTATGGGAATCGCTGCCGAATAGAATCTTCGTGCTCCCAAGTAGACTCGCCTGGTGAATGGTGCTTCCATGCCACTCTGACCAGTCGAATCGTCTACCCTCTTAAAGTCTTCTCGCTGCGATCGAGGATCTCAACTGGCTGCTCTACGTAAGATAGACTGGGCCCGACTGTAATCTCCGAATGATCAAGCACGTGGCTAGGGTCTGCGACATATCTCCTCAGCTGCGATAGGTGAAATACGTCATGTACTCCCTCTAATGATGGAGGTAATGCAAGACGGTAAGCCACTTCGCCAACTCGTTCCAAAATGTCAAAAGGCCCGATGTACCTCGGACTCAGCTTGCCTCTACTTCCGAATCTGATGGTACCACGAGTGGGCGATATTCTCAGAAATACATGGTCACCCTCCTTGAATTCCAATGGTCTGCGGTGCGCATCTACCCAGTGTTTCTGTCTGTCCTGTGCTGCACACAGGTAGCTCTGAATCTGCTTGACCTTCTCTACTGTCTGTGTCACCAACTCTGGACCAAGTATCTGACGCTCTCCTACGTCACTCCAATAAACTGGCGACCTATATATCCTGCCGTACAGTGCCTCATAAGGTGCCATCTGTATGCTGGCCTAGTAACTGTTATTGTAGAAGAATTCCACCAAGTGTAGGTGGTCCTCCCAAGATCCTCCAAGATCAATTATGCACGCTCTCAATATATCCTCTAATATCTGTATCGTGCGCTCTGACTGACCATCAGTGTGTGGATGATATGCAATGCTGAACTTGAGACGAGTTCCTAGGCTCTCCTGTATACTCCGCCAAAAATGTGACATGAATCTGAAATCACGATCTGATACGATGCTGACAGGCACTCCATATAATTGTACTATCTGCCTCATATACATGTCAGCTAGTATCTCTGTGGATTGCCCAACTCTGTAGGGGAAGAAAATGTGCAGACTTGGTGAGTCTGTCTACGATAACCCATACTGCATCCTTCCCTCTAGGGCTCCGCGGAAATCCTGTGACGAAGTCCATGGTAATATGTTCCTACTTTCACTCGAGAATTGGGAAGTGGCTGCAATAAACCTGCAGTCCTCTGATGTTCAGCCTTGACTTGCTGACAAACTAAATATTTTGCCACGAATCTTGCAATCTCTGTTTCCATCCCATGTGTCACTACCACATTTCCAGACAAGGGCATTTGTGTAATTTTACTATTCTAAATAATTATGTATTAAATTAATCTACTGAGTTTTTAAAACTATTTATACGTTGTTAGTTGTGTTTGGTTTAGGTCAAACCCTAGAACTCATTAGGACTATAACCCTAATGACTAAACCCTAGTTTGAAACCCAAATTCTAGACAAACCCTAGAATTCTAATTTTTGGGTTGAACCTCAAACCCTAGAATGACTAAACCTGAGTTAATTAAGTTCTGCATAACCTAACATGGGCGTTAACCTAAACCTATGCATTAGAAACCCTAACCTAGTTTTAATATAAAAGGGAGCCATCCTCAACCCTTTCTTCATGAAGAAACCAAACCCTAGCCTCCAATGAGAAAAAAAAAACCATTTCCCCCACCCCAAATTCGGAATCAAACCCTAGGATTCCATCTTCCATCTCCAAAGCAAAGGGAAACAAGGAGCTTGGGTCAAGAAGACTTGGGGAAGAAGAACCTCCATTGGAGAAACCATCTCCCATAGGTAAATCCGAATTTTTATCCATTTTTATTCTGTTTTTCTTGATGGTTGGCCATTAGAAAATCTACCTTGTTGTATGGATCTCGATTTTGTAGGTCCTACATGAAGACCTAGGAGAAATTAGGGTTTTGGTGACCTACATTAGTTTTCCCCAATTTTCGTGGACCCTTAATCATAGGGGTTTACATGTAGGCAGATTTCATCTCATATATGTAGGTTTGAACTCGATTTTTAGGGTTTTGGTTGAGGACCCATGGGATCTTAATATGAAACTCGAATTCAGCCCCTAGGTGTTTGTAGGATTGCCCTTAGGGATTTACCTATTTAATTTATTCTAATACTGCATGTTTTAATATATAGATATGTATATATTGTGTGATTTGGAGAAGAAATGGACTGTGGGGATCTTTCCTGTGCACAATCGGGTTTGTGTATTTGGTATCAATGTGCAGTGTCTAGCTTGTGTGTCAGTTAGAATTTTGTATTGTGCAGTGAACTGTGTCAGGGAGAACTCAGTGAACTGGGCAGTACTTTTGGTTGTGCACTGTGATGGGATTGATGGCTTAGTGTATCAGTTTAGGCAATATCTGGGAGTGTGTATTCTGCCTGAGGGTGGAGTTTAACCTGTGTCTCAGTCAGTTTTAATTACCTGTGCAGTGAGATACCTATGTGTTAAATATGTGACTGTGTAGTGTGAATTCTGTGTGAGGGAACTTGTGTCTGTGTGTATCAGATATGGGGAAGAGGGTGTGCAACAGTGTGAGTTAGGTATCAGTATTTTAGTGAGTGATTCTGAGAGTGTACAAACTGTATGTGTGCAGGGAGGATTCTGTTCAGTGTGTGCTTGTGTGTAAATCCTGTGAGAGAGTTAGAGAGGGAGCAGTGTACCAGTGTGCTGTGCATGTGTGTGTGTATATCTCTGTGAGTGCAGTGAGAAATTCTGTGAGGAGTGAGGGAGCAGTGTGCAGCTGTACAAACTGATGCCTGGGTGTTTCAGTAGTCAATTTAGTGAGTGAATTATCTCAGGTTAAGTGTGGTGCTCTGTGTAGGTGAGAACTAGTGTAGGTGTTTTCCTGAGTGTGTGTAGCTGTGTGAATGTGAGAACTTAAGTACCTATGTTTCAGTGAGTGATGTGTGTGACAGTGATGCTTGGGTGAGTTTCAGTGTATTAGGTACCTGTGTATGTGTAGGTATTTGTGTCTCAGGTATAGTGTTTATGTGTGTGGTAGAGTAGGAATTTATGGTATCAGACTGTGAGTTCAGTGTGAGTGAGTTAGGACCTGGGTAAATTTTAGGGTATCAATACGTGTGTGAGTGAGTGGGAAATTCCTAGGTCCTAATGTGTAAACATCTGCATTATGTATCAGCAAGGTCAGTGAGAACTCAGGGAGTGAGTTCAGTGGGTGTTTTTTTCTCAGAAATCTATATGTGTATCAGTTAGAACTTGGTGTAGATCAGTGTGAGTGTGAGTGATAATTTACCTAAGGTTAATATGAAACTGTGTGTCTTGTATCAGTAACTGTGTCTGTGGGAGTCCTTGTGTCTTGTGTAGTGTAGTGTGTGTGTATTCATGTATCCAGAACTTGTGCATCTTAGTATTAGTCAGTTTGAGAGTGTTCCTATGTGAAATATGTGTGTGCTGTGTGAGTTAGCAGTGAGTTATGTGTGTACCTGTGTATTCTCAGTGAGTGTCTGTGTAAACACCAGTGTGTATATTCCTGTGACTGTAGGTGTGTGTATCAGTGAGCAGTGAATACATGTGTGAGAACTTGTGTAAGTATCTGTGTGTGAGCAGTGAGTGGTGAGCAGTAAATTTTAGTAAGGGAGTTTAGTTATGAGTTAAGGGTTGCATTTGGAATACTAGTTTAGGTAAGGGTTAAATAGATTTAATAATACCTTAGAACCTAAATAGGAGTTATATCTATACTAAATGCCTAGTATGTAAATATTGCTTAGTATTAATATGAAGCCTAGAGTAACAAGTTAACCTAGTATTGACCAATAGGTTTTAGTATGACCTAGAGGCCTCATATTTAATTTAGTTAAACATGTTATTCCTTTAATTCAGTCTCTGACATTTATATTCCACAAATAGGTCATTGTGATCTCGCTTTGGACATCGATCCTCACACTTTCCTAAGGACCACAGGCGAGTACATTCTCTGACAGTTTTCATTTTGTTGATTACTTCTATAATCTAGTTGTATTACATACTTGATTCCGACACTATGGATACACGAGTTAGCACCCTAGATCCCCATCATGAGGAGTCATGATTGGAATCCATCGTGCTAGCTGGGGGATGGGGAACTATTAGTAGATTATATGATCATATCCAACCATCTACATGCATCATAGCTCACCCCACTTCTCACGTCGGGTGCGGCCTGACCATTTACATGCATCATAGCTGTTATATATGATTAGCCTGACCACTACATGCATCATAGCTAACCATATGGTTAGCCTGATCTACAAGAATCATAGCTAATCATATATAACCAGCCTGATCTAGTCCCAAGCCGATCATATAATAAACTGATAATTCAAACACTTAGCTAGATGTCTATTCTTTATTCAGATTCACTTGTTCTAGCATTCACTGTTATTGTTCATTGCTAGATGCTCTATTGCCTATTTTATTTCTCCAGTACTTTACATTTCCAGCATTTATTCTCATCTTGTATTTCTTACACTGTTTATAGTTTTTGTCAATTTAATGAAACTGCTGTTAGTGCTTGTGCTTCGCTCCAATCCTGACTGGATAACATTTTTCAGAGGACCTGGAGAACTTGTGCCCCACTCATTACGGCCCAGGATTAGAGGGAGATTTCACTCCGGAAATCCCAGAGGAGTTGCCTATCCTAGAGGAGATCTTACCTGCCTGTACTTAGATTACTTTTTCTGTATTTATTATTTTAGACTGAGACTGAGTTGTGTTTATTATTTTGTGACTTTGTGAGGTCATCTAGACCCAGGATTTGAGTTGGACTTATTATAGTTGGTTTATTATAGAACTCTTTTCCATTTCTCATCGTGCCCATTATTCTTATAGCTTGTGATTGAGTATATTTATAGAACTGTGGATTATTATCATTGTCCTCCGTACGGAGCTGAGACTTTTGACAGGATATATATTATGTTGAGACCTAGACAGCGTTCTACCGCCGATGCTGCGGCGTAGGCTGGACGTACACACGACTCATGTCCAAATTTCGGGTGCGGGTCGTGACACCATGCCACCAGAAATGCTGTCTCAAGTCTCGGTACATCTTCGTACTTTCGGGATAAAATAGAATAAGTCGAGCTATGCGCCTCGGTCATCAACTCTTGGCGTAGTTCGCCACTTGGAACGTATAGGATATCTCCATGCCTTAATGTTCCGTCTTCCTGAATCCTGAATCCTGAATCCTGTTTGCATGCCGGCCTCTGTCCTTTCTCGCAGTTGTCTAAATCTCGTGTCCGTAGGCAATGCTGCCTTGATCCTCTCAACCAAAATAGACTGAACCTCAAGACTGGCCATCTGTCCATCCATGCCTGGAACTACAATCTCAACCCTAAGTTCCTGGAAATCCTCTAACACTGGCGATGAGTCATAAACTACATTCGTCTTGCCAGAGTGGTTCTGTAACTTAATATTATAATCTGTCATAAATTCTAGCCAATGCCTTTGTCTCATGTTGAGTTCCTTTTGCGTGTAGGTATTCTTCAGACTTTCTGTGTTTTGTATAAATCTCAACATCTGCTCTACATAAAGGTAGTGTTACCATTGCTTTAGTGCAAATATCACTGTAGCTAGCCCTAGATCGTGTGTCTGATAGTTCTTCTCAAGAACTCTCAGCTGTCCTGATGTGTAGACTATCTATTCTATCTGAACATAACTCATATTTGCTGATCTTGGCTTACAGCCTCTCATTTCTCAGCATCTCCAACACAATCTTGAGATGTCTCTCGTACTTCTCCTGGTTCTCGGAATATATCAAGACGTTGATGAACACCACCACGAACTTATCCAAGTACTGGTGGAAAACCTTGTTCCTCAAGCTCATAAATACTACTGGCGCGTTGGTCAAACGAAATGGTCATGACTAGAAACTCATAGAGCACATACTTTGTCCGAAGTGCCATCTTCGGAATGTCTTCTCTCCGTACCTTGATCTGATGATAGCCTGATCTGAGATCGATCTTCGAGAATATATATGCGCCACTTAGCTGATTCAACTGTATTGTCCTGTCTTTCTTTGGCACAATTAAGATGGGTTTTTCCCATGGAGAAACACTAGCCTGACTGAAACTCTTGTCCAAGTGATCCTCTACTATGGACCTTCAACTCAACCAACTCTTTCGGTGCTAGTCTGAAGACGGGTAAATAATTGGCTCCGCTCTTGGAGTCAATTCTATAGAAAATTATATCTCTCTGTCAGGTGGCAGGCCGGAAAGATTATCTAGAATCATACCCTCAAACTCTGATATAACATGGTGGTACACTGGTTCACCTCCTACATTGTATACCCCTAAGGTAGATGGGCACCATACTCCTGGGCTTTCTGAACTCAACTCAGGATAACCTGGTGGCCTAAAAATATAAATTCAACTACGTCGACAATCTAGTGTCGCGTGATATTGGCTCAATCTACTCATGCTAGGATGGTGTCATCTTCTAGACTTAACCTCAAAATAAATCCTCATGTTCTGTTTACCACACTAATCCTTTTAAAAGAAAATTCTCTCCCTTGCCTAAAGTATAATTTCTCTTCTACTCAAATTTTCCCTAAATTTTTTTTTATTCCTCGAGTTTTCTTATTTTCGTTATTTATCTCTCCAAGTCATAATTACAATTATAATAATGATGTCACCCTAGCACATACTAAAATTTCTGGAATTAGATCATCACCTTCCAAGTGAAGGCTTGAAATTTTATCTCCTCTAGTCCATAATGTCATGCCTAGTATTGCTATCATATACAACCACTAGTTTCTATCATCAGGCTTATGCATTTCCCTAATTTATTCTAGGTTATGATCAATAATCCTTCTAGCTCTCAGTACTTCCAAGATCACTGCTACCCCAAGTACGGGTAGGTACTACTAGGTCCAACTCTCTTGCCAGCCTTCCACACTAGTTCTAGAATCCAAAGAACCCATCAATCTGTTCTAATAAGGTAACACTCTTTTCCGAGAAAGGTATACGAATTCTGTCTCCTGTCGTCTGGTCTTCGATCTTCTTCTGGAGGGAAGTCATCAGTCACAAGCATTCGTCTCCCCGAACAATAGGTGACGAGAAACAAGGATAACGATATTGACGAAGATTTAACGAATGCACAGTGGGAGTCCAAGGGCGATAATCACATACAAAGAGTTTTAAAATCGATTATGGATTGAGATCCTATTCAACAATCATAACATCTATTCCTAATTTGCAAGCTCGTTTGGCACAGTCAGGTGACCAAGACGATTTAAATCGGACCTGCATGGGCCACCACAAAAACATGTCACGCCCAAGTCTCAAAATACGTAGGACCAGGAATACGTGACACGCCAGCTACGCATTCGACCAGACTCTGGTCTGACTCGAATACGTATAAGCTGTAATATAAAAGGGCACTATCTAGATATCCTATAAATGTAAACCTCTATGTCTCAATCCACAATGTACATCAGTATACAAGAAAAAGCTATATGTGCTAAGGTCGGCCGCCCAATAATACACTAACTCGAATAGACTCGAGAAGAAGTATGAGTCTACAAAACTAGGCTACAACAGCATATGAATAATCAATGTAAAATAACCATAATGCCGATAGATATAATGTCAGTACCTGGTACCATGCTCGCAAGATATGCCACTCCATCAGTATCTCCAAGTGCTCCGTAATCGTCTATGCTGCAAAACTGGCAGGGAACCAGGTCCTCAGAGGGACGAAACAAGGTACAGAAATATAGCATGCCAAGTAATCAGAAAGTACAAGTGCACGACAGGGTACTCTATCATAACCAACTAGTGTGACACAGTTTAAAGATAATGTTCGACGCGTGGGCTGTCCAAAATAAAACCGTAGCTCCGGACACGGAAATACACGGCACGTACCGCAGCTCCGGGCAAAGAGTCACACGGGTGAAACAGCTACACTAGATACATGTATCACTACAAAATACTACATATATATAAGCGCGTGCAGAGTAGCCCAAACGTCTAGTAACTGTCTTCCCCTTCCCAAGCGGTCAACGATTGTGCGCTAAACCTGAACCTTTATCTAACAGTCTCGACACACAGAAGATAACTCAACAGACGCGACCCTAAGGTCGTTCCAGTCTCTAGTCATGATGTCAGTATCAGGATACAGGAATCTGGTACGATCACAGTGTATGAGTGTGTCCTGGGGTGTCGATGTACTCAGGTACGTGCATCGAGGTACTACAAAGTATCTAACAATTATTCTAAGACGTTACGACTAACGTCAGCACCCGGTTGTGAACCGGTCGTGAAGTATCGAACGTCAACATAACTACGTGCATAAAGTACATAACGAACCAATAAATATCTGTAAACTGAAATACAAGGTGGCAAGGTACACTTGCCTGCGTGAGGCTGCTGATGTCGGGGATCTGGTACCGCATCCAATTCCTCGGGTCCCACAGTACCTAGAGATAAGATATAAACCAGAATCAACAATCTATTTTATGACAGACAGGGATGCTACACACATCTATACCTAAGCTCAGTCTCAGCTACGACTCACAGGGACAACTCACTAGGGGGTTGACCACAGTTGACTATCGGTACGATACTTCAAATTACCTAGTCATTCATAACACATCATCAAACCATCCTCAAAACACAGTTTATGATTTTAAGTTCCTCGTTTAATGTCGTTGTTACCAATCACCATATGAACTACTCTTCAATTAACTCTTTGTTATAAGCCAGCTCTCCTCTAATAATCATTGTCTATCAACCCTCGTGAACATTACTCAAGTATTCCATCCCTTCTCACTGTGTATGGTACACAATTACATATTTGTATTCCTCAATCAATTTTCGTTACCAGTTATCAAGTCCTCAAAATAATGAGCATCTTAATGACATCATCTCCCCTTTACCTTAAATTACCTGCTCTTCAAGGATAATTAACTTACATGTAAAAAATAACGTAATATACTCTAAATCTTGATGCATTCAACCTCAAACTCAACAAACCATATTTAAACCTTAAAACAAATCTAAATTCATTCACTTCCATAATATTCATAATATATTATTAAAATTCAAATCCCCTACCTTCATACGAATCATTGAAATCTATTTTAATTTATGCAACCAAAAACCCTAAAACATACTAAACATCATTAACACAAACTCGAATCATTAAAATCCATATTCGCATCAATCATCATTAGACTTAACCAATATAAACCTTAATCACATAGTTCAAGTATTCCCCACACTAACCATATATATCCGTATCATAGATACACTACCCTAACTAACATTAACATTTCTATGCATATAAATAAATCTTATTTAAAATGTTAATAAATTCTGGAATTAAAATAAGAGAGGGGAGAGTCGACCTCGACGACGAGGTTGCAATGGTGGTGGTGGGTGAGACTGGAAGCTCGCCGGAGTGGCGGACTGCGCTGTACTGGAGCTGCGGGGAGTCGGGGGAAAGAACTGCATGGTGGATCGGGGGTGCTTTACAGTCGCTGCGGAAGAGCAGCGAGGGTGCTACAGGCCGGAGCTGCGCTGGTCAGCCGGCCGAATCTGCACAGTGGCGGGGCTGGACCGGACCGCACAGTGGCGGGGCTCGAGGGAAGGGTGTGGCAATGGGGTGATGGTGCTGGTGGTGGTGACGATGATGGTACGGAAGGGAAATGCGGTGGTTGTCTCCTCGCCGGAGAAGAAGGCCGGAGTTGATGGTGGGAGTTGATGGTGGCGAGTTCGTGGGGTGGAGGAACGGAAGTCTCGGGGTGAGGTGGCTGACCGAAGTGTCGAGCTCATGGCAGCAGTTGGTCGGGGCGAGGGGAAAACTCGGTGATGGCACGACGGGTATGCTTCGGTGGAGGCGGCCATGGCAGATGGCGGTGGTCGAGAGTACAGGAGGCCGAGCTCGTGGGGAAGGAGCTGGCCGAGGGGGTGAATCGGGGACGCCGGAGAGTGGTGGTGCGGGCTCGGGAAAGCAGTGGAGACGAGCAGCGGTGCTCGGCCGGAGGAAGGCAGTGTGCCTGGCCGGAGCGACGCTGCCGAGGCCGCTGAAGAATAACAGCTGGAGGTGGAGTATGGGGTTCAGCCATCGGTTGGCCATAGATCCACGGTGGAGCAGCAGCTCGGCTGGCCGGAGACCCGCGGTGGAGCAGCAGCTCGGCTGGCCGGAGAGGATCTCGGTTGGGGGTTGGCCGGAGCAGTAATATGAAGGAGGAGAAGAAGGGAAGAAGGAGCTAAAGAAAAGGAAGAAGAAGAAGAAAGAAATATGGAGGAGCTCGGTTTGCATGGAGAAGGAGGGAGGAGAGAGAGAGGGGTTTTCCCTTGGGATTAGGGCCGGTTGGAATGTGTGTTGAGGGTGGGGTGAGATGTTACTTTATAGGGATGTGTGTGAAGGAGATGGAGGGTTGTGATCAACCTATTGAAAATGAATGGTTGTGATAGATCATGAAGGGAAGAGGGTTTCTTCATGAGGGGTGAATTGATGGGTGAGAATAGGACCCCATTTTGGGACCTCTCCATAGTTCATGGCCAATAGGGTGGTGCCACATAAATTCAATAATTGAAACTTAGCACCATAAATTCGGGAAATTGCATGGACACATAAAATGACACAAAAATTGCGAAGAAAAATACGTTTAGTAATTTTTATGGTGAGGGGGGGGGGGTTGTGCGTTAGGCACGGGTTTAATTGGAAAGGCATTGGGATTAATTTAGGATTAAAAATAGAATTTACAAAGTTGGTATCCCCGATTTAAATAGAAATAAAGTGTCCCGCGAATTTAATTTAATTGGGGCACTTGGGGTCAAAATCCGGAAATGACGCAAAGGTCAAAAAATGGTGGGGGCTTGGAGTCAGTCTTGGACCCTTTAGTTGGTCCGGCTCAACGGGTTAAGTTGGTATCCCAAATTTTAGGATAACGACACAGGTGTCCGACATGGAATTAAATATGGGATATGACTTTTGGAATATTGCGCAATTAATTTAGAGCACACAAAAAATTGATTTTAAAGGACGGAAAAGTCCAATGCCTAAGTTGGCGGGTCAGGTCAGAAGTACAATAATTGAACGGAATTTATGGGCTGATATTGGGCTCCGAATAATCAGACAATGATAGGGCACACCAAGCGTTTTAATTAATTGAATTAATTACCAGATAAGTTATTTCTACTCTAAACCTCGACTTCTGCTACCAATTACCAATTTTTTTTTAAATCCACCCTAACTATCTACAGAATAAATCGAGGGGGTTTACAAGACGTTATGCGGCCAAGATGTTATTCGTCTTTCAGCTTATAAGACCTGTCCGTTACAACCAAAAAGTTCTTCACACAGTTAATGTTGATTGCGTGTCTAGCAGACCAAGTCACGCATACGATGGAGTTAAAAAACCCTCGAGATCTTATCAAACAGCTAAACCCAATCGTAGTCGTGTGGCAGCCTGCCCATAGTATACTGCTATAATTGCATCCACATTCTGTTGAAGGAGCCCTCTGCGGCTACTAAACATAAGCATATACGGCACATATAGCCCATCAACATGATGGCTATAAATATGAGAAATTTGGATGTGCCAAAGGGCTGGTTTTTCTGCTTCAGAGATCATACCCCCGAGGCAAGCTATGTACTTACACACAAGCTCAAGAGAGAAAAGAGAAGCGAGCATCCTCATTCCCTCGTCGGACCGTCAACGGGGTAAAAGAGTCGCTGCAGTACTCGATCTCCATCATCAAGTTTCCTAGATCAAAAATATTGTACTTAGATTTTCTGTCTAGGATTTCTTTGGATTTTTTTAGGGTTTTAAGCAAAAGTTTCTTAAACTTACTTTAATGTCGAACAAGGTGGCGACTCTGCTGAAGAATTTCTTCTCCTCTGATAAGAAGGTCATGATGCACTCCGACATGTCGAAGCTGGGATCGACCCAGAGGATGCTGGTTGTACGCTTCGACTAGCAAGCCTTTGAGAAAATGCTCTATGAGGGAGGCACTTCACCTAGGCTGTTAAAGCCTAAGAAGACCCACAGACATGAGTTGTAAATACCACTATACCACACCCAAATACGGAGCATGCGCTCCCCGTCTCTCTCCATGTCGCAGGGAACACACATTATAAATCCACACGAGATGACCCCTATCGTGCGGTAGCCTCTTCTGACATGGAAATTGCTCATAACTTGAGCTCTGACCGAGAAAAATATTACGATGCCAAGAGTTCGAGCGCTAAGACATGTTCTATGCGGCCACATTAAAAGGCCGCATAAGGAGAACTATACGGCACCGATTGGCAATCGTAAGCAGATAGTCGCGTGCGGCCAGGACAGCAACAAATTTTTTGACTTTGATCGAAAATTATTTAGTGATGGTTCCGCGGCCATGCTGAGAAAGGCGAAGATGTAAACTTGGACATTTTATACTATGCACCGGTGCATACTAGGACAAAAAAGTCTAAGGCAATGCAAGCTCGCCCAACTCAAGCAATTGTTCATTCGAACGTATATCAACAGGTGCCGCTAACTGTAATGCATGCCTCTAACAAAAAGTTGTACAAAACTGACCCATGCGTCCAGCCCGCAATGACAATTAGATAGGGTCAGTTTAAAGGGTCTTCCATTAGCAACGTAGTGAAAGTTCTAGTACGAACCCTAGATTAGGAAGCAAAGTCAACACCTACGCACCTATGTGCTCGGTCTGCCCGGGCTCATAAGAAGGGTTCAAAGGTGAATCAGCCCTTGCTTGACTTGCGCAACGTGATCAATCACAAACGCAAAGCGAGAAAAACAACTATGGCATATGAAGTATCCTCCCCAAGGCATCACTATGTCAGCATTATCATCAACTGTTGCCGTAACAAAGTAGCAGTACCCACAAAGAGGCAGTCGGCATTCAGTAGTTGCAACCAAAGGTACCCACCCGGCTACAACCGGAAGAACATGTTTAAGCACTAGAGGAAGAGGAGCTTTCCTTCGCCTCATATTATTTTGCACGAAAGGCCCCCTCCATGAGGGGAGGTCGGAAGTCTAGCACCTCAAGTCCATATCTCTCGGCCAGCGGGTCAAGAAGATGGGTCCAAGGAGGACAGGCAGCGGAACCCCCAGAAGGTATTTTCTAAGGCACCCGCTCAAAGAAGAAGATGTCATCCACTGGGAGTAGTTTTTTGTCAGGACCTCAAATATCTACGCAAGATGGGGGATGTAAACTCCCAGATCTTTATGACAATCAGGACTTCCGAGAAGATGGTGATTCCTAAGGAATAGATGATAAGATTCCTGGGGGTGGATGCCCTCGCCAAGAAGACACAGCTTTCTATGTTGGGGGTAGTGTTCCCTCCGAGTCCGAAGAGGATACGGCACTACCAACTTTCTTGGATGACTATTCACGACAAGTGTCTGAGACAAAAAGTGCGACATCCATCGTCCCATCTATTTTCTCCCATGTGAGAACAACATACCTAAACGGGAACAATCACGAGAGCCCCAATGATCGACAGTGCCTCAAAACCCTCGAGGCTATAATGCAAACCATGAGTGCGTTAATGAAAGCCTTGACCCAGATAATCTTGGAGATCAAGGAAAATATAGCCACACAACTAGCAAGGGCCTTTGGTCAAGCAAGCCTGGACCCCAGGACCAATAGAGATTTAAATGCAATCGCTCTACCCGCTGGCGATAATCATCCCCTGCCCGCATTATCTGCTCCTTTCGCAGTCGATGAAGCCCGGGAAGCAATACAGGAGGTACAGGAAATCTGAGCCTACCTAGACTTAATGGAATCGGGACTCACTACGCGAGCTCGGGATCCAACAACTGTATTCCCTCGAGTGGAGAGATGTACCATACCCGCCCAAGTACAAGCTCTTACTTGACTCTGTTTGATGGGAAGACATCTTTTCGTCAATCCATGAGTTACTTCGAGATGACAATGGAGCATCTGCCTTGCAAAGATGCCCTTTTAACCAAGCTCTTTGTCAGGGTATTGTCTAGAATACCTTTTGATGGGTTCGATAGCCTCCAGGACAACTGCATTTTGTCGTTTGACAATCTTAAAGGTCTTTTTCTTGCTCGGTTCCATGACGGGGGAAGTAAAATGATGATGTCCTCTTTAATGGATATCACACAAAGATAGAAAGAGTCTGTACGAAAATACATCTAGCGTTACATGCAAGCGGTGCTAAAGTTATCCTCCGATAACCCTGAGTCCACGCTGATGGACACATACTAAAAAAATCTCCTTTCCATAGTCAGACTCTGGATGAGCGACTCTCTATTTAAAAACTGGACGAAGTTCATAAAAAATACTGTTGGTGCTGAGAAGAAAGTAAAGGATGTCCGCCACTTGGTAATACAGATCCTCGTTCCTGATGATAGGGAGAATGGCCTTACAACAACAAAACAACAACAACAGCGAAAATAGCCCTTAGAATGGCAAGGAGGAGAAGGCTCTTGTCGCCAATATAACCAAGAAGCCTGAACAAAAGCCTGCAGAGGTCCCAAAACCGAATAAAACTTATTCTTTCAAAGAAGATGACATCATGGCAATCTTTGACATGCTAATAATGGGAAACAAGCTTCGGCTCCCCGATGTCAAGCACCTTGATGAAGTAGTCAATGTGAATAATCTGAATTACTGCCACTATAATCGCTACGTCTATCATGCGATACGAGATTACAACACACTAAAGCGATAAATCCAGTATCTGTTTGACACCAAGGCCCTTACCTTGGAATTCGATGACAAAATAGTTGATGCTAACATGTTATCTCTCCAGTTTAGTAACTTCTCGACAACGAAAGCCAAAGATGGAGTAATCCCGATCCCTAGGGCAACAATGTAGGTTGCCAATCTCCCGCCAACTCGTGACCAAACAGCCGGGATGATACCTCTTACCACATCATGGGTGGAGTTCCTATGGGTTCATTTAGAACTTGCTCCAAACTTGATGCAGCAGGCAACACCTTTCGCCATCAAGTCCAAGGACAAGAAGTCTAAGTCCTCCTGCACGATTTCTCTGCCTTCCGAAGAAGCTATAACAGGAATGACAAGGTCATCCTGGCATACCATAAAATCCCTGGTGATGGTGCACTCCCAATCGTCGTACCTACAACATCCGATCCGGGTCTATCCCAGTCTCTACCAGCGGACAAGTCCTATAACTTAGACATCTTGACACAATTTGCCAATACTCCAGCAAAGTTGTCACTATTCGAGCTTCTTTGACTCTCCAAAGATACTCGGGTTGCTCTGAGAGTAGCATTGCGGAATGCTGATACCTACCTAGCGTAGGTCAAGCCTCCAGCTGAGAATCCTGTCGTATGCCCCCACTACAATAATGTGATGGAGGAGATACCCAACATCATTTTCTTGCATTAAGTAATATTTCTAAAGAATAATAGGCATGATCGTTATTTTATTACACAGGGTACATCGGCGCCATCAAGGTGGAACAGATGCACATTAACCCCGGTTTATCAATCAGCAGCATCCTACAGAGTCTGCTTCAGACCTTAGGCATCCCGATGCATCGTCTGGCAGCAACCAATACTGCCATTAGTGGCTTCAACGCAGGGTAGAGCTAATCTCTGGGTAAGATTCGCTTGAAGTGTCAGATCGATAATTTGAAAATAGAGGCCACCTGCTACGTTATAGACGTAAAAGTATCCTAGAACAACCTGTTGGGATATCCGTGGATACATTAGTACATGATCATACCGGCAACCTTGCACCAGTGCTTGAAGTACATGGACAATTATTGCTTTGTTAAGATATAATTTGCTGACGTTGATCCATTCAAAGGGGTTGAGGTCTATTACTTTGACTCGATCCTTAACAAGCAAGTCCACCAAAATAAAGGTGGCAATAATGCCGACGATGAGGCAGAGACTGGAACAACATCGGATGAGCCCTTGAGAGTCCATCTCAAAGCACGAACTCCCAATACAGCCCCACCCCTTATAGTAAAACTGTACAAGAAAGCACCCGAATGTCTGATCGTTCACCTTCCTAGACCGAGTCGACCACTGAAAGAAGATATGGCACCTACTATAACTTCCGAACCTCTAGTGGCAAAGCTGCAAAGAAGACCTCCAAAGTTGTCACTCTCACTGGGGGTAGATCTCAGCAATGACGAACTGGAAGAGTACGTAGCCACGCATGGTAACATCCCTTCTCTTGACGATCTAATTCCTGAGGATAAGATACCTTATTTTATGAATAAATTACTATCTTTGAACTACTCGGATGTTGCACATCTAAGCACATTATATTCCTTTGAGGACGGTCTAGGCTGGTACTTGCATACATAGGTGACTACCACCTATGCAATAAACTAAATTCTCTCCAGTCAAAACTCCTACTTTATAGTTCTAGTAAGAAAGAGGGAAGACAAACTCATCATCTTCGGCAGATTTGAAAGTCCCCAATCCTTCGTCCCAGAGGAACTGGATCCAGAACTCGACACCAGCAAAGTACCTCTTTACCGGTACAGCTCTCAAACTAAGCACCTTATCCATAAGATAGGATACGATCTGAAAACCGCAAGGGGCTTAAACTACTGCAAAGTCCGACGGCTGCCTATGCGTCTTCATGCTCCTACAGGCAAGCCTAAAGATTACTACCATAAGACCAAGCATTCCCTAGGGTACGCCATGCCTCCCACAACCCCCAAAGGCTCGGATAAAGAAGATGAGCAACACTCTTACTCTTTAGAATCTTTCGCTGGGGACTCCGATATCAGTATCGGTAAGGTGCTCAAACAAATATTGTCTGCCAATATTGCGTCAACTGACCCTAAGAACGACGACGAGGATCAACCTGAACTCTTTGAAGTATAACCGTAGGCCCAATGCCTAGACTCACAATAGGAGATATGGTTAAAGTAACAAAAACCTTCCACTGAGGATGAAGTCATATAAATTGATCTGGACGATGAATCCTCCCCTAAACCTATCTACATCATCAAAATTCTTTCTGATGAGGATCGAGAATTCCTATAACAGCTCGTCAGGGAGTACATCGATATCTTTGCTTGGAGTTACGAAGATATGTCAGGACTGGACCCCCAAATCGCGATCCACAAACTCAATATCTTACCAAACGCTAAGTCGGTCAAACAACAATAACGGTGGTTCCGGCCTAACGTCATGAATTCCATCGAAACTGAAGTCAACAAACTAATAGCTAGTGGCTTCATCCACGAGAAACAACATCCGGATTGGGTAGCCAGCGTCGTGCCCATCGTAAAAAAGAATGAGAATATTCGAATCTATATTGACTTTCATAATCTGAATGTGGCATACCCTAAGGACGATTTTTCCCTTATGATCACAGATATAATGATCGACAATACTTATAGCTTCGAGCACATGTCCTACATGGACGGATTCTCGGACTACAATCAAATCAAGATATTTCTGGACGATGAGAAGCATATATCGTTTCGAATCCCGATAGTTGTGTACTGCTACATAGCCATGCCCTTTGGTCTAAAGAATATGGGTGCTACATACCAGCAGGCTATGAGCACCATCTTCCGTGAAAATCTACGTAAGACAGTGGAGTGTTACGTTGATGATATCGCTGTCAAGAGTCGATCCAAAGATGATCGCCTCCGAGACTTGAATAATTTGTTTGACCAGATGCATACGCACTAGCCCAAGATGATTCCTACTAAATCCTTCCTCACAGTCTCCAGCGACAATTTTTTGGGTTTTGTCATAACTTTGAAGGGTATCCACGTAGACCCCGATAAAACTAAAATAATCCTTGAAATGCACCCATTGAAGAACCTCAGAGAACTTTGTGGCTTTTAAAGAAGACTGGCAAACATCAGGAGTTTCATATCAAACATATCTGGATATTGTCATTCGTACACTCAGCTAATGAAGAAGGGAGTCTCCTTTATCTAGAATGAAGAATGCCAGTGTGCCTTAGACAACATCAAGGAGTATCTTATGAACCCCCCATTATTGGTGGCTCCCGTTGTGGGAAGACCCTTCTAGCTATATGTGCGAGTAATAATCACTCCTTTGGAGCTCTACTAGCCCAGAAAAATGATGCAGGTCATGAACAAGCCATCTACTACCTCAGTAGAATGATGTCCGTCGTAGAGCATAGATACAACCTCGTTGAGAAGGAGTATCTCATTTTGGTCTTAGCCAATAAGAAGACCCGACATTACGTGGCAGGACAAATAACCCATGTGATCTCGCAAATTAAACCTCTCAGGATCCTTATGACTAAATCCGGAGCACTCAACTCTCACCTAGCCACATGGACAATACTATTGTCGCCAAATGACATGGTATTTATCCCACAAAAGATGGTCAAAGGCCAATCATTGCCAATTTTTCTTGCAGCCCACCCTGTATTAAAAATCTTAAAGCTCTACGAGGAGATCCAAGATGAAGTAACAGGGTCAAACATGACCATAAGCGCAGAAGCCGTTTGGAGAATGTTCCTTGACGGTTCTTCAAAAACAGGGCCCAAAGACAATATTATCGCTCGCGTTTAAATAGTACTAATTTTCACATATGATATGGTCGTTAACCGCGCTTACTCTGTCATAGAGCCATGCTCCAACAATGTGGTAGAGTACAACGTTGTCGTCATTGGGCTCCAACTTTCTAAATAAGTAGGAGTAGACTACCTGGAGGCCTACGACGATTATATGTTAATAGTCAGTCAGGTCCTTGACGATTATGAGGTCCGACACAAAGACTTGATTCCCTACTACCAAGCCGTAATAGGAATAATCTCTACCTTCGAGGGGTTCTTCATAGAGCACGTCCCTCGACTGTAGAACATTGAGGCTAACGGCCGGCCTCGCTGCCTAACAAGCAGTCCCGGTCAAAATCCATCAGCTGATCACAGTGGTTGGTCAAGAGGTGGTCTGCCCAAAAAACCACCTTTGTATGTACCTAAGCTATACAGCATAAGTAGATACTGACATCCAAGACTGTAGGCTCCCATTTATCGACTACACAGTCTATAGAATTCTTTTCAAGAACCCAAAGGAAGCCACTTTCATCATAAAATGTTCCCTCCGATTCTATTATAATACGCTACTAAAATATTTTATCGCCATTCCTACGATGGTCTTCTACTACAATTTCTATCAAATATAGAAGCAAAGCAGGCTCTCTGTGAGGCTCACGATGGGGTTTGCGGTGCCCATTAGCCCGGGCCCAAGCTACAGGACCATCTTCGAAGAATGGGTTACTATTGGCCGACAATAGTAGCGGAGGCTGTTGACTATACGTGAAAGTGCCAAGCATGCCAAATCTACGCATACTTTATCCACCAGCCCTCATAATTTTTACACCCAATGGTAGCATCTTGGCCATTTGAAGCGTGGAGAATGGACATTATTGGGCCAATTGTCTACCTTCTTCTAAAGGACATCAGTTTATCTTGGATATCACCGATTACTTTTCTAAATGGGAGAAAACTGTTCTACTCGCAGAAGTCAAGACCTAAAACATGATCAGCTTTGTCAAGCATTATGTCATATACCACTTCGGCTTGCCATGGAGGATCATCTACGACAATGGTCCACAGTTTGTAAGTCATGCATTTTACAATTTTGTGACAAAAACTGAATCTAAAATGTAGCCTCGACTGCCAGAAGGGATCATCTAAAATATAGCCTCGACTGCCAGAAGGGATCATCTAAAATGTAGCCTCGACTGCCAGAAGGGCTTGCTATGGAGGATCATCTAAAATGTAGCCTCGACAAAAACTGCAAATTGTCTGGCAAAGCATTCAATAAGACGATCATAAAGCTAATCAAGAAGTTTGTTTATCTTATAAGTGCAACTGGAATGAAAAGCTAGGTGAGTGTCTTTGAGCCTACTGCACAACAGTCAAGACACCTACTGGAAGCACACCATTCTTTTTGGTTTACGGAAGGGAAGCGGTCCTCCCACTCGAGATTCAAATTTTGTCACTCCGAGTGGCTCTCTCCAACCAGTTAACCTTTGATGACAACCATCACCGACGGCTACAAGAATTGGAAGTACTCGACGAGAAATGTCTCTTAGCTCAACAATACATTGAGATGTATCAAGCGCGCCTCTCAGGATGCTTCAATAAACGGGTTAAGGAGAGAACGTACAAAAGTAGATGACCTCATCTTGACAGTAAGAAGGCCGTTGGTTATGACCCACAAGACGGCCGAAAAATTCCAACCTAAATGGGAGGGTCCATTCATTATATAGTATGTGTTCTCCAAAGGCGCCTACTGGCTCTTAAAACTAACGACAATTTGCTTATGACGCCTATCAATGGCATGTTTCTCAAAAAGAACTATGTCTAAGCTAGACTTGAACACCCTTTACTATCAGCTAGACAACCAAAATGTACAGTTTATATTCCCTATTATTTATCCCCAGCAAGTGCGTAAGCACAATGTGCACTTCTCTTCCACAAAAATATGATGAAATCTATTTGCTGTATTTAGGAGTCCAGAATACACAACAGACATTGGATCCTCAAAAATCTCCCCAGCGGAGACATCTTGAAGTTTATCCACAATCTTGGGTAGACTACTTATAATCAGTTTCCTTAGCATTAGTTCACTTCCACATCACCTTTGAACTACAGTCCTAACCGTTCTCCCCAGTAGAGTTTGCCATGTCCATATTACCTCTGAGCAAACCTCTCTATATGACTATCGATTGTCACGTTAATAAAACCTCTAAGTACGCTAGCGATGTTAAGTCCACACAATTTAACATGCCCATATTACCTCTGAGCAAATCTCTATATATGACTATCGATTGTCATGTCCATAATGCCTCTAATATCGGTTGTCATCTAAACTTATCACCCACATTTAACTCTATGTACGCCAACAGTGTTAAGTCCATAAAACCTGTCACATCCATATCACCCCTGGCAGGGATGTCTTGAATCTATTACGTGCACCCCAAGTGCGAAAAAAGTAATAGGTCTACCAAAGATTCCCAAGTGGGATGTCCTTAAAAACTATGGTATTATACTATGTCCGTATTACCTCTAGTACGATACCCAAAGTTCACACAGATAATTATAACAAGAGAAAAATATTTTATTTCTTTTACATAAAGAAAAAAAAGTAGACTACATTGAGGAGCCGCTAAAATATTCCAATCCAAGCAAAAAAAAAAAAAAATAACAAAGACAACCACTGATGATAATGATTAGTACAAAATTCTTCTATTCGTCCTCGAAGTTGGGCAACTCTGGCATCAATCTTAGCTTCGACCCGGTGCTCGGCTCCTTGAGCTACAACAGCGGGATTATCGAGGTGACCATAAGGCTGGTACTTTTTCTCCAATATTTTTAGAGTATCTTCCAGAGTAGCAGAAGACATTGGCCATTGTACTAGATTATGAATGGATAACCTCCCACTCTTAGCGAGCCTCATGGCCATCGCCCTTCAGGATCTTGAGTTTGGCCTGGAGTTGTGCATTATGTTTCTCGATCCCAGCAATGGTAAGGGAAAATCTATCTTTCCAAGCAAGGCAAGCCGCCTCGCTAACGTCCAACTCGGTACGTTGGAGTTCCAGCTTCTTGAGTTCTTACATTAGACCCGCCTTGGTCTTCCTGTAGGAAGCCTTCACTTGTTCTATGGAATCTGAGAGGCGTTCATAATTTGTAGCCACTTTCGCAGTGATGTCAACATGTTGCACCTAGTGCAACTCGTTCAAGCGATATTCTACTTAAGTTAATTTCCAAAACTGCAGGTCAGTTGTTTGCTCAGAGCTAGGAAGGGTCTTCAAAATCTATATCTGGCCCAGGGCACCATGCTAAGACCAAATGAAAGACGTCCCTTGCCTCAGTATATTTTAAACTCTTTGCTTTAATAATATGTAGAAGCCCTGAAGGATAACCTTGGAAGTGGCTATTACCGTAACTTCCTTGGAAGGCGTCAATGGAGCCAAAATCAAAGGGATTATAGGCAATGCAACAATCTGTGTAGCTTGTGAAATAGAGGGGACAATATTTGATAAATTAGTTGGTGGAACCATAGTTGCCAAATGATGAGTTGCTTTCACAGCAGCCAAACTCTGCCCCGTCGAAAGTAGTATTTGGACGCCAGAGAAACTAGCAAGCTTGGCCTTCACGTTAGTAAGACCCAAAATGGATCCCACGGTAAGACCGCTACCCCCAACAACAGAGGGAGATGCGACTTTATGTCGCCCAACGTCAGCCCAAGGAGGTGACAAAGCGGTCGCCGCACCAAGTAGATCCGCAACAGTAGAGGTCTCTCCTATACTCAATAGGAGGCTCCGTTGGGTGTCCTTCACCCGCAGAAGAGTGAAAGAGAGGCTCGGCCTACCCTCAAGCTTCTTCTCTCCCCCTCACATCTTCCTCGACAGCCAACACTCCAGGGAGACCGGCATCAGAAGCAGGCCCCATGCCTATCGAAGGTCCTTCAAGAGGTTCTCCAACCATGATGGAAGATACGACTGACCCATTTTTTTTCCTGGTGAGTCCTTGTTCAGCCTCCTCTGCTATGCTCTATTTTACTTCCACGTTAAATATGATTATGAGCAAGAAAGGGCCTGTCGAATCAAAAAAATCAGTGAGTAACTTCCCCCAAACAATGAAGAAGAAAAACCTCATCTCTTGAGAAATGATGAAATAATATACCTAGGTGAGGTATCAGAGTCTGGGGTTCTGTCGGCGCGAAAATGGCCGTCCCCAAGGCGCCCACGTCTCCAACCAAGAGGTCAGCTAAGGAAGCGTCCCCTTCCTTGTCGAACTTTTCCACCGTCTCGACGATAGGCTTGCCAATATATATTTTGTACGAAGATGACGTCGTCTCCTCCTTCCAATAAGAAATCCCTGTTGTAGCAGCCCGAGGAGAAAGTGTCCTCACCCTTGCTCTCGGTCACTGCATAAATTCAGATAAACTAGGATAAAGAGTGTCATAAAAAGGGGAAATAGCAATAAAGCTAAGAGGATGTGGAGATACCGCATCGGCATCAAGAATAGGATTCGGTTGGACAATCCCTAATGGAAGGGGTCCAACCTCCTTCTCATCCTCTTCTTCTTCTCCTACAGCATGCGTAGGGACCTTGGTAGCAATCATTTTTCTATAACTCGACCACACGGTCGTAAATGGTCCATGTCTTCTCTTCTTAGATGGAGGGCTCCGTACCGGAGAAGCCCTGTGCTTTATTGGCGAGTATATCGGAGGCAAGGGGTCGTCGAAAGTATTTTCTTCCCCTATCGATGAATCGGGGTCATCAGGGAATAGTGCAGCCTTCCCCTTCCCTTTCTCCCAATATTTCTTGGACCCGCCGCTTCGGGGCTTCAGCTTAGTGCCCACGATGAAGCTGATACCCCTATCAAAACTGGACGGTGGCATATTTACTGCTACGTGAAAGTTAGCGGCTGCATAAATAATCTGTGCAGAAACACTAACGTCCAGCAGAGTAAATTAGACTTGGGTATTCGTTACAAAATAATAATCCCAAGCTCTAGCCCCATCAAGAATCTATCTTCAAAACCAAGGCATGGTCTTGGATTGCTCAACATGAGTTGACTATACCCGAACTAGCGGTCAAACCTACTCGACACGTAAGGCTCCAAGAAGATATTGTTCCAATTTTGAAACACCAAGTGTGAAGGCCAGATGGAAAGTAACCAGTGGAAGAACCATGGAAATAAGACTTGATGGTCCATGACACCATCACATTGAACTCTATTCACCTTATCTTTGGTGAACTTGGGGACCAAGACAAAGAGAAAATAATTTGCCATATGGGCGAGTGCGTGCCGGCAGGTAGGAACTTCTGTATGAGCCCAGGGCATTCTACCATATCGACGAATAAAGACATCAGCTTATGTCGTCGTCCCCTCGAGGCCAGGACTCATCAGAGATGGGTAGTACATTAACAGCCAACCCATTAAATAATAATAAGACATCTCAAATCGGTTGAAATCCCCGGGACCGTCATGGGCCAACACCTTGCTGGTAAAAGCACGAAGCTGAGATAGATGCTACAGACCATCGCTGAGAATAAGGAGAGATGGTAACCAAAAACTAATTTCACAGAAAGGAGGATGAGATTACGGCTAGTCCTCTCAATTGTCCTGGAACCTCCAGAGACTATGCAATTTTGAAGCCATATCATCAAGAATAACTGAAGGTATCGCCAGAGCTACCAAACCCCTCACCAATATTATTCGTTCTCTTAGTGCTGCAAACTAAATCATGGACATCCATTTGAGATCGAGGTTTTCGAATAGTGACCTGACCCGAAGCTTTAATTTCAAAAAAGTAATTGATCCAGACTGTGGTATAGGGTAATGTCCCCCCATGCTTTTATCTTTCTTCTTCGAAGTCTGCTGACAAGTGCTATGATGACAGAATAATTCCCTATACACAACAAGGAACCATGGGTGTTATTTTTTCAATTGCTCAAATTTTTCGTTATTAGGCATGTACTCCTCATACATCTTCTTACCCAAGGAAATCGCGAAACATCATGCATCTCGTGAAGAGAAAGACCCATCTCCCCGCCAAGTGTAAAGAAGGTCCTAGTGCGGCAGTTGTACATCTCGGTCAGAGGCATGAATAACGTCGAATTCTTCTCCAAGCAATAACAAAAACCCCTTATGCTATAGTAGAGGTTGGCCCCCTTTAAAAACTGCTCATACTTCTCTAGTACCCACATGGTCAAAACAATCCAAGAAGGTGAATAACGCACACAGTTGAGCAAGCATATTTTTCCCGTCAGATAGGACCCCTTGTCTGCAAGCTAGTTCAGGAATTTATGAGAGGCATAAAAAATAACATTTGGACCCATCTCACTCATGAAAATGCCGGGTTCCAACCTACGAAGGAAGTAAGAGAACGATTCCTTAGAAATTACCACTTCCCTTTTCAGCTTGGAGTTAGGACGAATAGGGCCGATAAGGGCTCCTTTTAGATCTGGGGTCAGGTTGCCCAACATCTTCCTCGGAAGATACATCATATTGAAAGCCGACAAAGTCAAATGGCTCTCCATCGTAGGCATGTGTATCTTCATCCCACCAAAAGAGAAGTCCCAATACTCTTTAATATTCACCACCTTAGGGTCCATGATAGTAAGAGCATCTCCGAATAGGAAGATGGGCTTTGAAAAAGAAATGTTCTTTCTATACGCAATTGGCCCTAAGTTCAGTTGGCTAAGAAAGTAAAACGAAGGTTGGTTCCTATCAACTTCAATCTCGCCTCAGTTTGACCGTTGTTTATCTGGGACTGGATATTTTCCACTACATGGTCAAACCTTAATGCGGCCTGAGCACCTCCCCTGACGGTGCCAAGGATAAAGTAACTACAAAGTCAGGAATAAGAAGACAATTAGAACCACCAAGATAACATGCGCACGAAAAGACAACTAGCGCATGTAATAGCACACATGCGACCAAGTCATGTCAGGCGCATGTCAGGGCATCCATGTGCCCAAGTGAGATGCATGAGATACCATTCATACGGCCGGGTCAAGACCGGTGCATACGGCCCAAGGAAGGCCCGCACATAAAGCATGTGGCAGGGTCATGTGAAAAAGTTTGCACATATTCTAATCCATGCGGCGGACCATGTGTAAAGTGTCCACGCATCCAGACTTCTTCTCCACTAATCCTTACCTTGGATGGGCACTTGAACGTTTGGGTAAAAATTTGGGGCCTCAGCATTGGCCTTAGATGAGGACGCGGGGTGCTTTCCTTTTTCGACAACCTTCTTGACGACAGCAGAAGACGAAGCTTTGGGAGCCATAGAAGAGGGTCGACCGAAAGCAGAGAGAAGGACAAAAATAAAAGGGGAAGAGAAATCAGCAAAGAAAAAAGTTCTCGCCTCCCCAAAAACCATATTTATAGACTACTGAAGAGATAATGACAAACTCTTCAATTTCAGCGCCCTGCTGACATCTAATGAGATCGGTAGACGGTTGGATTTTTGATGTGGCTTTATCCTTACAGCCGTCAGTTTAGAATATTTAACTGTAAAACTCAAGGGGATCCGCTCTAAGATCGAAGCAAATCAAAATATTTAACTGTAAAACCCATCACCCAAAAAAAGATATTTTGTATGTATTTTATATTTATTTTATTTATTTAGAATATTTTAAAATTAATTTAAATCTAGTTGTTGTATTAGGATACTTCACCATAGTTTGAACATTAATGACATAGAATGACTCCAAAAGCTACATCGTTCTTCGTAGAAAGTAGCCTACACGGGAGACACTACCCGTAGGATCTTCATGTGACACAAAATTCTACAATTTAGCATTAGTATGGCACTAGGGTAACAATCGTAGTTTATTGTGTTTAAAATTTAGATTTTTCTATATAAATAATTTATTTGTGATTATTTTTTAATCCAATATTTTTCAAATAGCAACTCATAATTCCTCCATGCCAATTTTGGCCACTTTTTTTTGTAGAATTTACTTATTTATTTATTACTATTTTAATCCTATGGAATCAAATTAAATCTTTGTCAAATTAATTAATTGATTACTTGTTGACTTTTAAATAACTAAATAACTAATTAGGAAATCACCTAACAAACTATCAACCTAATCATAATACTACCCCTCTTCCCATACCCGCGGGTACCCCCTCCTACCCGCGCATACCCACACGACCCCCTCCCTTTCTCTCTCCTCCTTCTCATCGTTTTTCTAAAACAATAATCTAAAATCTTCTCATCTAAAACCCTAATTTTCCTCTTCTCCTCCTTCCTCCATCACCATAGCCGCTACTTTCACCACCAATGCCGACCCCCCTTCACGTAGACACAACAATGCCTCCTTCATCCTTCTTCTTCCAATAAGTCTCCTTCTTTCTCAAATCCCTCTCTAATGTGTATGATTGCATGAATAATTATTGTTATACATAATTAAATAATTTTTATATTTATTTATAATCTATTGCCATCTTTTTTATTGTAGGATTTATTTTAGGGTTTGCATGTAAAGAATTGAACCCATGAATGCATGTATAAATCCATAGGCAGAAACCTTGATTAAATCATGTTAATAATAAAGAAATATGATATTTAAATTATTTTTATCTATATATTTTACTATTTATTTAGATTATTAAATTTTTATTATTATTGGAATAAATTATATGTATAATGGGAATGTTGACCTAATTTTATATTTTCTCTAAAACTCCGCATCGAACCCTTCTAAACCTTTATAGATAATTAATATATAATTAACCTATATTAAAAATCAGTTATAAAATATATTTTCTAGAAATATTATTTTTTATTTAAAATTTTTTTGCATAAAAAGTAACCTAGTTGACCTAGTTTTGATGTATGTATTTGGGAGACCCATCGACTTTCTTAGGAGTGAATAGTAGATGGAAACCTAATTTTTCTAGGTGAATTACTATTTTTCTAGAATATATATTGTCACGACCTGCACCCGAAATTGGGGCACAAGTACGTGGGTACGTCCAGCCTACGCCGCAGCATCGACGGTAGAACGCTGTCAAGGTCATGATACTATCTAAGCAATCTCACACGAGCATCCAATCTCTATAAGGAGGCACGGATGACACAATATAATATGAACAACATACTCAATCACATAACTACAATACGATAAGATATCGAAAAAATAAAATAAAATGCAACACAAGTCTAAATAGAAATAATCTAACTCAACAATAAATCCAATTCTCAACAAAGTATGCCTGGGACAAATCCAGTACCAAAATAATCTACTAAGAAACTAACTAGATAATTAGTGATTCCGGCTAGACCTCCCGAAATCACTACTAAACTACCAAGTCCAAGTCTGTAGCTACTCTCCCGGAGGTCCATAAAATGTCGGACACCAGTTCTCTAAGGCATAGTCTGGAAAAATATTTCCAGTCAGGAAGAAGCAAAGTACATCTCAAATAATAGTTCCATTTAATTGATAAGGACTATAAAATAATAAATAGATGATGCTATATTCTGAGAGAAAACAGTGAATAAATGCAATGGCAAAATAAAGAGACAGACAATGTAAAGAGATAGGCAATATAGGCAATATGATACAGTCAGTGTATATATGAAATGAAGAGATCGATGTACAATATCATATACGGGTGATGTAGTATATGATCTAAAATAGAGAACTGCAACTATTCTAAGTATTTAAAATAGTAGCTTCGATATGTGATCGGCTTGGGAACATGTACGAGAGCTATATGGCCTGGCTAATCATACGTGTGAAGTATAATTAACACTAACATTATTCTATACTTGTACAATATGGATTTGATCATATTTCTCACTAAATACTTCCCCGCTCCCAACTAGTACAGTGGATCCAACCATGACACGTCACGATACATGAGCAATATCCAATATATTATGTACAAGGTCTAAATATCAATATCGTGTACAATGTCAATACGATAATCAATGTAACATCTCATGACTGCAGATTCAATCTATATACTAGTCCGTATAGCATAGTGTCAAGAATCAGATGTAATATTTCTAGATACTGGAGTTATAAAAATTATCAAATAATTAGAAATTATCAGAGAATGTACTCGCCTTGGGTCCTTAGCTGGTAATACCAATGTCCTATTCCAGTGTATCGTTTGGATGATCCAACAGTCTTATAGACATATCATCATAAAATATAATATTGCATCAGACATTACGCTAACACATAAAACACGATGAACTCAGGGCTATGCTAGATATTACACTGGTCAACTAGGGTCAAGCGCGCGTCTGATTGTGCGAGTGTCGTGTCTGTAATTGCTGTGAATTCAGACAGTCGGTGATACGGGTCTCGCCAATACGTGAGTGTACATATGGAAGCCTTCTAATAATTAACAGGATTACAGTTCAATGCAAATATGGGGTATCCGCAATTACACTCGGGTTGCCTAAAATATTTATTAATTAGCATATATCATTAATTAAATATATGTGTACATACCAGATAATTACATACAAAATATGTATAAGTGTATATACACTAAATAGAATTATATACTATATATATGTGTTAAAATACATACCACATTTATATATATATATATAAACCATTATTTATATGTATACAAAAGAATATATATATACTGAATATATATATATATACATATTCCAGTGAAAATATACATATACTATATTTATATATATATATATATATATACTAATTTAATACTTATACCATATACGTATATATGTACATATATATATACCAATACATATATATATATTATGCTACATATATATATATACCAAAAATATATTTTACTAAACATATACTACATATATATATGTATATATATATACCAAAATATGTTCAAACCTATACATATACCATATACGTATATAGTAATATATATGTTGAATACATGTATGTATTAATAGAGAATACACTATATATACATATATGCGTATACATATACGAATCCTACACATACAAAATACTACATATATACATGCACCAAACGAATACGTACATGCATACGTGTACGCGAGGGGGAGAAACTGTACCTGTGTGCGTGCACGACGACGGCGAAGACGACGAAGACGAAGATGAGGATGACGAAGACGACGACGACGAGGTGGTGGTCCTGGTGGTGGAGAGTCCAGACGGGGTGGTCGGCTCGGGGTGGAGGAGGCTTGTAAACCCCCTCGACCAGATTTCAGTATTTCTAGGATTATTTTAACAATTTAGGATTTATGGCAATATTTTAATTTATTTTGCTTACATATCCTGTTGACTTGTGCACCTGTCCGTCACCGAATTATTTGGAGCTTTATCCAGACTGTTATTTCCAAATAAAGTTCACATACCTGTCCTAGACCTGTTAGACTATTTTCCTGAATTTTGTGCAACTCCCATATGCTTTATTTTGAGCCTCGTTTGAGACGCACAACTATCGTTACAAAAGTCCGTATTTATTTCCTATTTTATTTTCTGCTCTTTACCCATCTCTGTACCCTAGAGATTTGAGGCCCAACATGCACCTGTTTTGCCCAAACAAAAATACGTTAATTTTCTACACTGAGTATACTACATTTAGTGTATTGACACCGTAGAAAAATTATGACCCTACCTGCCTCTAAATAATTAGAGAACACCGTGCGCAGTATTTATTAATTAATAAATACGGTGACCCGTATCACCTAGAAACCAGGCCCAGTCCCTGCCCAGACTCACCCCCAACCCCCAGGGCCCTCACCTAGCAATTTCTCTCAGTTCTGTGCATTTTAGAATTTTCCAGAATCGGGCATTTTTCCCAAACAATTTTGTAATTGCGTAATTTCCCAAAATAGGACTTTTACGCAATTTATGAAATTACAGGGACTTTCCTGCAAATTGCAGTGCAGGGTGTCACCCCCTTATTGGTCGGTGAACCTGCAACGTCCATTTGGACGCGGGACTCACCCGAAAAAATCCCGAAAAAAATCCCGAAAATATCCCAAAAATATCCTAAAATATCTCTAGATATTTTTCTTATTTAATTAATAAAATTCTTTATAAAAGAAAATAAAAGAAAAAGAAATTAAAAGAAAAAGAAAAAGATCCTAATCTACCCAGCCCCAGCCTGAACCCCCTGGCCGACCGACCCCCGGCCGGCGAGCTCCCCGCCGGAGATTCCCCCCCCGTCGCCGGAGCCTCCCCTATCCCTCGGCCTCCTTCTTCTCCTCCTCCTCCTCTCCTCTCCCGCTGGCCGACCCCCCCCTCTCTCCTCCGCGCCTCGCCGGCCAGCACCCCCGCGGCGGCCGCCCTCCGCCACCCGACGCGTCCGCTCCGACTCCCCAGCTCCTCCTCCTCCACCTCCCTCTCCCCGAGCCGCCCTCTCCCAGCCCGCCTCCGCCTCCCCCTCGACTCCCCCTCGACTCCCCTTCGCCTGGGATGCACGGCCTCGCCCACCTTCACTCTCCTCCTACCGCTTGGCTCCTCCGACAGGACCCGACCGGTCGACCACCTCCCCGCTGTGCCTGCGCCGCCGTGCCCCAGCCTCGCCGCTTCCCATGGCGACGTCGATCTCCTTCCTCCTTTCCAGCGGCCCTCGAGAACAGCAGCAGCGGGCCAGAGCTCCGTCGAGCCCCAGCCAGCCTCGACCGCCGCCTCCTCACCGCCGTAGCGCTGCCCAACTCCGGCCAGAACCCTAACCCTAGGGTTGGATACGGTCGGACACGGCTCCTTCGCGTCGCGAGGACACGAGGAACCTAGTTTACGGAGCCCTGTTCAGGTATATTTTTCTCTCACCTCGTAGCTCTATTTCCGATTCCGTCAGTTGCATCATGTAGACTATGTATCCATCTCGGTGTCCGTGCAACTTGCTCGGAGCATCGCGTCCTGTGGCGATCGTGAACCGCGATCCAAAAACAGGAAAAACAACGACCCGATTCACCCCGGAACTGGGTACGCCTCGCCAAACGGGACGACTTGGTCGCACGCGATCTTTACTGAAACGTGCACGACGTTGATACGGACGTGTAGGAGTTCAGAGAAGTTGATTTGGATGTGCGTGCACACCGAAATTAACGCGTATCCGCCGACACCGCCCTGTATCCCTCAGTTCTGGAATACGCTGCAACTTTGTGTACACACGTCGGATCGAGACGAAACTTGCGCCATCGGACTCGTAGCAATACGCTGGTCCTGTGAGCCAAGTTTGGTTCGATTCTGAGAACGTGGACAAAATCGCGTATCGTGGGCCCCACAGGCTCTACTTGACGGGCGATTTTGTGATCGGCTCATCAGAATCCAATTCTGGAAGTTCCGTTGGGTTCGTATCATCGTTTTGGACTTGTGGACACTAAGTTTGGCGAATTTGGAGACCTTTGACCCTGACACATTTTTCGGTGCAAAGCGGCCCACATGTGGACCCCGCTTTGACCAGAAACTGTCATTTTCGCCCCTGTGTCCAAATTGGACTTAAGGACAGGCGTTTCTAGCTATTTGATATTTTCTGAGACTGTTAGTGATATTTATTTCAGCATCCGGAGACATTTATTCTGAGGCCATAGTTTCTGACTTTTGGCACTTGACATCTGGACGTTATATTTTGCAGCTCTCTTGCCAGGCAAGTATATCTTGCCTTGTTGTACTGTTTAAATTCAGTTATTGTTAGTTATATATTTATTTATTATATAAAATTTGCGCGTCCGAGCAGACTCGGGTGCAGTCAACGATGGCGTTGACGTTAGGACTTGTGTCTGACCTAGTGTCTAGTAGACCCACCTAAAGTTGTGGAGTTATCGATATAACTTCCCAGGCCTTGACACATATCATTACACGTCACAGAGTGAGTACATGTAGGGACGCGTGCCTCATACGCGATTGGCCATCAGTATGAGCAACACGTGTAGCGGTATTTAGCTCAGTTGTTTATTTTATTGAGACTTGCATCATAGTAGGAGGTGTCCACGTCGTTTTCACGATTTGTACATCTATATTGGGCGGGAAAGATACTAGTAGACGTATGGGACACCCCCTCCTTATATATTCATGTGGCCTGATACCATACTCTACGGAGATGGGGCATTCCTATGCTGCTCGGAGATGGGAGATTGGTTTTCTTGTTCCGTTACCATGCTCCGAGGAGGATGGGGTATTGTATGTTTTATACCTTCGTCCATGCTCTGCAGGGATGGACGATTGCAGAGTGCCCTTGCATCAGGGGGCATATGACACATATACTAGCCAGTCATGATGATTGGTGAATTACGTCAGCATATGTCTAGCCCACACATTCCCATGCGTACTACAAGGTCTTTAAATTGCATTCACTTAGATGGTTAGCACACCCCATTTATTTATTCAGTATTTACATTATGGCATGTCATTTTTCTGTATCTTGCTATGTCCCTCTGAGGACCTGGTCCCCTGCCAGGTGTATATGTTCTTGAGTACTCGCAGGAGCACAGATCCGGACAGGCTACTTATTTTCTGAGGAGGTCTTCTCTTCGAGCCTCGTGATTGTCAGATGTTGTTCTTATATGGTGTGTATTCTGGTTCCTTTTATATTTTATTTCGGCAGTAGATTTGATTTCATCTAACTGTCATTCTTAGATATTTGTTTATTGAGATCTAGTTACCTGATTATTGGTTATTCCTGTATATGTGATTTCTGTGGATGAGATTTAGATATTACCCTGTGACTTGTAATTAGTTTTACCACTTATGAATTATTGTCCATTATACAGCGTACGCACGTATATATGGTTTCCATATATTGGAGTTGCCATATATACGGGCGGCTGGCATAGTTACGTATCCTATTCCTACGTATTTTGGGACTGGGGCGTGACATGTTTTTAGTGGTGGCCCATGCAGGTCAGAGCATATTGTCTCGGTTACGTTACTGTACCGAGCAAGCCTGCACATAGGATTAGAGGATAGGATCTCATCCATAATTGACTATGACTTATTTTCCTTCCAGTCTGTCCTACTTACATAATTGCATCTTACTTGAATCCTGTGCTTCCCTGATAATTCCTTAAGTATAAGCCCTGCTAGAATATAGGAATCCTTGTTTATAGGATAATAATTAGAGTAGTATTCCTATTAAGAACACAACTAGGCCCTTGACATATCATTAAGTCCAGACTACTTAATGAACCTGAGTCTTTCATACTACCTAGTGAACCCTAGCATCACTACCTATAAATTAACTTATCCTTATCCCTTGGCATATTTATGTATGACTTGAGAGTAGTATAAATATTACTAGGATTAGTTAGAGAATTGACCATAGTGTTGACCCTAGTCTTGAGGAACCAATAGAAATCCAAAGTTGAATACTAAAACTGAGAACTCATCCTATGTTTGGATAACCAGAGTTTTACGCCAGAGACCATTTACCCTTGGTGGCGTAAAAGCCAATTGACTCTTGGTGGAGTAGGAACCAAACGACTGCCTAGTTGGCATAAAACCAAATGACTTTCCTGTTGGTGTAAAAATCAAATTATGCAGGAGATTGTCTCCTTACGCCGCAGTTATGATAACTGCTACCCTCGATCCCTTAGTCTTCCTTATCCTGCGTCATGTAAGCCACGTAGGTAACTGCCCTGCGTAAACTTGATGATTCTTGAAATATTAGATAACCAGCGTAGAGTAACCTGATTAGGCGTAACCTAAGGATAGGATGTGAGCGCAATCGTTACAGCCTTAGCTTTCCCCAGTGTTGACCCAAATCTTGTGCATTAAAGGCAGAGATACGCCTCGAGCCATGTGCAAAAAGAAACAGCTTTCTGACAGGACATTTGATCTTGTCTCATCTCGAGCATAAAAATGACTTGTATCCAATAAAGTCACTAAACGACAACCTGGGTCCCCGTGCAAATTCATCATCACAAACCGTCCACTCGATCGTTGTACAAGTACTTTTGTCAAATGTCAGGATTCACTAATTCGACTGACAAACTCATGAGTTTCACGTACAACTTTACGCCCGCTAATTTTTGCGCAGATTTTAGCGCAAAACTTTTTACGCTCAGACTTTACGCAGGAGATATTTACGCGCAGATTTCCACGCACAGACTTTTTACGTAGACAACTCTGAAGCTCTACTTTACGCTTCTCTGTTTTACGCGAATAGCCCTGAAGTCATGCGTTACGCCAACTTATTTTATCTCTGCTTTACACAGACAACCTCGAACCCCTACTTTACGCAGACTTTCTTGAAATCTCTGTTTTAGGCAGACAGTCTATAGTGTTTATTAAGATTGTAAAACTTAGAAGGCCATACCTCTTTTAGGTCCACTAGCGACTTAGACAAGGAATTAGAATAATAATTGTAGAGATTGTAATGTCTTATTTTTTTTGTAATTGTGAATTATGTTGTAATTTCTCTCATCATAATCTAGCATACTTAAAATTGCTGTCCTACCTTGATTTATGATGCTATTATAGCCTAGTTTTGCAAGCTTATTCTTCATCGAGCTTGTTCATGACACATGTGTTATTGGGGCCTGATCCACTCCACTAATACAATTGTCTATTCAGAATCAGTGTATTACGGTCTGATCAACCTTAGTGCATTTTGATTCGCCCTTCGTATAACTACTTTACGTGAATTGAGATATATAATGATTAGTAGACGGATGTACTTGCCCTCTAGATATGTCTGAGCATATCGTATCAGTTACGTAACTGTACTGATACGAGCATGTGAATAGGAATTACTAAAAATAAAATTTTTAATCCACGACTGCTTTGACAAATCCCATTGAATTCTTTAAACGCATTGATCCCCACACTCATAATCTATTACCTTTTCCTTGAACTCTTGATTATTGTTTTCCGTCTTCCCTTATTTCAAAAAGATGAAACCTCGTACTTAGTATAAATACAATAAGTGTATTGTTTCTGTAGCCATTCTGTTTATTTCTTGGGTAATTACCAAACCCTATTATTAGATTAGATTGCAGTTTAAAACTGTACTATTTTTAGAATGACCTTCGCTACCTACCTAACGTTTTATTACGTTCCTGATACGTGCATCACTATGACAGCATTTTGCCTCGTAACTTGGGTCAAGTTCAGAACTCAAGGGTTTCGATGAAGAATGTATCATTTTGTTGTCAGGAGTCAAAAAAGATTTTACCTGAATGAACAATTGATTGACTCCTGGATGGATAGCAGCCCTATGACTAGGTTGACTTATAAGGATTAAGAATTCCTATGGACCAACGAGTGTCAAGCCGCTTTCAAGGAGTTGAAGAAGCGACTGACCATAGCACCGTGTTGACTATTCCATCCGGTTCAGGCGGTTGTAATCTACAGACGCATCAGGAAAAAGTTTGGGATACGTATTAATACAGGATGGCAAGGTAATGGTATATGCATCTAGACAATTATGAGTACATGAAAAGAATTTGGAACTTGCAACCGCCGTAATTACTCTGAAGCTATGAAGACATTACTTATTTGAGACAAATCGTAAGATTGCACGGCATACCAGTCAGCATTTTACCAGACAAGGATTCACGTGACCAGAGTTGGTGGTCAACACCGTAGAGACAGTTAAGTAAAAACAAGGACACTTGCGAGCAGTGCAAGTCAGACAGAAGTAGTGGACAGACCGTCATCATCGTCCCTTGGAATTCAAAAAGGACGATCATGTCTTCTTGAGAATATCACCTACTAGAGGCACCATTCGATTCGGAGGATGCATCAAGTTGAGTCCAAGGTATGTTGGACCATTGACGTGCTAGAAAGAGTGAAAGTAGTGGCAAATCAACTTGCGCTACCACTTTTACTTGAGGAAATACTTGATGTACTCCACGTGTCGCAACTCAGGCGATATATGACAGACAGCAGTCAGGTTCTCACCCATTCGTAGATCGTCATTAGGCCGAGCTTGTCGTATCAAGAGCAACCCGTTGAAATCCTTGATCACCGAGAAAAAGTATTGAGAAAATCAGTCCATTCCCTTGGTCCGCGTGGCATGGAAACATGGCACGCCTGGAGAATCTACTTGGAAGTGTGTGGGCGACATGCGTAAACATTTTCCGAACCTATTCGTAAGCCAAGATATAAATTACTTTGTTAAATTATACCTTATGCCGTCATTGACTTCTATCCCGGCTTAGTTTTAATTTTGAGGACAAAATTTTTATAAGTTGGGTAGATTGTAAACCCCCTCGACCAGATTTTAGTATTTCTAGGATTATTTTAACAATTTAGGATTTATGGCAATATTTTAATTTATTTTGCTTACATATCCTGTTGACTTGTGCACCTGTCCGTCACCGAATTATTTGGAGCTTTACCCTGACTGTTATTCCCAAATAAAGTTCACTTACCTGTCCTAGACCTGTTAGACTATTTTCCTGAATTTTGTGCAACTCCCATATGCTTTATTTTGAGCCTCGTTTGAGACGCACAACTATCGTTACAAAAGTCCATATTTATTTTCTATTTTATTTTCTGCTCTTTACCCATCTCTGTACCCTAGAGATTTGAGGCCCAACATGCACCTGTTTTGCCCAAACAAAAATATGTTAATTTTCTACACTGAGTATACTACATTTAGTGTATTGACACCGTAGAAAAATTATGACCCTACTTGCCTCTAAATAATTAGAGAACACCGTGCGTAGTATTTATTAATTAATAAATACGGTGACCCGTATCACCTAGAAACCTGGCCCAGGCCCAGTCCCTGCCCAGACTCACCCCCAACCCCCAGGGCCCTCACCTAGCAATTTCTCTCAGTTCTGTGCATTTTAGAATTTTCCGGAATCGGGCGTTTTTCCCAAACAATTTTGTAATTGCGCAATTTCCCAAAATATGACTTTTACGCAATTTATGAAATTACAGGGACTTTCCTGCAAATTGCAGTACTGGGTGTCACCCCCTCATTGGCCGGTGAATATGCAACGTCCATTTGGACGCGGGACTCACTCGAAAAGATCCCGAAAAATATCCCGAAAATATTCCAAAAATATCCTAAAATATCTCTAGATATTTTCCTTATTTAATTAATAAAATTCTTTATAAAAGAAAATAAAAGAAAAAGAAATTAAAAGAAAAAGAAAAAGATCCTAATCTACCCAGCCCCAGCCCGAACCCCTTGGCCGACCGACCCCCGGCCGGCGAGCTCCCCGCCGGAGATTCCCCCCCGTCGCTGGAGCCTCCCCTACCCCTCGGCCTCCTTCTTCTCCTCCTCCTCTCCTCTTCCGCTGGCCGACCCCCCCACCCTCTCTCCTCCGCGCCTCGTCGGCCAGCACCCCCGTGGCGGCCGCCCTCCGCCACCTGACGCGTCCGCCCCGACACCCCAGCTCCTCCTCCTCCCTCTCCACGAGCCGCCCTCTCCCAGCCCGCCTCCGCCTCCCCCTCGACTCCCCTTCGCCTGGGACGCACGGCCTCGCCCACCTCCACTCTCCTCCCACCGCCTGGCTCCTCCGGTAGGACCCGACCGGTCGACCACCTCCCCGCTGTGCCTGCGCCGCCGTGCCCCAGCCTCGCCGCTTTCCATCGCGACTTCGATCTCCTTCCTCCTTTCCAGCGGCCCTCGAGAGCAGCAGCAGCGGGCTAGAGCTCTGCCGAGCCCCGGTCAGCCTCGACCGCCGCCTCCTCACCGCCGCAGCGCTGCCCAACTCCGGCCAGAACCCTAACCCTAGGGTTGGATACGGTCGGACACGGCTCCTTCGCGTCGCGAGGACACGAGGAACCTAGTTTACGGAGCCCTGTTCAGGTATATTTTTCTCTCACCTCGTAGCTTTGTTTTCGATTCCGTCAGTTGCATCATGTAGACTACGTATCCATCTCGGTGCCCGTGTAACTCGCTCGGAGCATCGCGTCCTGTGGCGATCACGAACCGCGATCCAAAAACAGGAAAAACAATGACTCGATTCACCCCAGAACTGGGTACGCCCCGCCAAACGGGACGACTTGGTCGTATGCGGTCTTTATCGAAATGTGCGCGACGTTGACACGGACGTGTAGGAGTTCGGAGAAGTTGATTTGGATGTACGTGCACACCGGAATCAACGCGTATCCGACGATACCGCCCCGTATCCGTCAGTTCTGGAATACGCTGCAACTTTGTGTACACACGTCGGATCGAGATGAAACTTGCGCCATCGGACTCGTAGCAATACGCTGGTCCTGTGAGCCAAGTTTGGTTCGATTCTGAGAACATGGACAAAATCGCGTATCGTGGGCCCCACAGGCTCCACTTGACGGGCGATTTTGTGATCGGCTCATCGGAATCCAATTCTGGAAGTTCTGTTGGGTTCGTATCATCGTTCTGGACTTGTGGACACTAAGTTTGGCGAATTTGGAGACCTTTGACCCTGACACATTTTTCGGTGCAAAGCGGCCCACAAGTGGACCCCGCTTTGACCAGAAACTGTCATTTTTGCCCCTGTGTCCAAATTGGACTTAAGGACAGGCGTTTCTAGCTATTTGATATTTTTTGAGACTGTTAGTGATGTTTATTTCAGCATCCGGAGACATTTATTCTGAGGCCATAGTTTCTGACTTTTGGCACTTGACATCTGGACGTTATATTTTGCAGCTCTCTTGCCAGGCAAGTATACCTTGCCTTGTTGTACTGTTTAAATTTAGTTATTGTTAGTTACATGTTTATTTATTATATAAAATATGCGCGTCCGAGCAGACTCGGGTGCAGTCAACGATGGCGTTGACGTTAGGACTTGTGTCTGACCTAGTGTCTAGTAGACCCACCTAAAGTTGTGGAATTATCGATATAACTTCCCAGGCCTTGACACGTATCATTACACATCACAAAGTGAGTACATATAGGGACGCGTGGCTCATGCGCGACTGGCCATCAGTGTGAGCAACACGTGTAGCGGTATTTAGCTCAGTTGTTTATTTTATTGAGACTTGCATCATAGTAGGAGGTGTCCACGTCGTTTTCACGATTTGTACATCTATATTGGGCGGGAAAGATACTAGTAGACGTATGGGACACCCCCTCCTTATATATTCATGTGGCCTGATACCATACTCTACGGAGATGGGGCATTCCTATGCTGCTCGGGGATGGGAGATTGGTTTTCTTGTTCCGTTACGATGCTCCGAGGAGGATGGGGTATTGTATATTTTATACCTTCGTCCATGCTCTGCAGGGATGGACGATTGCAGAGTGCCCTTGCGTCAGGGGGCATATGACACATATACTAGCCAGTCATGATGATTGGTGAATTACGTCAGCATATGTCTAGCCCACACATTCCTATGCGTACTACAAGGTCTTTAAATTGCATTCACTTAGATGGTTAGCACACCCTATTTATTTATTCAGTATTTATATTATGGCATGTCATTTTTCTGTATCTTGCTATGTCCCTCTGAGGACCTGGTCCCCTGCCAGGTGTATATGTTCTTGAGTACTCACAGGAGCACAGATCCGGACAGGCTAATTATTTTCCGAGGAGGTCTTCTCTTCGAGCCTCGTGATTGTCAGATGTTGTTCTTATATGGTGTGTATTCTGGTTCCTTTTATATTTTATTTCGGCAGTAGATTTGATTTCATCTGACTGTCATTCTTAGATATTTGTTTATTGAGATCTAGTTACCTGATTATTGGTTATTCCTATATATGTGATTTCTGTGGATGAGATTTAGATATTATCCTGTGACTTATGATTAGTTTTACCACTTATGAATTATTGTTCATTATACAGCGTACGCACGTATATATGGTTTCCATATATTGGAATTGCCATATATACGAGCGGCTGGCATAGTTACGTATCCTAGTCCTACGTATTTTGGGACTGGGGCGTGACAAGGCTCGGGGTGGAGCTCGGGTTGGACTCAGGGAAGAGGGGAGAAGAGCAGAGACTCGGTCGGGGTTGTGACCGGAGGAGGAGAGAAGTTACAGTGGTGGTAATCGATGGGGATGGCCGGATCGGGGAAAAGGAGCGGGTGGCACTGGTGGAGAGTGGTGGTGCTCGTGGCCGGAGGGACGAGGCCGAGTGAATGCAGGGAGGAGGGATCTCGGTGGTGAAGGATATGCGACCGGGGAAGGAGCTAGGGGCAATGGCCGGAGTTGGAGGACAGGTCGACGGGTCTGGCAGTGCCGGAGAAGAAGAGATTTGCCGGGGCAGGGAACTCCGGCTGAGGTAATGTCGACCGGAGTAGGGAAGAGGTCAGCTCGAACGAGGTGGAGCGGGGTCGAGGCTTGGCCGGGTTGGATGGGCCGGAGTTGCGGGTTGTACTGGTGATGGCGGGGGGAGAGCGCTGTGTACGGGTGGTCAACGGAGAAGGAACGGGTGGAGAAGGCCGAGTAAACACCGCGGTAGCAGCCGGGTACTGACCGGAGCTCGGCCGGGTGAATAGTGATATTTATTTTCCCTCTTTTTCTTTTAAAAGGAGAAGGAGAAGAAGAAGAGAAAAGGAAAAATTGAGAAGGAGGCTACAGTTGAGGGAGGAGTGAGGTGAGAGAGAGGTGGGGGCTTTCCTAGGTTTGGGGATTAGGGCATGGTTGGGAAGAGTGCATTGAGGAGGCATTAAATAGAGGGTATGATGTAGGAATGTGTGGTGATGATGCTCCCATTTTAAATGGGTGGCCATGATTGATCATGGAGAAATTCATTCATACAAGGAGAGGGTTGGATTGACTAGTCAATATTAGGGCTTCTCCATTGGTTTGAACCAATGGGGTGTTGACACCTAATGCAACGTTTGCGAATGAGCCCCCTTAAATTTGGGCATTTGTACAGACACATGAAATGATAAAAAATTGATGGCGATTTGGTGTTTGGTGTTTTGTAGGGTGAAGGGGCGTTGTGTATTTTGTATGGGCTTAATTAATAAGGTATTTGGATTAAATTAGGTTAAAATGGGATTAGTCAAAGTTGGTATCCTTAATTTAAATAGAAACAAATGCAAGCGATGTTCTAAAATTAATTAGAAATACATGGGGCTAAAATTAGGTTGGGCTACAAATATCATTAGTGAAGAAGACTCAGAACAGAATATTACCCTAATTTGGGTTGCACGAAAATGGTCAAGATTGTGTCTCCAATTTTGATTGGAACACACAACGATAAAAAGCTAGATTTTATTTAGAAATTAAATAAACGTCCGCGACGAATATTGTGCAGCTAAAATGAAGCACAAGAGAGCATAATTACAAGTTACAAAAAGGTCAGAATGGAAGGCGGGCACGTCTAGGGCAAGGTTGTAAAATTTGTTGGAAGGCAAAAGCTAGGGTAGCGCTCCAAATATCGAAGCAACGGTAATGCGCAACAATTAAATAAAATTATGATAATTAATTACAACCTCAAATAATTAAATCCTAAATAATACAAATTAATTTATAACCCTATAATTCGGTCAGGTGTTCACCTAGTGGGCTTCTAGGTCAAGTCTACTAGCTCAAACATTAAGAACACAGTACATAATATATTTATAAATATACATCTCATACAATTATTTATAAATTAATACACACAATATTAATAATATACAAAAAGTCAAAAATACCCCTGTTTTTAGAATGTGGTAGTGACATATATATTCTAAAAATATTGAATAAATGTAAAATTGATGTCTATGATGTCACAACAACCATGTACCACCCTTTTTGCATGCATACTAGCAAGTTTGGTTGCTAACCCTATTTGGATCAACTTGTAGATGCTAAAAGCCTAATTATTTTGGTATAGATAAAAGAAATAGTATTTATTGTAATTATTACTAATTTTATCATATTTATTCTGATATATTTCCTATTTAGAAAAATTAAAATTCTAGGTGTTTTATGTAACAAGTTGACCTAGTTTTGACAAAACTTGACCCCGACAATTTCAGACTTAAACTTCGACCAAAAATCTATATTTTCTACATATAAAATTATATTATTTTAATTATGATTTTTTAAGTATTTATTTCAGAATTATCCATATATCAAAAATTGGTTTTATTTACTTGTCGGTATCATGTTATGACCTAGTTTTGGTTTCTACTTAGTTTTAGACTCATAAAAATTATAGTAGATGACCCTACCACTAAAAAACTTATTTTATAGTAAATATTCCAAAATTAATATTTTTGATAATTAATGTCTTCAAAAAGGATTTTTGATAATGTTTAACGACTAATATTATTTTGAGGGCTAGTTACTTGCATGTGCAATCAACGTAGAATTAAGAACAAATTAATAACATAATTTTAACTTGATTGTAAGAGTCTTATTAGATTAATAATTAATTTTTAGGTGTTTGAGACATTCTTGTGGAGAGCTCAGGACCAGAATTATTGTTCTTGCATCTTGGCTTAGAAGGCAAGTACACCTTGCTTGTTTGTATTGTGCAGTTTACATATGCCTAGATATTTTTATTTTGTTATCTTTGTACATGCGTCTTAGAGTAGCATACGTACCTGTTATGTTGTGAAGATAAGTGGTATCTTATGACCTGACACTATTTTAAACATGTTCACTAAGTGAGTGAGCGCATGGACTGGTGTGTTAACTGGCCATCGGTACGTGAGTTCGCGTCTTGTGTTAGATGTTGTTGTTAGTTTGAGTTCTAGATTTTTATTGACATTTTTGTATTTTGTCTGTACCTCATATACGGTTTAGATAGCTCATTGGGAGGGAAGAATCTCTTAGTGAGCGTATAATTTTTTTGTTTCTTATTGTAGTATAAAATGGTGCAACTGTGTAACCCCCGAGTTCTTCGGAGCGCCTGGTGGGATGACTGTTCTTCTATTTTCCCCCCATCATGCACCATTACAGATGTCTCGAGTGCATTTCACATAGATGGTTTAGTTACCCTATTTATTATTTACTGGTTTACTTTAATGCAAGTCGATTCTTGTGTACTTGTTATGTCCCTCTGAGGACCTGGCACATTTTTTAGATCCCGACTTGCACTTATACCTGATGGATTACGGAGTTGGAGATTTTGTAGACGAGGACTTCGAGGTGGATCCACAGGATTTTCTTTGAGCATTCATTCATGGATGAAAGTTTCTTAGTATTTTGGGACTATTTCTTTATATCTTAGTTGTATTCTTTCAATATTCTTTTGTACTCATTTTTGTGGATTATTCTCCACTGGATATTCTTTTGTAGTAGATTCTGAGACTTATTCTATTTTATTCAGTTTTGTATTTTATGATATTCTGTGGATGAGACTAGATTATACCTGCCGGTGAAAGTGAGTCTTAGTTATACTTTACAACGTACTATGATTGGTTAGGTCTATTAAATTGGGTTCTTATAATTGTTCGTATAGCTGGCATGTGTACGTATACCTGGTCCTACGTATTTTGGGACTGGGACATGACAAATTTTTAGTGGTGGCCCATGCAGGTCGAGTTAGCCATTTTGGTTACATAACTATACCGAGCGGGCATGCACTTAGGATTAGAGTTTTTGGTCTCATCCATATTTGACTATGACTCACCTTTCTTCCAATTTATTATATTTGAATAATGCTTGCAGCGTGCTTGATTCCTGTACTCTTTCTAACCTGTCGTTCATCTCTTGCTGAGAGAAATTTGTGTAACAGATGTACTTGTAACTAGTACCTGTAGGACTTGTTCAGTTATTGTTTATGGTCGAAAGATGAGAGCTCGACTTTTGGTATTTCCAATGCCAAATTTTGATGTAGTATTAGGGATGGATTGGCTTATCCAATATCATACAGTATTAGATTGCCATAAAGGTTGTGCTATCTTTAAGCTGCCAGGTCAGCAAGAGTTTGAGTTCATTAGATAAATTATAGAGAATGGAGTAGGCCAATTAGGTGGAGCTTGCATAGCAATGGAAGTTACACTACCACCAATTTTTTAGGAGTTTGTATATGATTTTCTAGACGAGTTGCCAGGTCTGCCACCGGACAGAAAGTCGAGTTCACTAATGAGTTAGTACCAGGAGTAGTGTCGATATCATCTAATGTGTATCGGTTAGCAAAAAAGGAGCTAGATGAGATGAAGGTACAGTTTCAATAGTTGCAGGACAAGGGATTCATTAAGCCAAGTGCATCACCTTGGGGAGCCCCAGTATTGTTCGTGCCAAAGAAATATTGAACAGTTCGCATGTGCTTCGACTACAGAGCCCTTAATGCAGTTACCATCAAGAATAAGTATCCTCTGCCATGGATTGACGACTTGTTCGACCAACTGATCGGAGCACATGTATTATCTAAGATTGATCTGACGTCTGGATACCATCAAGTGAAGGTAAGGCACGAGAATATTTAGAAGAAGGCTTTTAGGACTCGCTATGGTCACTACAAGTTCTTGGTAATGCCCTTTGGATTAACAAATATGCTAGCCTTTGCTTTGGTTCTTGCGCCTGAAACCCAGGACTGAAGATGTGATCCAAATGTTGCAAAGGGATTTCCTGGAGAGTAGTCTTAGAGGCGGTCTCCTCCCTGTCCTTCTTACCCCCTTTGCGACCCTTCTTCTTGTTTGAGGTGTGTGTTTATGAACTCAATAAACCAAGTATTCCATCAGTACTTGGACCAGTTTGTGGTCGTATTCATCAATGATATTTTGGTGTACTTTAAGATCCATTAGGAGCATGAGGAACATCTGAGGAAAGTGCTAGAAATATTGAGATATCAGAAGTTATATGCTAAGCTGAGAAAATACGAGTTTCTTCTAGATTATGTCTTTTTTCTTGGGCATGTTATTTCAGGAGAAGGCATATCAGTGGATCCAACTAAGATATCAGCAGTAGATACATGTCCAACCCTAACCGACGACTTAGAGGTGTAGAGTTTTTTAGCACTTGCCGAATTTTACAGAAGATTTGTGGAGAATTTTACGAGGATTGCAAAGCTTATGAGGAAGTTTACCCGCAAGGACCAAAAGTTTATTTGGACAGAGGAGAGTCAGATGGCGTTTGATGAGTTGAAGAAGCGCTTGACTATAGCACCGATCTTGACCATACCTACTGGACCAGGAGGATTTATTATTTATAGCGATACTTCTGGAAAGGGATTAGGTTGTGTCTTGATGTAGCATGGAAAGGTGGTAGCCTATGGTTCTCGGCAGTTGAGAATCCATGAGAAGAACTACCCCACTCATGACTTGGAGCTTGCAGTAGTAAGCTTTGCTCTGAAACTTTAGAGGCACTATTTATACAAAAAAAATGAAGATATCTATACAGATCATAAGAGCTTAAAGTATGTCTATACTCAGAAGGATCTAAATCAGAGACAGAGATGATGGCTAGAGTTGATGACAGATTTTTACATTGAGCTGCAGTACTATCCACGCAAGGATAATATAGTAGTAGATGCGTTGAGTAGGAGACTGATGGTGTGCTTCTTCACAACTCAAAATGAATTGATTTAGAGCAGCTGGACAGAGAGGTGGTTACTCCAGGAGAAGTTGCAAAGTTGATGAACCAACAAGTACAATCATCATTGGTAGAGTGTATCAAGGCAGCTATGCTGACTGATACGAGATTTTATAGGCTTAGATAAATGACTAAGGTCGGGTTGCAGACTGAGCTGAGGATACATAAAGATGGGACCTTGATGTCACCCTCACTTTTCCAAGTAGGAATAGTTTGGTAATTTGGCTTGGATAAATAATTTTAGAAATAAATATTAAATATTAGTGTGATGATTGTATTAATTATTAAATTATGTTTGAGTTTTAAATTATGTGTGACTTGTATTATTTATTTTAGTTAGGAGGCTAGTCCAATAGTTAGACTGAGTAAGCCCAATTAGACTTGTCATGTCAACTTGTGAGCCCATCATGGACCAAGCCAAGAACCAACTCCCACTAACTAAATTAGGAGGATTAGACTAATTAGAATTAGTGTAGAAAATTTCTAAAATGCTCACCCTTTATTATTCCTCACAATTCACCATTGGAGGGCAAATTGGATAATGCAATATTACTTGGAGAAGGAAGAAGTGGCCGACCCCAATAGGGTGGTCTTCTCTCTCTCACCTCTTTATTTACTCCTTTATTTTGAGATTTCCAATTCATAGATACCTACTTCACTCATTCTTCCATTAATTTTCTCTCATTTTACTCCTATTTCCTCTCACTTTCACTATTAGAAGAGCTTTGGAGCTTGGAGAAGCAAGAAGTACAAGAAGGAGGAGCATTGGTGGAGAGATCGTATCCGGGTCATGTCTACTTGAGTTTTTATTAGGAATCCATCTTCCAATTGGTAAATTCTGAAAATTTTCCCTTTGTAGTCTTTAAATTATGCATTTAACCATTCGAAATGACCTCATGGCATAGGACTACCTATAGGAACCAATTTTAGATTAATTGGTTATGTACTGTGAGTTCTATATAGGTTTTTGTATGTGGTTTGGGGGAAATCAATTATATTTCATGAGATATATTAGATCTAATTTGACTTAGATCAGGGTTGTGGGAGTAGGTACGTTCCACAAATGGATACAAGTATGTTGTTTTGCCATACAGTACAATACCGTGTGATACGCAGCTTTATTTTGTGTGTTTTGTACTATGGTGTCTCAATTCCCTTAGTAGCAATTTACATTAGTTATAGCTATATGATATATGTATATATGATTGATATTTGAGGAGTATTTGGGAGTTTGACTCCTCAATTGATTAATATCATGAGTATTTGATTGTTGAGTACCAAATGTTTGATTAAATGCATAATTAGTTACCTTATTATTTACTTTCAGTTTCTCCTATATAAATAAATAAATAAATAAATATATATATATATATATATATATATATATATATATATATATATATATATATATATATATATATATAATTACCTGTAATCAGTGTATCTTATTCATATGTGTGTGTGTGTGTATATGGTTATTTGAGTGGGAAGGATTGTACTCACTGTGGGGTTGTGTAGGATACTCGAGTGTGGCAAGTAGCTGCTGCTACTTGTTGTTGTGTATCTGGAAGGGGTGAATATTATCAGTGAGATATATGTATATATCAGTGTTTGTGTAGGAGTGTAGGTCCAGTTGGGGAAGTCGGGTTTGAGTTAGCAGTACAGTACACTGGGAACACTGCTAAAGAGCAGCAAAAGGGTATCGGGTGGGGGTAATGTGAGCAGTTGGGTAAGCTAACTCAGTAGCAGTGTATTTAGTATACTGTGATAGGTAATAGCAACTTGTGAGTTATTATTTTTAGCCAATTGTATTAGGTTGATTCAGTTAACTGTGTGTGTGTGTGTATGGTTGTGGCTTATTGAGGTGAAGTATTAAATAAGATTTACTAAGTAGAGGGAGTGGTGAGTGAGATATGTATCAGTGGTATCAGGAAGGAGGATGTACTATGATTTTATATTTGCAGTGGTATCTGTGCATGTGGTGATGACAATATGGTGTTGCAAAGTAAGGTGTTGTGGATATCTGAGATAATCGTGTGTGGAATTGTTATGAACATAGAAGCATGGTATCCTCGTGAGCAAGTGATCGACACTTGAAGTATTTTAGGCTTGGAGTGTTGGATTGCTAGGTAGATAGCAGTGGTTAGATGTCATCTGTTGTTAATGGTGTACTCGTGTGCAAATTCATATTTGTGCCTGATGTGCACAAACCCAGTTGGTGAAGTATTGGTTGATTTGAGTTGTTAGTTCATCTAGAATATCAGAGCAATTGGGAAATCTGTAGAAAGTATCAGATACTGAGATTGGACACACACAACTGAGGGTAGGGACTTGAGGTTGTGCAGGCTTGTGCAATCGAGTTGAGTCACAGTCAGTTTAGCAGTGAGTTGGACATAGGTTGCAGGTGTTCCATAGATATTTTATAGATGGATGTCTGCAGTCTGGTGCACATATTTGTGACACTTTAGTATCAGGTCTAACAATAAGTAAGTGAGTTCATGTAGTGCATTCGAGGTACTGTAATATTGCCTCAGTGTGCAGTAGTAGTTTGTGATGGGGGGATATAATACCAGGTGTATAGCAGAGTTGTAAAGCCCCTCGACCAAATTTAGGGTTATTTAATTTAGATGGAGAGACTAGGATTAATTTGGATACAATTAGAATTAATGTGCAACAATTATATGTCTTAATATACCTCACCGTTGCTTTGATGTTTGGAGCGCTATACTAATAGTTACCTTCAAACAAATTAAATACACATTTTTTAGATATGCCAGACTACCCATCTGACCCTAGTGTAACTTTTAAATACTCAATATTGTGCTTTATTTTAGCTGCATAATATTCGTTACGAACGTCCATGTATAATTCCTATAAACCCAATTTCTCATAATTGCTCATTCCTATTTGAAATTGGAGGCACAACCTCAACCCAATTCCATATAACCCAAATTATGACATTAACCTATTCTGAGCCTGCTATGCCCATGACACTTGTGTCCCACCCAATTTTAATCAAATGTATGTTCAATTTATAAGAGAACGCCTTGTGCATTTGTTTTAATTAAATTAAATTAGAGACCAATCTAACCCAAAGAAACACCCAACCAAGCCCATGAACACCCTACACCCTTTCATATAGACAAGCTCCCCACCCTAAGGAGCCCTGGTCGGCCCAAACTTCGAGGTCAGCCCATATTCCCCTCTCTCCTATATAAATACACACTTTTCTTTATTGAAACCCTAGAATCTAAATTACCTAGCCGAAATTCCCTCTTTAACCCGAGCACCCTTCTCCCTACCACGACCGGACAACACCACCACCACCTCAAACCACCACCACCACCACAGCCCCCTCTTCCGCCTGCACTTCCCCCTCGACACCGGACCACCACCCCAGCAACATACAAGTGCCGGTCCACTCCCATCCACCAAATCACCATCCCTTCACCTCCATCAAACCCGACTACCTAACCCGATCACCCCTTCCCCCGACTTCCAAACCACCACCACCAACCCCGCTTGACACTGCCAACCACCGCCACCAGACTCTACCGGCCAACCACCCTTGCAACACCACCAGCACCACCACCTACACCACCGCCAAACACCACCCGCATCACTTTAGTGTCTGATGATAGAATTGCTATATTATATTCTATGTTTAGGGTCACTGGACAAGCCAGAAGATACTGCAGGAGCAGGCTATTGGCATTCACAGCTTGAGGACCCAGGCAAGATACCTTACCATATTTACTGTTTAAATTAAATTATGTATATGTTGTATGTTATCTTGTTGCATTCTTTTATACAATTGTGCGCATCCAAGATTGACTCGGGTGCAGTCGACAGATGCGTCAATGAGTATTGTACTTGACCTAGTCACTAGCAGACTCATCCCCATTGGAAGGATACTCTGATATCTTCCGAGACCTGACACTCTTACACGTTTCACGGTGACAAATTCATATTAGGATGCGTGTTCGCGTACTCGACTAGCTATCGGTGCGTGTGACATGCATCACGGTTTAGTACGTAATTCAGGATTATATGATTAGTATAGACTTGGCATATAGATACTTGGTATACACGTCGAGTATTCGACTTGTGTATCTATATTGGGTGGGGAGGACAATTAGTAGGCATATGGGATACACACATTGGACTCTGTAGTATCGGGAGGAGCCACAGATCCAATAACTTCCTTTATTGCAGATACTGCGCTCTTCGGAGTGAAAAAGACGTATATATATTGCAGATACCTCATTCCTCGGAATGATGGACATTACAGAAACCACGCTCTTCAGAGTGTTCGACGTGATGCCTACGCCTACCCATACGTACCAAAGTTGTCCTCATATTGCATTCACTTAGATGGTTAGCACACCCTTTATTTATTTTATTCAGTATTTATATATATGGCATACTTTTATGTATCTTATTACGTCCCTCTGAGGACCTGGTCCATTTCCAGATTTGGACGAGGCATATTACCCCACAGTGTACGGACCCGGACAGGAGATGAGGTACGCAACTGCGGAGGAGCTAGAGGTGCTACCGTCAGGGTTTCCGTGATCATTTGGTAGGCCTTCCGCCTAGGATTGGGGGCATCATTATCTAGTCAGCCGATGCCCTAGTCATTACTTTTTTTATCTGTCATTCAGTACTTCTATTTCGTCATAGTAGTGGGTTTGTTCCAACCAGACATTCTTGGTTGTACTATGATATTTGAGACTGGCGTTTATTTTCTAGTATTTATTCTAGTACTTTTTGGTTATATTTGTGGATGAGATTAGATTACCTGTTTGATGTTGATATTGGACTTGTTAGTATTTTAGGACAGCGTAGCACTCTTCGTTAGGATCCATTAAATTGGAATATCCTCGGAGACGTGACAACTGGCTATTGCCACGTGGCCTGGTCCCCTGTATTTTAGGACTGGGGCATGATATGGTTTTAGTGGTGGCCCATGCAGGTCTTGTTTATCGCTTATGGTATGGTAACATGTCCAGCGAGCCTGCAATAGGATAGAAATTACTAGGTCTCATCCACTTTGATTACGTCTTTAAACTTCTTTCGTATTGCTTCTAAATTTCTGTATCCTGTTTGCTTGATTTCGTACTTTTTTTAATAAAGTTCTATCTCTTGCAGCAAGAAAAACTTGCACAGTTGACGAGAAGCACCCTGTGCCATGGTGTCAGCCGACACCACCCAGATAGAGGAGATATCCCAGGGACCACCTGGAGAGCAACCACCAACACAGGCCCCAATAATTCTACAGGCCCCGCTGATACATTGGCACGAGACTTCTCAGGGCGATCCTACACAGCAGCATGAGGGACAGACCTCCCAGACGATCCCATGCCACATTTTGAGGACCAGACTTCGGGGGCTCCGCCGATGCCACAAACCGAGAAGCCGATATCCGAGGAGACACCTACCGCACAACCAGAGGTCCCATTGCCAGCACCTCCACCCTATCCATCACAGATTATATAATTAGATGGACAGCCACAGATGCTTCAGTTCTTTCAGGCAATGATGCAGGCACAGTGGCATCAGACCGAGACGTTGAGACAGAGTTTGATGGCAGTTCTAGAGAGGACACCTGTCCCAACACCCGTACCAGTACCTCCACCAGCTCAGACAGGTGGTACTGTACGATGATTCCGCCAGATGGGTTCGGATACTTTTTTGGGCAATGAGACTATAGAGGAGATCTCTGATTGGGTCTCCAATACGGAGATGTTACTAGAGGCTTCTCAGCTACATCCAGACCTTTGGATGACCGCAGTGAGGGCCCAACTGAAAGGCAACGCCCATCACTGGTGGGATTCTATTGAGCGCAGTGTAGGAAAGACCCAGACATGGGAACAGTTCTTAGAGTACTTTAATGCAAAGTATTTCTCGACTACAGTCAGAAATGCCCTATACTCCCAGTTCCTGCATCTAGAAGAAGAGAATATGACTGTTGACACATACGACGCAGAGTTTAGCCGTCTTAGCAGATTTGGTGTCGTCCTGATACCCAACGATCTAAAAAAGGCCCAGAGATTCCATCACGGCCTTACTTTCGAGCTACAGAGGTATACCACCACACAGGTAAGGATTTCTTATGAGGAGGTTCTTTCAGAGGCGAGGATCCAGGAAGCCATCGGCAGAGGAGCAAGACGTTCCAGCACGACCACACCAGCCAGAGCCCAGCCCAGAGCAGAAGGACCAATCCGTCGTCCTGTAGCACAGTCACAGCAGAGGGCAGCACCATACCAACAAAAGGAGCTTCCGATTTGTCACCATTTTGGCAAGAAGGGACACTTTATTAGAGATTGTCGAAAGAAGCTTAGATTGTGCATGGTATATGGAGCGAGTCAGCACCTTGCAAGAGACTGTCCACAGTGTAGAGACATAGCACCATAGACCGGACAAAAGCCAGCAGCACCAGCCTTGAGAATACTACCCCCGCCAGGAGGGCAACATCCACCAACACCTGGAGGATTTCAGAGGGGACCACCCTGGGCCCCACAGGAGGCGCAGTTTGATCGAGCCCGACAGTAGACCGGAGGACAGAGGAACGGACAGGCCTTTGCACTAGCAACTACTGAAGAGGAAACAGAAGGGAAAGCCATCACAGGTACCATTTTAGTTGCATCATTACCTGCGACTGCATTGTTTGATTCTGGAGCTACACTGTCTTTCATATCTAGTAGATTCATAGCAATGCATAGAGTAGCTACTTTCTCCTTACCTAAGAGTTGGAAGATTCTTACCGAAAGAGGCATCGTGCCGGTTACCAGCAATATTAGAACGTACTCAGTAGTAGTGTGTGGTAGAGAGATAAGAGCACAATTTTTGGTATTTCATATGCCATACTTTGATGTTGTGCTAGGCATGGACTGGTTAAGCTAGTATAATGCCGTACTGGATTGCTGGAAGGGTAGCATCACTTTTAGATCGCCAGATCAACCAGAGTTTAGTACATACGAGGGACAGTCGAGCAAGGAGTAAGACAGACAGCTGGAGCTTACAAAGCTATGGAGACGGTATTCCCACCAATAGTTGCAGAATTCGAGGATGTTTTCCTAAAGGAGTTGCCTAGTTTACCGCCAGATAGAGACGTGGAGTTCACTATTGAGGTAGTACCCGGAGCAGCACCGATATCTTTTAATGTATACCGATTGGCGAAGAAGGAACTAGATGAGCTGAAGCTACAATTAGAGGAGTTGAAGATCAAGGGATTTATCCGTCCTAGTGCATTACCCTGGGGAGCACCAGTATTGTTTGTACCTAAGAAAGATAGGACAATACGTATGTGCATTGATTACAGAGCCCTTAATGCTTTAACTAACAAGAACAAGTACCCCTACCACGGATTAATGATTTATTCGACCAGCTGACAGGAGCAGTGGTGTTCACAAAGATCGACTTGAGATCGGGTTATCATCAGGTAAAGGTACAAAGAGAAGACATTCCAAAGACAGCATTCATGACTCGTTATGGTTACTACGAGTTCTTGGTGATTCCTTTTGGACTGACGAATGCGCTACCGTATTTATGAACTTGATGAGTAGAGTCTTCCACCAATACCTAGACCAGTTCATGGTAGTTTTTATTGACGACATCTTAGTGTATTCAAAGAGCCACGAGGAGCACGAAGAACACTTGAGGAAAGTATTAGAAATACTAAGGCGAGAGAGGCTTTATGCCAAGCTGAGCAAGTGTGAGTTCCTCCTAGATTGTGTCACTTTCCTTGGACGTTATCTCAGGAGATGGTATTTTGGTAGATCCGGCAAAGATTTCATCAGTAGAGATATGGCCGACCCCTACCAATGTCTCGGAGGTGAGGATTTTCCTAGGACTTGCCGGATATTATCGGAGGTTCGTAGAGAACTTCGCAAGGATCGCAGAGCCGATGACCCGCTTGACCAATAAGGAGCAGGAGTTCACCTGGACAGAGGAATGTCAGACAGCGTTCGATGAGCTGAAGAAGTGTCTGACTACGACACCTATCTTGACTATACCTTCTGGACCCGGAGGATTCGTGATCTATAGCTATGCATCCGGGAAAGGATTAGGATGCGTCATGATGCAGCATGGAAAGGTTGTGGCCTATGCCTCTAGGCAGTTAAGGACCTATGAGAAGAACTATCACACTCATGACTTAGAGCTTGTCGCAGTGATCTTTGCTTTGAAGCTTTGGAGGCACTACCTATACGGAGAAAGAATGGAGATATTCACTGATGACAAGAGCCTGAAGTACGTCTACACCCAGAAGGACCTGAACCAGAGACAAAGACGTTGGCTCGAGGTAATGACAGACTTTGAGATTGAGCTACAGTACCACCCGGGAAAGGTCAATGTAGTAGCTGACGCATTGAGCAGAAGACCCATGGCATTCTTCTTGACTACCCAACAACATCTGTTGAGAGATCTAGAGTAGATGGGTATAGAGGTCGTTATGCCTGGAGTAGACGGACAGTTGTCGATTTTTTAGTTACAATCGACATTAGTTGAGAGGATCAAGGCTGATTTTCCAACAGATGCCAGATTCCAGAGACTTCAACAGAGGACAGAGGATACAGACAGGATTGCGTATACATGAAGGCGGAACTTTGAGATATGGAGATCGTCTCTATATTCTAAATGGAGAACTTCGTCAGGAGCTGATGTCAGAGTCACATAGTTCAACATACTCTATTCATTCAGGAGGCACGAAGATGTACAAAGACTTAAGGCAGTACTAATGGTGGCATAGAATAAAGAGAGAGATAGCCCGCTTTATGGCAAAGTGCTTGGTGTGTCAGCAGGTCAAGGCTGAGCATCATAGGTCTGCAGGTTTACTTCAACCGCTCCCGATACCAGAGTGGAAATGGAAGCATATCACTATGGACTTTGTTACGAGCTTTCCGAGGAGTCCTAGTGGCCGCAATGCAGTATGGGTGATCATAGATAGACTTACCAAGTCCGCTCACTTTTTACCCTTCAGAGTTAGACAATCTACAGAGGTCTTAGCAGATATGTACATGAGGGAGATTGTGCGACTACATTGAGTGCCAGTTAGTATATTATCTGACAGGGATACGAGGTTTATATCTTACTTTTGGCAGAGTATGCAAGAGAGTCTCGGTATTCGCCTAAAGTTTAGCATATCGTATCACCCGCAGACAGATGGCCAGTCCGAGCGCTCTATTCAGACATTAGAAGACATGTTAAGAGCGTGCATGCTTGATTTTGGAGGATCATGGGAGGACCATTTACATTTGGTCAAATTTTCCTACAATAATAGCTATCAAGAGAGCATTCAGATGACTCCCTATGAAGCATTGGTATGGCAGGAAGTGTCGTTCCCCAGTATGTCGGAGCGATATGGGTGAGAGGCAGATTCTAGGTCCAGAGTTAGTTGTTCATACAGTGGAGAAGGTAAAGAAGATCCAAGGACACCTGCGAGCAGCACAGGATAGACAGAAGTATTGGGCAAACGCGCATCGACGACCCCTAGAGTTCCAGGTTGGAGATAATGTATTTCTAAAAATCTTACCTACTCGAGGGACTATCAGATTTGGAGGCAGAAAAAAACTGAGTCCGAGGTACATTGGACCATTCGATGTGTTAGAACGCATCGAAGAGGTTGCTTACAGGCTAGTCTTATCACAGACTTTAGAAGGAGTGCATGACGTCTTCCATGTATCTCAGCTAAGGAGGTACATGCCAGATCCGAGTCATGTGCTTGATCATTCAAAAATTATAGTCGGCCCGAGTTTGTCATATCAAGAGGAGCCTGTAGAGATTCTGGACAGAAGCAAGAAGGTATTGTGAGGTCAGACTATCCCTCTAGTTCGTGTCGCATGGAGGCATCATGCACCAGGCGAATCGACCTGGAAACGCGAGGAGGATATTCGACAGCGTTATCCCCATCTCTTCGAAGGCCTAGGTATATAGTAGCATTTTAATTTTTGTCAGTAGTTTTTACCATACGTATGTTTTAATTTCGAGGACAAAATGCTCTAAGGAGGGTAGATTGTAAGACCCCTCGACCAAATTTAGGATTATTTAATTTAGATGGAGAGACTAGAATTAATTTGGATACAATTAGAATTAATATGCAACAATTATATGTCTTAATACACCTCACCGTTGCTTTGATGTTTGTAGCGCTACACGAGTAGTTACCTTCAAACAAATTAAATACACATTTTTTAGACATGCTAGACTACCCATCTGACCCTAATATAACTTTTAAATATTTAATATTGTGCTTTATTTTAGCTACGCCATATTTGTTACGAACGTCCATGTATAATTCCTATAAACCCAATTTCTCATAATTGCCCATTCCTATTTGAAATTGGAGGCACAACCTCAACCCAATTCCATATAACCTAAATTATGGTATTAACCTATTCTGAGTTTGCTACGTCCATGACACTTATGTCCCACCCAATTTTAATCCCATGTATGTTCAATTTACAAGAGAACGCCTTGTGCTTTTATTTTAATTAAATTAAATTAGAGACCAATCTCACCCAAAGCAACACCCAACCAAGCCCATGAACACCCTATACCCTTTCATGTAGACAAGCTCCCCACCCCCAAGGAGCCCTGGTTGGCCCAAACTTTGAGGTCAGCCCATATTCCCCTCTCTCCTATATAAATACACACTTTTCTTTATTGAAACCCTAGAATCTAAAACACCTAGCCGAACTCCCCTCTTTAACCCGAGCACCCTTCTCCCTACCCCGACCGGACAATACCACCACCACCTCAAACCACCACCACCACAGCCCCCTCTTCTGCCTGCACTTCCCCCTCGACGCCGGACCACCACCCCAGCAACCTGCAACGGCCGGTCCACTTCCATCCACCATCATCACCATCCCTTCACCTCCATCAAACCCGACTACCCAACCCGATCACCCCTTCCCCCGACTTCCAAACCACCACCTCCAACCCCGCCTGACATCGCCAACCACCGCCACCATACTTGTCGGCCAACCACCCTCGCAACACCACCAGCACCACCACCTACACCACCGCTAAATACCACCTGCATCAACATCACCAGCATCAACTCCACCCTTACCCAATCCCGACTGCCCCCAGCCGCCTGACCACCACTGCACCATCCCAACCACCACTGCCAACCGACCACTGTCTTCCTCACGACCCTGACCACCGTCCTCTACCGCCAAGCCGCCGCTACCGCCGCTACTACTATTGTTGTGACTGCAACTGCTGCCGTTGTTTGCCCGCACGATGCTGGAGCTCCGCCGATCGCCGGAGTACGTACATGTCGACGAGACAGACCCCCCCCTCGTTCAGCCTCGATTAGGTAAACCTCGTATGCCCTTCAGTTATTGTATCGTTGTGTCATCGAGTTATTGTGTCGTGTGTCATTACATGGACACAAGCAAATAAATGTGAAACCCTATATGTGTATGCATGTATGTTTAATCAGATTAGATAGTAATTAATAAATTAATAATTACCCAAATGATATGTCCTGTTATTAAGGACTTGTATTTCACCTAAAAATCTAGACATAGACCAAGTACACTGTAACATGGAAATAAGAACATGTATGTTTACAAAACATAAGTAGTTTCGTAAAACCATAACTTTGGTAAGTTATTGCCTTGTGGTACACGGTAACCGAGGATAGAATGCGTGTACACCTTAGCTACGTGCACACGCGACTCTGTAGTCGACCAGCGTGACCCTTAAGTCAGTGCCTAAAAGCAGCATCATAGTTTTGTGTATATCACTTTAGTGTCTGATGATAGAATTGCTATATTATATTGCATGTTTAGAGTTACTGGACCAGCCAGGAGATACTGCAGGAGTAGGCTATTGGCATTCAAAGCTTGAGGACCCAGGCAACATACCTTGCCATATTTATTATTTAAATTAAATTATACATATGTTGTGTGTTATCTTGTTGCATTCTTTTATACAACTGTGCGCGTCCGAGATTGACTCAGGTGCAGTCGATGGATGCGTCGATGAGTAGTGTACTTGATCTAGTCACTAGCAGACTCACCCCCATTGGGAGGATACTCTGATATCTTCTGAGACCTGACACTCTTACACGTTTTATGGTGACAAATTTATATTGGGATGCGGGTTCGCGTACTCGACTAGCTATCGGTGCGTGTGACATATATCATGGTTTAGTACATATTTCAGGATTATATGATTAGTAGAGACTTGGCATATAGATATGTGGTATGCACGTCGAGTATTCGACTTGTGTATCTACATTGGGCGGGGAGGACAATTAGTTGGCGTATAGGATATACACATTGGACTCCGTAGTATCCGGAGGAGCCACGGATCCAATTGTCACAACCCGCACCCGGAATTGGGATACTAGTACGTGGGTACGTCCAGCCTACGCCGCAACATCGGTGGTAGAACGCTGTCTAGGTCAAGCACTATCTAAACAATCTCGCACTAGTATCCAACTCCATAAGGAGACACGGATAACATAATATAATATGAACAACATACTCAATCACATAACTACAACACGATAAAAAATCGAAGAAATAAAATAAACTACAACACAAGTCTAAATGTACATAATCTAACTCAACAAATATCCAAGTCTCAACAAAGTATGCCGGAGACAAATTCGGTACCAAATAAACTACTGAAAGAAACTAACTAGATAACTAGTGATTCCGGCTAGACCTCCTAGAATCACAACTGAACTACCAAGTCCAAGTCTGCAGCTACTCACCCTGTGGTCCATAAAGTGTCAGACACCAGTCCTCTAGGGCATAGGCTGGAAAAATATTTCTAGTCAGAAAGGAGCAAAGTACATTTTCTAATAGCAGTTCTATATCAATGGCATAAGCTATATAGCAGTAAATAGATGGAAATATATTAGATGCATGTACGAGAGATATATAATAAGGGAGAATACTGGAAATGCTGTAAATAAATGTGGGAAGAAACAATATGTCAATGAGCAAGAATACTATGACTAAGTGTGTGAGTACTAGCTTTAACATCTGATCGACTTGGGAACTTGTACAGGAATAATGGCCTGGCTAGTCATATGTGCGGTGTATAACCAACACTAACGTGTGAACAAGACTTGTACATGAAGGGTATGATCACATATCTACACTAAAATACTCCCCACCCTCGACTGGTATAGTAGATCCAACCATGGTACGCTATGGCATGGGATTCTCTAGGAAGGTAGCAAATCTCCCCAGAAAAAAGGGTCTGTACATGCACAAGATAACAATGAAACAAGACTTGTACAAGCTACACCATGAACAAAGAATAATATCTCATGACGAGATCCGTATATACCAATCCGTATAACCAGCATATCGAGAATATGGATATTTACACTAGATACAATAAACATAGGGGATATCATAAATAAGAAGCTAATCAGAGAATGTACTCGCCTTGGGTCCTTAACTGGTAATACCAATATCCTGTTCCAGAGTATCGCCTAGATGAACCAACAGTCCTATAGACATATCATAAATATAATATTTGTATCAGATGTTATACTAACACACAATCAAAATACATCGAACTCAAGGCTATGCCAGGTATGATACTGGTCAACTAGGGTCAGTGTGTGTCAAGTTGCACGGGCGTCGCGTCTGTGATTGCTGTGCAAGACAGATAGTCAAAATGATACGGGGCTCGCCAGTACGTCAGTGTACGTGTGGCAGTCAACTAACAGTTCACAGGGTCATAGGTCATGTGTAAAGACAGGGTATCCGTAATTACACTTGGGTCGCCTAGTACACTATATATACATATAATACACATAATATATATACCAAATAAATATGTACATAATATATATAAGTGTATATCAATAATTACGTACAAAATATGTATGAGTGTATATACACTAATAGAAGTATATAACATATATATATGTTTAAAAATATACATGACATATATATATATATATATATATATATATATATATATATATATATATATATATATATATATATATATATATATATATATATATACAACCAATATTTATATGTATACGAGGAATATATATATATATATATATATATATATATATATATATATATATATATATATATATATATATATATATATACTGAATATATACCAAAATAATACATTTACCATATACGTATATATGTACATATATATATACCAAATTACAATTTTATATATGCTACATATATATACATACCAAAATTACATACATATATATATAGGTATATATATACCAAAAATACGTATTTTTTTTACACATATTCTATATAAAAATATACCAAATTACATTTACTAACATATACTATATATATATATATATATATATGTATATATGTATATATACCAAAATATGTACTAATATATATTATTTAATAAGTATATACAATATATATTGAATACATATATATAAATGGAGAAATACACGAAACATACATACATACATACACACACACACGCACATACACATACGAGGGAAGAAATCGTACCTGTGCGTGTGCACGGGATTGGCGAAGACGACGATGACGAAGTCGTCGATGATGGTGAGGTGGTGGTGGTTCTGCTGATGAGGGTGGCCAGAGTAGGGATGGTCGAACAGTGGAGGGGCCTGGTGGTGGTGATAGGGTGGTGGTAGTGGTCGAACTGGTGGCTCGAGGGGTGGTGGTGACAGAGTACAACAGGAGGTACATGAGGAGGAAGGATGACGACGATGGTGGTGGTGATTCGTGTGCAGCCGGAGGCCGTCGGGGATGCAACTGAGGGGGAGATGGCTCGGAATGGGTCGGGAAGAGGGGAGGAGCTGGTGCAGTTGGTGGGCTCATGGCCGGGGAGTGGCGGAGCTGCGCCGGAGAAGCAGGCAGGGCTGCGAGGTGGCTCACAAGGGAAGGAGCTGATCGTGGAGGACTGTGTGGTCGAGCGGGTGCAGCTCGAGGTGGAGTCCGACGGAGGAAAATGACAGTCGGTCGGGAAGTGTGTCAGCGGGAGAAGGAAGGTGGTGGACCGAGGTGCGGGACTCACCAGGGATGGGAGGTAGCGAGCTCGATATGGGGAGGAGACGGGGTAGGGGGGCGGAGCTTCAGGTTGGAGTCAGGGAAGAAGCTGGGAGCGGTCGGAGCTCGGCCGGGCTGGGCTCGGGGCTTGGCCGGGTGAACAGTAAACAGTTGGTGATGATTTCAATATTCCCTCTCTTTTAAATTTTAAAAAGGAGGAGAAGAAGAAGAAAGGAAGAAGGAGAAGAGAAGAAGAAAGGAAAAAATGAAAAAAGAAGGAGGAGGCTACGGTTGAGTGAGGGGGAGGAGATGATGGGGGCTTCCCTAGGTTTAGGGATTAGGTCATGGTTGGGAAGTGTGTGTGAAGTGAGATTAAAAAGGATGGTGAGTGGGAAATGAGTGGTGTTGATGCACCCATTTTGAATGGATGGTCAGGATTTGACATGGAGGAATTCCTTCATGTAAGAATGAAGGTTGTTGACTAGTCAAATATTTGGGCTTCTCCATTGGTTTGAACCAATAGGATGTGACACCTAATACAATATTTACAAATTAGCCCCCTTAAATTTGGGTATTTGCGCAGACACATGAAATAATAATAATTTGGTGGACAATTTGGTGTTTGGTATTTTGTAGGATGAGGGAGTGTTGTGTATTTTGTATGGGCTTAATTAACGGGGTATTTGGATTAAATTGGGATTAAACAGGATTAGTCAAAATGGTATCCCCAATTTAATTAGAAATAAATGCAAGCGGTGTTCTAAAATTAATTAGGAGTACATGGGGCCAAAATTAGGTTGGTACACAAATATCATTAGTGAAGAAGACTCAGAACAGAATATTACCCTAATTTGGGTTACACAAAAAATGGGTCAAGATTGCCTCCAATTTCGATTGGAACGCACAACGATACAAAGTCAGAATTTATTTAGAAATTAAATAAACGTCCACGACGAATATTGTGCGGCTAAAATGAAGCACAAGAGAGCATAATTATGAGTTAAAAAAAGGTCAGAATGGAAGGCGGGCACGTCTAGTGCAAGGTTGTGAAATTTGTTGGAAGGCAAAAGCTAGGGTAGCGCTCCAAATATCGAAGCAACGGTAAGGCACAATAATTAAATAAAATTACGGTAATTAATCACAATCCCAATTAATTAAATTCTAATTAATACAATTTTATACATAATCCTATAATTCGGTCAGGTGTTCGTCTAGTGGGCTTCTAGGTCAAGTCTACTAGCTCAAACATTAATGAACACTGTATATATAATATATTTAAACACACATCTCACACAATTATTTAATTTAAATACACATATCATGAAATCATTTAATATAAATACCACAATATTAATAATATATACAAAAGTCAAAAATATCCCTATTTTTAGAATGTGGTAGTGACACCAATGACTTCCTTTATTGCAGATACTGCACTCTTCGGAGTGATACAGACGTATATATATATTACAAATACCTCATTCCTTGAAATAATGGACGTTACAGATACTACGCTCTTCGGAGTGTTGGACGTTATGCCTACGCCTATCCATACGTACCAAAGTTGTCATCATATTGCATTCACTTAGATGGTTAGCACACCCTTTATTTATTTTATTCAGTATTTATATATATGGCATGCTTCTATGTATCTTGTTATGTCACTCAGTGGACTTGGTCCCTTTCCAGATTTGGACGAGGCATATTACCCCACAGTGTACGGACCCGGACAGAAGATGAGGTACGCAACTGCGGAAGAGCTAGAGGTGCTACCGTCAGAGTTTTCGTGATTATTTGGTAGGCCTTCCGCCTAGGATTTGGAGCATCATTATCTAGTCAGCCGATGTCCTAGTCATTACTCTTTTTATCTGTCATTCAGTACTTTTATTTCGTCATAGTAATGGATTTGTTCCCACCAGACATTCTTGGTTGTACTATGATATTTGAGACTTGCGTTTATTTTCCAGTATTTATTCTAGTACTTTTTGGTTATATTTGTGGATGAGATTAGATTACCTGTTTGATGTTGATATTGGACTTGTTAGTATTTTAGGACAGCGTATAACTCTTCGTTAGGATCCATTAAATTAGGATATCCTCGGAGACGTGACAGCTGGCTATTGCCACGTGGCCTTGTTCCCTGTATTTTGGGACTGGGGCATGATAAGAGTAGAGGTTGTTAAATTATGGGAGTTGGTATCAGTAGCAGTTCAGTTAGGATGCTAGTTAGTGATTAGTATGTTAGCTAAGTTAAATGTTAGTTAGTGTATTGGATCAATTATGCTATTGTAGTCAGTTTAGTAGTGGTTTATTTACCAATGGGTACTAATTAGATGGTAGTTGATAAGTATTATACATAGTATTTGTTATTATATATATATTAATGCATAGAGTTCTTGTTTGTATAAAGTGTTGTTATTATTTAAAGGTATTAGTATTATTAATATTAGTTAGTGTAACTAGTGTAGTTTAGCATTAACTAGATTAGTTATAACCTTAATACAACCTAGTATATCCTTAGGGTGAACCTAGAATTGGACTAGAATCATGCATTAGTGTATCTTGCAACAATTTTTCTCTTATTACACCAATTGACATAATGTTTCCTAAATAGGGTTGTGTGACACCAGTTTGGGTATCGAGAGACACCTTTGTTCAAGACCAGAGGCGAGTACATCTCTCTATTAGTTTTTTATTTTATGATGGTGTATATATCGCATATTCTAGAATTGTATACTTGATTTTGACACAGTGGTTATACGGACTGGTACTAGATGGATCCTATCAGGAGATGTCATCCCTTATCATATTCAATGGGTAATCCTCTACATGTATTTTATCATGTGTATTGGGTATTGATTTTAGTGTAGTTCATATTCACACATTGCTCGTATTCAGTATGCCCATATTCGTATTCGTAACGTTTCGTGATTGGATCCATAAGTATTGGTTGGGGACGGGATAGTAGGAGTTAGTTATATGATCAAACCCAGTATATTCGTATACATGTCGATTATATATCACACGTATAATCGAGTTACCATATTATATTTGTGTTCAACCCAAATCGATCACATAATAAACTTATACTCTATGGCATATTACTTAGTTTTATCTATTTTTATTCAATTACAGTTATTCATATTTCATGTTCTTCATTCCAGTACATTACTTGTTCATTCTATTTCTTATGGGTGGTTATCCTATATCCTTTTTTTATCATCTTTTATATATGCTCGATTATATATTTGGAACTTCTTTCAAAGGTATGTACTTCGCTCCAATCCTGACTGGATATATTTTTTAGATGATTAGCTTGTGGACCAGTGTCCTACCTACTACGGACCGTAGGATGGCGTACCATTAGAGGATACTCCTTTAGAGCAGGAGAACCTAGTTCTAGATACGGAGGAGGCTTAAAATTACTCTTTAGACTTGTATTAGACTTTTATTGAGACTTTTGGGCATGCATATATTATTTCAGACTTGTGGATGTATTGTGACACATTTTCCCTTTTTTATTCCATATCATGCTTTATCTTCCTTAGTTTGACCTTGTGATTGAGTATCATTATCATATACCATATTGTTCTCCTTTTGGAGTTGAGATATCATTGACATGTACTATATATATATTGTGTGAGAAGTTTAGATAGTATGGATGACTAAGACAGTATTCTACCGTCGATGTTGTGGTGTAGGCTAGACGTTGATCACTACACGTGCCCTTATTCTGGGTGTGGGTCATAACACTTAAGGTGTAGGGACCACCTCTATATTCCTAATAGAGAGCTTAGGCAGGAGCTAATATTGGAGGCTCACAGTTCAGCATACTCTATTTAACCGGGAGTTACGAAGATGTACAGAGACTTGAGACAGTATTACTGGTGGCATGGGATAAAGCAAGAGATAACACAGTTTGTGGTAAAGTGCTTCATGTGTCAGCAAGTTAAGGCTGAACATCAGAGATCAGCAGGACTACTCCAACCATTTCTAATCCTGGAGTAAAAATGCATGCACATCACCATGAACTTCGTACGAGTTTTCCGAGAAATCCAGCTGGCTAAGATACAATTTGGGTGATTGTGAACAGATTAACTAAGGAAGCATACTTCTTAACCTTTAGAGTTTGACAATCTACAAAATTTCTGGCAGAGATGTACATGAAAGAGATTGTACGTCTACATGGAGAACCAGTCAGCATAGTTTCCGACAGAGATTCGAGGTTCACATCACACTTTTGGTAGAGTATGCAGGAGAGCTTAGGAACTATATTGAAGTTTAACACTTCTTATCATCCGCAGACAGACGGACAGTCAGAGCGTACTATTTAGACGTTGGAGGACATGTTGAGAGCATGCATGCTTGACTTTAGAAGATCTTGGAAGGATCACTTGCATTTAGTGGAGTTCTCTTATATAATAGCTACCAAGCAAGCATTCGGATGGCTCTTTTTGAAGCATTTTATGGAAGAAAGTTTCGATCGCCAGTATGTTGGAGTGATGTGGGTGAGAGACAGATACTTGGACCGAGTTGGTGACTCGCACAATGGATAAGGTCAAAATGATTCAAGGTCACCTTCAAGTAGCACAAGATAGACAGAAGCAGTAGACAGATACTTACCGTCGACCCCTAGAGTTCAAGTCGGAAGATCATGTGTTCTTTAGGATCTTCCCTACTAGAGGGACCATCATATTTGGAGGTAGAGGGAAGATTAGTCCGAGGTACATCGGACTGTTTGACGTATTGGAGCGTGTTGGAGAGGTTGCTTACAGACTAGCATTACCGCAAACCTTGGAGGGTGTCCAAGATATGTTCCATATCTCACAATTGAGAAAGTATGTGGCAGATCTTAGCCATGTATTGGATCATTCAAAGATCACTATAAGACCGAGTTTATCATATGAGGAGCAGCCGGTTGAAATCCTCGACCGCAGAGAAAATGTGTTAAAGGGGAAATCCATTCGACTAGTCCGTGTTGCTTGGAAGCATCATTCACCTTGTGAATCGACTTGGGAGCAAGAGGATTTGATCTTAGTGCATTTTCCTCACTTACGCGAGTCTTCAGGTATGGAATTTATAAACCGCGTTATTATTTTTTTATATCGTGTCATATTCTTAATTTCGAGGACAAAATTTTCTAAGGTGGATAGGTTATAAAATTGTTCACCCAAAAATAGGTATTTTGTGTGTATTCTATATTTGTTTTATTTATTTATAATATTTTAAAATTAATTTAAATCAAGTTGTTGTATTAGGACCCTTCACCGTAGTTTGAACATTATTGACATAGGATGACCCCAAAATCTATTTTGCCCTTCGTAGGAAGTAGCTTACACGAGAGACATTACCCGTAGAATCTTCATATGACACAAAATTCGACCATTTAGCATTTGTATGGCACTAGTGTAACAACCGTAGTTTATTGTGTTTAAAATTTAGATATTTTTTATATAAATAATTTATTTATAATTATTTTCTAATCCATCTTTTTTCAAATAGCAACCCATAATTCCTCTATGCTAATTTAGGCCAATTTTCTCTTTTGTAGGATTTATTTATTACTATTTTAATCCCATGGAATTATATCAAATCTTTGTCAAATTAATTAATTGATTAGTTATTGACTTTTAAATAACTAGCAAACTAATTAGAAAAATTCTAACAAACTACCAACATAATCCTAATCCTACCCCTCTCCCCATACCTGTGGCTACCCCCACCTACCCATGCACACCCACGCGAGCCCCCCTCTCCCTTTCTTTCACCTTTTATATCTATATGTATATATATATATTCTTCTCCACTTTCCTACTAAAACCCTAATCTAAAATCTTCTCATCTAAAATCCTAATTTTCCTCTTCACCTCCTACCTCCATCACCATAGCCGCCACCTTCACTACTAAGGCCAACCCCTCCTTAACGTGGACACAACATCACCTCCTTCATCTAAGAACCCTAGTTCTTCATCATTCTTCTTCTAGTAAGTCTTTTTCTTCCTCAAAACCCTCTCTAATGTATATTATTATATGAATAATTATTGTTATATATAAATAAATAATTTTTATATTTATTTACAATCTATTGCCATATTCTTCATTGTAAGGTTTATTTTAGGGTTTGCATGTAAAGAATTGAACCCATGAATGCATGAATGCACCCATAGAAAAAAACCTTGATTAAATCAAGTTAATAATAAAGAAATATGATGTTTAAATTATTTTTATCCATATTTTTACTGTTTATTCTAGATTATTAAATTATTATTTTGGAATAAATCACATGTACAATGGGAATGGTGACCTAGTTTTATGTTTTCTCTAAAACTCCGTGTCGAACCCTTCTAAAACTTTGTATATAATTAATATATGATGTAATTAACCTATATTAAATTCAGTTTTAAAATATATTTTCCAAAAATATTATTTTTGATTTAAATAGGTTTTATGCATAAAAAGTCATAGTTGACCTAGTGATGTATGCATGTTGGAGACCCTTGGACTTTTTTAGGACTTAATAGTAGACGAAAAAACTAATTTTTCTAGATACATTACTATTTTTTAGAATATATATATTCTAAAATTTATTAAATAAATATAAAATTGATGTCTATGATGTCATAACAACCTTGTACCACCCTTTTTTCATGCATACTAGCAAGTTTGGTTGCCAACCCTAATATGATCAACTTGTAGATGGTAAAACCTTAATTATTTTTTTATAGATAAAAGAAATATTATTTATTGTAATTATTATTGGCCATATTTATTCAGATTTATTTCTTATTTAGAAAAATTAGAATTGTAGGTGTTTTATGTAATAAGTTGACATAGTTTTGATAAAACTTGACCCCGACAATTTCAGACTTAAACCCCGACCAAAAATCTATGTTTTCTACATATAAAATTATATTATGTTATTTTAATTCTAATTTTTGAGTATTTATTCCAGAATTATCCATTTATCAAAAATTGGTTTTAACTTGTTGGTAACATGTTATGACCTAGTTTTGGTTTCTACTTAGTTTTGGACTCATAAAAATTATAGTAGATGAACCTATCACTAAAAATCTTATTTTCTTATAAAAATTCCAGAATTAATATTTTTGATAATTAATGTCTTTAAAATGGATTTTCGGTAATGTTTAACGACTAGTATTATTTTGAGGGTTAGTTACTTGCATGTGCAAACAACGTAGAATTAAGAACAAGTTAATAACCTAATTTTAACTTGATTGTAAGAGACTAATTAGAGTAAAAATTAATTGGAAGATGTTCGAGACGTTCCTGTGGAGAGCTCAGGACAAGAATTGTTGTGCTCGCATATTGGCTTGGAAGACGAGTATAACCTTGTTTGTTGGTATTGTGCAATTTATATATGCCTAGATATTTTTATTTTGTTAGCTGTGTGCACGCATCTTAGAGTAGCAGACATACCCGTTATGTTATGAAGATACGTGGTATCTTATGGCTTGACACTATTTCAAACACGTTCACTGAGTGAGTGAGTGCATGGACTGGCATGTTGATTGGCCATCGGTACGTGAGTTCGTGTCTTGTGTTAGCTGCTGGTGTTAGTTTGAGTTATTAATTTTTATTGGCGTTGTTGCAATCTGTCTGCACCGCATATACGGTTCGAATAGTTCATTGGGTGGAAAGAATCTGCTAGTGAGGGTATGGGATTTTAGTTTCTTACTGTGCTATGAAAATGGTACAACTGTGTAACCCTCGAGTTCTTTGGAGTGCTTGGTGGAACGACTGTTCTTATATTTCTTCTCCCTTATGCACCATTAGAGATGTCTCCAGTGTATTTCACATAGATGGTTTAGTTACCCTATTTATTTATTACTGCTTTACTTTATTGCAAATCGATTCTTGTGTACTTGTTATGTCCCTCTGAGGACCTGGCACCTTTTTCAGATCCCGATGAGCACTTATATCCGACGGATGACGGAGTTGGAGACTTTGAGGTGGAGCCACAGGAGTTTCTTTGAGCATTCATTCATGGATGATAGTTGCTTAGTATTTTGGGACTATTTCTTTATTACTTAGTTATATTCTTTTAGTATTCTTTTGTACTCATTTTTCTATATTTTTCTCCACTTGATATTCTTTTGTAGTAAATTCTGAGACTTATTCTACTTCATTCAGTTTTCTATTCTTTGATATTTGGTATATGAGATAAGATTATACCTGCATGTGATAGAGAGTCCTAGTTATATTTTACAACGTACTACAACTGGTTAGGTCTATTAAATTAGGTTTCTATACATGTTCGTACAGCTGGCATGTGTATGTATACTTGGTCCTACGTATTTTGGGACTGGGATGTGACAATTACAAAGATGACAGTCTGGCAATACTTGCCCATACGACCCATCATCTATGCGGTCCAGAGTTTTCTCCATTTTTCTTATCCAAAGTATTTAAAACTTATTAAGTTTGAAAACTTTGAAGGGGGGCTTGTAGAACCATGAAAAAATCTAAATTCATGCGTCCAACAGACTTGTGCCCCATGTTTGACTCGAAAAAAATTAAGCGACAAAGAGCCCATGCGGCCAAGGGGTCCGTAAATAACCCATGCGGCCAGAAAAGCCAAAGAGGAAGCCGTATAGCAGAATTTATACGGCCTGAACAACCATAAAGTAAGGGGCCGTAAGAGATTTCCTGATAATACAGCCAGTACCTGACATACCACTCATCACCCAGAGCGCTTCGCGAATCGTGAGAGAGGCGATGGCTCATAAAAAGACAGAAACTCATATCTGTGTATTAATAACTTTGTTAGATGTGCCATGCCACGTGTTCCTTCATATTCGACTACGACCCTATGTCGCCTTGTCATCATGCGGCCGAAGTGTTTATTCGACCAAGGATATATAAGAGTTTGCATGCGATCACAACACCATACGGCCAAAGTGTCCATAAGACCAAAGCCAAAGGAGAGCACATATGCGGCCAACATGCTATGCGACCAAGATGTTATACGGCTTTTTGCTTGTAAGATTTATCTGTTGCAACCGAAAAGATCTTCACACAATTAGTACTGATTACATGTCCAGTTGACCAAGTCACGCATAAGATGGAGTTAAAAACAACTCTGAGATCTTATCAAATAGCATATCCCAACCAAAGTCACATGGCAGCCTTTCCATATTATGCGGCTACAGTTGAAACTGTACTCTATTGAAGGAGCCCCTTGTGACCACCAAACAGAAGCATATATGGCACCTATAGCCTATCAATATGATGGCTATAAATAGGAGAAACTTGGACGATCCAATGGGCTAATTTTTTTGCTTCAGAGATAATACCTCCCCAGGCGAGCTACGTACGTGCACACAAGCTCAAGAGAAGAGAGCATCATCATCCCCTCGTCGGACCGTCAACGGAGTAAAAAAGTTACTACAGTACTCGATCTCCATTGTCACGTTGCCCAGATCAAAAATATTATACTTAAAGTTTTTTTCAAGGATTTTTTTTGTACTTTTTGTCGGTTGTTAAGAAAATGTTTCTTAAACTTACTTTAATTACGAACAGATAGTAGCTATTTGAGTATCGATTTTTTTTTACAATATTGAGATGTTGGATATTATTTTAGACTTAGTGATTTGATGTTTAGATTATAGTGACTTAACAATTTACTCTTCTCTCTTATATTATATTCATGCATATTCGTGCGTTAGATCTGTGATTGAGTATTTCATATTATATTGTCATCTTGTCCTTCTTATGGAGTTAAGATATATTGTATGAGATTGTGTTTAGATAATAATACCTATTACAGCATTCTACCGCTGACTCTGTAGCGTAGGCTGGACGTAACCATGGCCCATGCCCCATTATTCGGGAGCAGATCGTGACACATTTTTATGGTGGCAAATGTAGGCCTATTATAAACCCCCTCAAATTTTTTTTTTTAGGAAGACTATATATGGTTAGAAATTTTGGTTTAGCATCAGGTTGTTTGAGGTTTAGAAATTAGGCTATGTTGATTGGTTTTTTAATTTAAACCCTTGGTGCACCCTACCGTTGCTACAATATTTAGAGCCCAACAATAGCCCTTAATTTCCAACAAATTATTGCACTCTTGACCTGATAAGCCAACCTAGGCGCTTGATATTTTTGTCACTCACAAACACACTCCTGTGTGCTCTAATTTAATTGCACAATTTCCAGTCCCGAAATTAATTTTTTCATCCTATGTCGCGGACCTATGTCGTTGCCATCGATTTGGGGACACAAATTCAACCCGTTTTACCGAATCAATTAAAGGGGCCAAGACTGACACCAAGCCTACATCGTTCGTGACCTTTGTGTCACTCCTAATTGAGACCCCATGTGCCCCCATTTAATTTAAGAGCACATGACACTTTATTTTAATTAAATTGGGGCTACCAACTTAAACTAATCTCAACCTATCCACATTTTAACCCAATACCCCTTTCATGAAGCCCATTCAAAACACCCAACACCCCCTCACCCTACAAAATACCAAACACCACTTTCCACACCAAATCCTCACCAATTTTTCTTTATGTGCAAATACCTAAAAGTTAAGGGGCTTAATAACAAATAGGGTGCTAGGTGTCACCACCTAATTAGTTAAAACCAATGAAGAAACCCTCTCTCTCTCTCTCTCTCTCTCTCTCCCCATTTGCTTGGTATAATTTTTTATGTCGAATCAAGACCCTTGATTCAAATTGCAAGATCATCACCACCACACATTCCCCTATATTAACACCTCCTCCCGGCCCTAATCCCTAGAGAAACCTAGGAAATCCCCTCCCCTCTCTCTCTCCTCCCTCTATTTCCCACAGTCGACCATTCTTTCCTTCCCTCTTCTTCTTCTTCTTCTTCTTCTTCTTCTTCTTCTTCTTCACTCCACGACCAACTCCGACAAACTCTACCCGTGCCTTCATCCGCAGCAGCACCACCACCCGTAGAAGCCTCCTCCTTCAGCCCAGCAACCACACCGGAGCAACCCAATGCCACCGCTGCCAACAACTCCGGCCACCTCCACCCCTTCCTTCACCTGCAGCAGCATTACCACCCGCAGTAGCTTCACCACCCCTACGACCACCACCTCTACCTCCACGACCATCTTCACCACCTCCAGCACCTCTCTCACTGTACCAATATTACTGCCATCTCTGGCCACCCATAACTACACCACCACCTCCACGACCAGCTTCACCACTACCACGACAACCACCCACATCTTCACCACCACCTCCATGACCAGCTTCACCACCACCATGATAAATACCTCCTTCACGTAGCCAAGCACTACCTCCTTCACGATGCCGATCACCCCCACCACCTCGGTCGGCACTTGCACCACCCCTGCGGTCGATACCATCCCTGACCGAAGCTGTAGCATCACCGCTGCCACCACCCGCAGCCACCAAGGTAACTCCTCACCTTTCTTTTTTTGTGTAGTTATATGGTTGTGCTAAAGAGACCCTAGTTAGGGTTAGGGTTTCATGAATACTTTACATGCATATTTTTATGGTGAATATTGAGGATTAGGTATATATGTGAAATGGTGTTATAATATTATAATTACGGTTATTTATTGTGAACTTGATAATTTATAACTAATTTGTTTGAGGGTGAATAAGTTGGATGTATATAATAACGTATGTGAATATAAGGATGGTATGGTTGAGGATGAGCATAGCTTGAACGATCGAAATCACTGTGATAAATATTAGAGGATTGGAGATTTTGTTTGATGACGTTATACTGATTGTTGGTCGTATTTGATGTAACGTTACCCTAGTCAACTTGGGTCCACCCTCTATTTAGTATCTATGTGAGCTATATGTAACTAAGACAGAAGCCTATGCTAGATATGTGTCACCTCTTATTTTAGAATAGCAACGTGATAGATTATTGATTAATTTTATATATCGTCTCTAGGTACTTCGGGATCCGCGGACTTGGACGTTGTACCAGAGCCCCACCTTCAGCATCCTGATCCAGGCAAGTGTACCTTGCCATCCTGTATCTCAGTTTCCAGATTACTATTTATTTTATCTATGCATTGTGCATGCTTTGGATCAGAATCATTACTTAGCGTCTGGATCATAACCCGGTGGAGATGTTCGTTGGTAACGTCTGGTATCGATTGCTAGATGTTCGCGGCACCTTGATGTATCTACTTGGTTACATCGAAACCCTAGGACACATTCAGATATCGTCATCGTGCTAGACTTCTTGTATCCTGATATTGTCAGCATGATCAAAATCTGGATGACTTTAGGGTCATGATTGTTGATAGTTACTTCAGTATAACGAGACTGTTAAATAGAGGTTCAGGTTCAACGAACACTCGTTGACCGCTTTGGGAGGGGAAGACAGTTACTAGACATTTAGGATACTCTACACACGCTATATATATGTATATGTTCCTATTTATGTAGTGTTCCTATATCCATAGTCGTAGTATCACCCGTGTGACTCTGTGCTCAGAGCTACCGTACGCCCCGTGTGTCTCTGTGCTCGGAGCTACGATTTTATATTTGGACAGCCCAGGCGTCGAATATTGTCTTCAAAGTTGTGTATCACTTAGGTGTTTATGCTAGATTATATCGGTGTTGTACTTATTTTTTTCTGTTATATTATGGCATACTGTTTTTGTACCTTGTTACATCTCTCTAAGGACCTGGTTCCCTGACAGATTGTAGGGTCGTTGGCTGACGGGAGGCTGGAGCTATTGATGAGTATTTTACCGACATGCAGGTATTGTTACTCATTATTTGTTTTTACTTCTTCATTGTTTAGCGATTGTGATCTTTGCTTATTTTATGCTAGTATAGTCCAGTATTTGTAGACTCATATTATTTCCTTCAAGTCTATTCGAACGAGTGTAGTGTGGGGTGCACACCATTATACATGTTGTTCTTTCTTTATTACATATACTTGTGTTTTGAGATATAGACATATAGACCGTATTATCTAGATAGTAACCCTCATTTGCAGCTTATACGTATTCAAAGTCAGACTGGAGTCCCTTGGTACGTAGCTGGCTATTGCCACGTGGCCTAGTCCCTTGTATTTTGGGACTAGGGTATGACATAATTTTTGTGGTGGCCCATGCAGGTCAAACATCATATCGTTTTGGTTATATTACTGTACCAAACGAGCCTGTAATTTAGGATTTATTGTTTAATAGGATCTCAATCCATAATCGATTTTAAAAAAAACTCCCTTGTATTTGATTATCGTCCTTGGACTTCCAAATTATATTCGTTCCTTTTTCATCAATATCGTTATCATTGTTTCTTATCTCCTTTTATTTTGGAAAGACAAATGCTTGTGCTTGATGGTTCCCTCCAGAAAAAGACCGTAGTCCAAACGACAGAACACATGATTTGTGTAATATTCTCTGAGAAGATTGTTACCCTTAGTAGGGTAGGTTGATAAGTCTATTTAGATTCTAGAACTACTGTAGATTGTTAGCAAGAGAATTGGACCTAGTAGTACATTCCTAGAACTGATAAAACCTAACCCGTACTTGAGATAGCAGTAATTTTGGAAGTACTGGGAGCTAGAAAGATCGTTGATCCTAACCCTCTAGAATAATTTATGGAAATGCATAGCTAGATGCTAGTAATTAGTTGTAGCGCATGATAGTGATACCAGGAACGATATTATGAACTGGAGAAGATAAAATTTTAAGCTCTCACCTGGAAGATGATTATCTGATACCAGAAAATTCTAGCATTTTCTTGGATAATACCATTATTATAATTATACTATGGTGACTCGGAGTAATGAATAATGGAAAGAAAAAATTAAGAAATCTAATTTTAGGGATAAATTTTGAGCGAAGAGTAATTATACATTAGAGATTTATTATGAGGTTAAGTCTAGACTATAACTTTATCCTAGGCATGGATTGGTTGAGCCAATACCACGCGATGCTAGATTGCCGATGTGGTTGTATTATATTTAGACCACCAGATTACCCTGAGTTTGAGTTTCTTTAGGGAGCCTGAGAGCATGGTGACCATCTACCTTAAAGGCATACATTACAGAAGGTGAACCGGCGTACCCCCGCATTATATCAGAGTTTGAGGATGTATTTCCAGTGAATCTTCCAGGCCTGGCACCTGACAGAGAGATTGAGTTTACTATAGAGTTGACTCCCAGAGCCGAGCCAGTTACTTCTCTCGTCTACATACTAGCACCGAAAGAGTTTGTTGAGTTGAAGGTCCAGGTAGATGATCTCATAGACAAGGATTTTATTCGGGTTAGTGTTTCTCCATGGGGAGCACCCATCTTTTTTGTGCCAAAGAAGGACGGGACGGTACATTTGTGTATTGATTACAGGGCGCTAAATGCTGTAATAATAAAGAGCAAGTACTCTTTGCCGTGTATCGATGATTTATTTGATCAGCTGAGTGGCGCATGTGTATTCTCGAAGATCGATCTTAAATCCGGTTATCATCAAATCAAGGTACGAAAGAAGGACATTCTGAAGACAGCATTTTGAATGAAGTACGTACACCATGAGTTTTTAGTCATGCCATTTGGTTTAACCAATGCGCCAGCAGTATTTATGAGCATGATAAACAAGATTTTCCACCAGTACTTGGATAAGTTCGTGGTAGTATTTATTGACGACATCTTGGTATATTCCAAGAGCCAGGAGGATCACAAGAAGTATCTCAGGATCGTATTAGAATTGCTGAGGCAGGAGTGGTTGTATGCCAAGCTCAGCAAATATGAGTTTCACTTGGATAGAGTACCATTCCTGGGTCACATAATCACTAGAGATGGACTGTCAGTTGACCCTGAGAAGATCGCTGCAGTAGAGACGTAGCCTACCTCTACATCAGTTACAAAGATTAGGAGTTTTCTCGGACTTGCCGAATATTATCGGAGATTTGTAGAATACTTCTCGAGGATCGCTGCGCCTATGACGCGGCTGACGCATAAAGACGAGGAGTTTATCTGGACTGAGGAGTGTCAGACGGCTTTCGATGAGCAGAAGAAGCGTTTGACATCAACACCAATTTTAACACTTTCTTCTGGATCTGGAGGATTTGTGGTGTATAGCGATGCGTCTGGAAGCGGATTAGGATGTGTATTGATGCAGCACGACAAGGTGATAGCTTACGCATCGAGACAGCTGAGGGTTCATGAAAGAAACTATCCGATGCATGATCTAGAGCTAGTTGTAGTGATATTTATACTAAAGCTATGGCGGCACTATCTTTATAGAGAGAGGGTTAAGATTTACACAGATCATAAAATTCTGAAGTATGTCTACACTAAGAAGGAGCTCAACATGAGAAAGCGACGATGGCTAGAGTTGATGACAGACTATGATATTGAGTTGTAGTACCACCCTGACAAGGCGAATGTTGTAGCAGATGCCTTAAGCAGGAAGCCCATGGCATACTTTTTGATGACTCAACAATATTTGTTAAAGGATCTTTAGGAGCTCGGGATAGAGATTGTATTGCCAGGCATGGATGAAAAGATGGCCAGTCTAGAGGTTTAGTCTATATTGGTTGAGAGGATCAAAGCAGTCATGTCTACCGATGCTAGAGTCTGATAACTACGAGAGAGGACAGAGGTCGACATGCAGATGGGACTCCAGATTCATGAAGATGGAACATTGAGGTGTGGAGATCGTCTATACGTTTCGAGTGGCTAGCTATGCCAGAAGTTGATAACCGAGGCTCATAGCTCAATTTATTCTATTTATCTTGGGGGTACGAAGATGTACCAAGATTTAAGACAATACTACTGGTGGCATGGGATTAAGAAGGAGATTGCGAAATTTGGGGCAATATGTTTGGTCTGTCAGTAAGTAAAGGCCAAATATCAGAGGACTGCAGAACTATTGCAGCCGCTTCCCATTCTCGAGTGGAAGTGTGAACACATTACCATGGACTTCGTTACGTGATTTTTGGAGAGCCCTAGCAGGAACGATGCAGTTTTGGTTGTCGTAGACCGACTCACCAAGTTTGCATATTTCTTGACCTTTAGAGTTGGGTAGTCCACGGAGATATTAGCTGACATGTACATGAGGCAGATAGTACGACTACATGGAGTGCCTGTCAGGATTGTATCGGATCATGATTCCAGATTCACGTTATATTTTTGGCAGAGTATACAAGAGAGTCTAGGAACTTGCCTCAAGTTCAGCACTGCATATCATCTACAGATTGATGGTAAGTCAGAGCGCACGATTAAGATACTAGAGGATATGTTGAGAGCGTGCATGATCGACTTTGAAGGATCTTGGGAGGACCATCTACACGTGGTAAAATTCTTCTACAACAACAGCTACCAGGCCAGCATACAAATGGCACCTTATGAGGAATTGTACGGTAGAAACTGTAGGTCACTAGTATATTGGAGTGACGTGGGAGAGCGTCAGATACATGGTCTAGAGTTGGTAAACATACAGTGGAGAAAGTAAAGCAGATTCAAGGCCACCTGCGCACAGCACAGGACAGACAGAAGCATTGGAAAGATGTGCACCGCAGATATTTCGAGTTCAAGGAAGGTGACTATCTTTTTTTGAAGATATCACCCACTCGTAGTGCCATCAGATTCGGGGGCAGAGGCAAGCTGAGTCCGAGGTACATCGGATATTTTGACATCTTGGAGCGAGTTGGCGAAGTGGCTTATCGTCTTGCATTGCCTCCATCATTAAAAGGAGTGCACAACATATTTCACGTGTCGTAGTTGAGAAGATACGTGGCAAACCCTAGCCACATGCTTGATCATTCAGAGATTACAGTCGAACCCAATTTATCATATACGGAGCAGCCAGCGGGGATACTCAATCGCAGTGAAAAGATTTTGAGGGGATAGACTATTCGACTAGTCGGGGTTGCATGGAAGCATCATTCACCAAGCTAGTCTATTTGGGAGCACGAGGATTTCATTCGATATTATTTTCCACATTTATTTAAGGACCGAGGTACGAATTTACTTACTACATTCGATTACCTGTTAACTTTTTTAAGTTCTTGTAACTCTCAATTCATGCTTTACTTTAAATTTCGGGGACAAAATTCTTCTAAGTTGGGAAGGATGTAAACACCCTCAAATTATTATTATTTTGGAAGACTAGAAATGGTTAGAAATTTTGGTTTAGCATCAAGGTGTTTTAGGTTTAGAAATTAGGCTATGTTGACTGGTTCTTTAATTTAAACCCTTAGTGCACCCTACCGCTGCTACAATATTTGGAGCCCAACAAAAGCCCTTAATTTTCAACAAATTATTGCACTCTTGACCTGACAAGCCAACCTAGGCGCTGGATATTTCTGTCACTCACAAATATACTCCCTTATGCTCTATTTTAATTGCACAACTTCCCAGTCCCAAAATTAATTCTTTAATCATATGTCACGTACTTATATCGTTGCCATCGATTTGGGGACACAAACTCAACCCGTTTTGCCGAACCAATTAAAGGGGCCAAGATTGTCACCAAGCCTACACCGTTCATGACCTTTGTGTCACTCCTAATTGAGACCCCATGTGCCCCCATTTAATTTAAGAGCACATAACACTTTATTTTAATTAAATTGGGGATACCAACTTAAAATAATCCCAACCAAACCACATTTTAACCTAATACCCCTTTGATGAAGCCCATAAAAACACCCAACACCCGCTCACCATACAAAATACCAAACACCACTTCCCACACTAAATCCTCACCACTTTTCCTTCATGTGCAAATATCAAAAGTTAAGGGGCTTAATAACAAATAGGGTGCTAGGTGTCACTACCCTATTGGTTAAAACCAATAAAGAAACCCCCTATCTCTCTCCCCATTTGCTTGGTACAATTTTTCATGTTGAATCAAGATCCTTGATTCAAATTTCTACATTATCACCACCACACATTCCCCTATATTAACACTTCCTCACACTATTCCCAAAGTGGCCGACCCTAATCCCTAGAGAAACCTAGGAAACCCCCCATCTCTCTCTTCTCCCTCTATTCCCCATACCTGACCATTCTTTCCTTCCCTCTTCTTCTTCTTCTTCTTCTTCTTCTTCTTGTTTACTCCACCGCCAACTCCACCCATGCCTTCAACCGCAACACCACCACCACCCGCAGCAGCTTCCTTCCTCAGCTCAACCACCACACCGGAGCAACCCAAAGTCCTCGCTGCCAACAGCGCCGGCCACCTCCACCGCTGCCTTCACTTGCAGTACCACCACCACCCGCAGTAGCTTTACCACCCCTACGACCACCACCTCCATGGAAATCTTCACCACCTCTACCACCTCCCTCACTGCACCAATGTCGCTGGCATCTCCGGCCACCCGCAGCTTTACCACCACCTCCACGACCAGCTTCACCACCACCACGACAACCACCCGTAGCTTCATCACCACCTCCACGACCATCTTCACCAACACCACGACAAACACCTCCTTCACGTAGCTGAGCACCACCTCCATCACGCAGCTGAGCACCCCCACCACCTTGGTCTGTACGCGTGCCACCCCTACCGTCGATGCCATCCCTGACCGAAGCCGCAATATCGTCCCTGCCACCACCCGCAGCTACCGGGGTAACTTCTCACGCTTCTCTATTTGTGTAGTTATGTTATTGTTCTAAAGAGACCCTAGTTAGGATTAGGGTTTCATGAATACTTCATATGCATATTTTTTATTGTGAATATTGAGGATTAGGTATATATGTGAAATGGTATTATAATATTATCATTATGGTTATTTATTGTGAACTTGATAATTTATAACTAATTTATTTGAGGATGAATAAGTTGGATGTACTTAATAACGTCTGTGAATACAATGATGGTATGGTTGAGGATGAGCATAGCTTGAACGACTGAAATCACTGTGATAAATATTAGGGGATTGGAGATTTTGTTTGATGACGTTATACTGATTGTTGATCATATTTGATGTAACATTACCCTAGTCAACTTGGGTGAACCCTCTAGTTAGTATCTATGTGAGCTATATCTAACTAAGGCAGAAGCCTATGCTAGATGTGTGTCACCTCTTATTTTAGAATAGCAACGCAATAGATTATTGATTAATTTTATATATCGTCTCTAGGTACTTCGGGATCCGCGGACTTGGACGTTGTACCGGAGCCCCACCTTCAGCATTCAGATCCAGGCAAGTGTACCTTACTATCATGTATCTATATACATACGGCTGGGTGAAGGCATTCTTTGTGCAGCTATGATAGAAGAGAATGAGCTACCGTATCATCTTATAGCTTCTTGGATGTATTTTCAGAGGAGTTGTTTGAATTACTATTGGATAGAGATGTCGAATTCTCTATCGATCTAGTATCGATAGAGCAAATAGTGTATAAACTCCCTCACCCAAAAATTGATATTTTGTGTGTATTTTATAATTATTACATTAATTTAGATTATTTTAAAATTAATTAAATCCTAATTATTGCAATAGGATACTTCACCGTAGTTTGGACATTAATGACATAGGACGACCCCAAAATCTACATCACCCTTCGTAGGAAGTAGCCTACACTAGAGATACTACCCGTAGGATCTTTCCTAGACACAAAATTCAATCATCTAGCATTAGCATGGAATTAGTGTAACAACCATAGTTTCTTACATTAATATTTATCTTAAGTTCAACTCCAATTAGTATTTAGCAGTATTTGACTTGTCCTATGAACAGAGTTTCTGTTGATTCTGAGTCAGTCAACAAAATGCTATTTTGCGGGGCCCACGATTCGATTTTACGGGAGATTTTGTGATCGGCTCATCCAAATTCATAATTAGACATACCGTTGAGTTCGTATCATCGTTTAGAATTTGTTTGACCTATAATTTGTTCTATTTAGATATCTTTACCCATGGCACGCATTTTGGTGCAAAGTAGGCCACAAGTGGACCCCGTTTTTACCTAAAATTATCGTTTTGCCCATGTATCCAAATTAGACGAAAGGGTAGAGTTTTTTGACTAACTCACTGATTTTGAAAATATTGGTGATATTTATTTCAGCGTTCGAAGACGTTCATTCAGAGTCCCTACCTTCCGGTTCCTTGTGCTTGATATATGGACGCTTATATTATACAGATTGCTTGCTAGGCAAGTATACCTTGCCATACTATAGTATTTTCATGATTGTCCAATTTTCTTATATGTGATATACTTATTTTATTATTTACTTATTCTTATTTATTTTAAATATCGTATTATTATTAGTAGTAGAGCGATCTATCATATTGACACATATTTGTACACGGAAAGTGGAATGCATGAAATTAGAGTATGTGTATTATTACTTGACTAGTTGTGATTAGATTCTTGATACGTCCTCTCATGGTTTGACAAGAGTACATAGTTTATAATAGATTCCTAGTTGATTTAGACTCGACTTATAGATACAATGGGAGGGGAGGACATACACTAGATGCTTGGGCAACGTTGTGTCTTGTCTGTCAATTTTTGATAGTGCCTCATTTTGAACTACTCGATATTTTGCTAGTGACTCACTTGAGCGCTACTCGTGTACTCGGGATTAGTATGCCCTTCGGTTGAATGTTGTCCTTGATTGCATGAGCACATTGAATGGTTAGCAATAGAACACCGTTTATATTCCTCTATATATATTCCTTTATGATATACTGTAGTTAGTGGCATTTTTTTATATCTTGTTACATCCCTCTCAGGACTTGGTCCCTTGCCAGGTGTAGACGATTAGGACTATTTGTTGGAGTGCATATGTAACCCCCCTGATTTTTCAAGCATTTTTAATTTAGATTTTTCACAATTTTATGTAATTTTCTGGGATGTTTCTATAATTCAAACCTAGGTATTTTAAATTTAAATAATTTTTAAATGATGTTAATTAATATTAAAATATTATGAAAATAATATTTTATGGTGTAAAATAAAAAACTGGACATAGGATAATTTTCTGTGAATTTATTGGACTCCGGAAATATTTTTAAAGCCCTAAAAACCAATGTATAACTAAACCAAAGTAAACCCTAACTGAACCCGGTTTATTTAGAAATAAACCAAACCAACCTGACCGAAACCGCTATCAAACCGAACCGGACCAACCCAGCCTTAACGGGTCGGGTCGGGTCGGATCCGAATAGAACCCGACCCGGACCCGAAACCCTAACCGAAACCCTAGATCCTGAATCCTACCGGATTTACTGTTCTAGCCCTTTAAATAGCCTCGACGTTCGCGCCTAGCCGCCGCCGCAAACCCTCTCTCTCTTATCTCTCCGCCGCCGTAGCCCCTTGCCTGAACCCTAACCTCCCCCCGACTCCATCCTTCGTCATCCACCGCTCGACCTCGAATCCCCACAGCCGATGATCATCACCACCTCTCCCCGCAGCACCCTCGAGCCCGACGTCCTCTACCATCCAGAACTCCCCGCTCGACCCCATAGCCGACCTCCGCTCTGAGCCCAGCCCAGCACCACCACCATCGACCATCTTCTTCGACCCGTTCCCGACGAGCTCCACCGCCCTAGCTCCCAGTCGACCCCTCGACGAACACCACCACCTAGCTGACACCCCCTCACCACTACCCTAGCCGTCGATGGGCTCCGCTGACCAGAACGGCCACTCCCAACTTACTGCCCGTTGCCCTAGCACGGACACAGCGGCCCGAACACAGCCGCCCTAGCTCCGGACACAGCAGACTCGGACAAGACACAAAACAGACACCCGGATACGAGAAATTCTCGTTCCACGAAGCCCTGTTCAGGTAACTCGTTATCTCTCCTCGTTGTTCTATTTTTTGTTCCGTCAGTTGTGTCGCGTAGACTGTGTAATCCTCTCGATGCCCGTGTAACCCGCTCGGTACGTCGCGTCCTTTGGTGATCGCAAACCATGATCCAAAAACAGAAAAACCAACGCCCTATTTCACCCCGGAACTGAGTGCGCCCCGCCAAACGGGATGACTTGGTCGCGCGCGGTCTTCACCGAAATGTGCGCGTCGTTGATACGGACGTGCAAAATTTTGCAGAAGTGTTGTAACTTTGTGTACACACGTCAGATTAAAACGAAACATATACCATCGGACTCGAAGCAATACGCTGGTCCTGTGACCCAAGTTTGGTTCGATTCTGAGAACGTTGACAAAATCGCGTATCGTGGGCCCTGCGGCTCCACTTGATGGGCAATTTTGGGATCGGCTCATCGAAATCCAGTTCTGGAAGTTCCGTTGGGTTCGTATCATCGTTCTGGACTTATTGACACTAAGTTTGATGAATTTGGAGACCTTGGACCCTGACACATTTTTCGGTACGAAGCGGCCCACATGTGGACCCCGCTTTGACCAAAAAATATCATTTTTGCCCCTGTATCCAAATTGGACTCAAGGACAAGCGTTTCTAGCTATTTGATATTTTCTGAATCTAATGGTGATGTTTATTTCAGCAACCGAAGGAGTCCCTACAATTTCCACTGAGACCAGAGCTACAGTTGGAGCCAGAACCTTAGGCAAGTGTACCTTGCCAACATTGTAGTTCTTGTTACATATTTCCTTGTCTTATTAATATATATTGTTGTACATGCTTGACCTAGGACCGTATGACTTTACTTAGCGTCCGATTAATAGTCGGGTGCCAATACCGTACGCGGAGTTGTGTAACGTCACATAGACATGGATACCGAGACCCTATACTTCTCGTACTTGTCTTATCAAGTACATCATAACCAAGGACACTTGACACTATTCATGAGACAGAATCTTCCTGAGATATTCTTGGTGATTCTGTATAGGATACAGGTTTTATGACATAGACATTATATTCATAGACGTTATATGACTTGCTGCATTAGTTTTGATCTTGCGTGTCATGGACATGAGACGTGTGATTACATTTGGGTGGGGAGAGACACACAGGCTATAGGCTGATTTATATATATATTTATTATGGTGAGGCCTTAGACTCTATATCAGAGCTAGGCACTCTACTAGTGAGATATTATTGTGAGGCCTTAGACTCTACATTAGAGCTTGGCACTCTACTAGTGATATTACTGCTACCAGCTCCCCGACACAGAGCTTGTAGTGGTCTCAGCATGAGTTTTAGTGATGCTCTCATCTTGCATTTTACTTAGTTGATTATTTAGTATTACCCTGTTTACTCATTTATTTTCTGCACTGTATTTATATTGGCTTGAGTTATTTTGTACCTTGCTATGTCCCCTGAGGACCTGGATCCGGATTATGTCCCCAGGATTAGCTGACGAGATCTATCCCGAGGTATACGGGACCGGAGCATTAGCATTAGCAGAAGCAGGTGCCTACATTAGAGCAGAACCAGGACCAGGGGACGAGATTGAGAGCAGAACCAGGACCAGGGGACGAGATTGTGCCGGAGGACTTCTCCTGAGTATTGGCTTGAGATACTCATTTATTTCTGTTTCTAGTACTTTATTTCCAGTCTATTGCACTGATGTAGAAGACTTATTCTCGGATTATTCTCCGAGATACTTTTATTAAGATATGTTAGTTTATATTTATTTGCATATATTCTGGCTTTGATCTGTGATTATCTGTTGTGGATGAGATTAGAATAGACTGTGACTTGTATCATTGGACCTATTTATTGTTGTACTATAACTTAAGTATGCCCCGATGGATCCATTAAATTGGGTTTGTCCATCGGTGTGTGCTGCTGGCCATTGCCACGTGTCTAGTCCCTCGTATTTTGGGACTGGGGCGTGACATGGTTTTTATGGTGGCACATGCAGGTCAACGACTAAATTATTCGGTTTTAACTTAGGGACCGAGCAAGCCTGCACTAAGTATAGGATAAGTTTTTTAGGATCTCATCCACTTGCTTGAAACGTTCTTGATATCTATATTGAAATCAAATTAATTTCTTGACTTGCATCTTGCCTTGATTCCTGTGTGCCTTTTATATTTTATTTTTGATGCAGAGCAATGGATTCACAAGCACGCGACGAGACTCCCGCAGGAACACCACAAGTTACATATGTCACCTATGACGATGAAGTGACACCAGTTGGTGGAGGTCAATTGGAACAACAAAACAGTCAAGATACCTCAAGAGGTCGGCAAGACGATATTCCACCTCCGCCGCAGTTCACACCAACAATGGCCGTATTCCTACAAGGGCAAGCTCAACAGCAGATTCAATAATAGACTTTGAGTCACAGCCTAGCACTTGTACTGGAGCAGGCGAATCTACCAGCACGACGGCCAACGACGGGCTCTATCACCGATTTCTGCCAGCTGAAGCCTCGTACCTTCTCAGGCAAAGAGGAGCCCACAGAAGTTCATGAGTGGCTCACCAACACCCAACATCAATTAGAAGCAGCTGAGCTTCCAAGGAAACGTTGGATGACTGCCGTCAGAATGCAATTGACGGACAATGCACATCACTGGTGGCTATCTGAGGAGACACGGCTCGGACCAGACCGAGTCACTTGGGAGGAGTTCTCCAGACTCTTTCAGGAGATGTACATTCTGGCTACATCTCGATCAGAACTTCGGGACAAGTTCAATCGCCTCACTCAGGACAGTATGACAATGGAAGAGTACAACGCGGAGTTCATTCGTCTAAGTCGCTTCGCCCCAACCTTGATCCCGACAGAAGAAGAGAAGGCCGAGAAGTTCTTCGACGGACTAAACTTCAAGCTACAGAGACTGATCAGATCCGTTGCACCTACTTCTTACTCGGACGTCCTTGCAGCAGCCCGGCGCATGGAGCGCGTCATCAGGAGAGAGACCAACCTGAAGTGGCCTTCCACATCCACACCAACCAGAGCAGCACAAGAGGAGTCTGCAAAGCGTCAACAGATAAATCCACCACCGAGAGCAGCACCAAGAGCCTTATTCCTTCCTACTTGTTACTACTGTGGCAAGATAGGCCATATTGAAAAAGAATGCAGACGCAAGCTGGGAATGTGCTAAATTTGTGGATCCAGACAACACTTAGCCAGAAATTGCATAACACATCAAGGAGAAACACTAATGATTCATCAAGAAGCTTTACCAGTACGAAGGCCAGTCTATCCAGCATTAGGAGCACCGCAGACAGGAATTGGAGGAGTCAGACCACCAGCTCCAGGAGGATATCAGCAGAGACCACCATTGGCACCACAAGCAGCACTCTTCCAGCAGGCCCAGCAGAAGAAGAGGAATCCACCACAAGGACGCGGACAAGCTTATGCGATAACCTCGGAGGACGTACAGATTTATGGAGTAGCTAATGCACGTATGTTTTGTAGTTATCTGTTTCGGATTTATTTTATCTCGTGCCTATTGGTTTGTGACCCTAGCCTTAACCTAGTAATTTTGAACCTGCTACTAATTGATAACCTAGTGATAACCTAGTTTTCTAAACTGTAGATTTTTAGATTTCCTTCATTCGAGAAATTGCATAACTTTTAATGCTTAGGAAAATAATTTTCCCTTTGTATTATTCTTACACCCTCAACCTTGAATCTCTTCGATCGTGCTGTGCTTCGAACAATGTTTGCAACCGTGTCATATCTGTTGACCGGTTATTTTTTGATTGTGAGGACGCAATCCTCTTAAAGGGGGTAGATTATAACCCACCTGATTTTTTAAGAATTTTTAATTTAGATTTTTCACAATTTTATGTAATTTTCTGGGATTTTTTTGTAATTCAAACCTAGGTATTTTAAATTTAAATGATTTTTAAATGATGTTAATTAATATTAAAATATTATAGAAATAATATTTTATGGTGTAAAATGAAAAACTGGACATAGGGTAATTTTCTGTGAATTTATTGGACTCCGAAAATATTTTTAAAGTCCTAAAAACCAATGTATAACTAAACCAAATTAAACCCAGACTGAACTCGGTTTATTTGGAAATAAACCAAACCAACCCGACCCAAACCGCTATCAAACCGAACCGGACCAACCCAGCCTTAACGGGTCGGGTCGGGTCGGATCCGAATCGAACCCGACCCGGACCCGAAACCCTAACCGAAACCCTATATCCCGAATCCTACCGGATTTACTGTTCTGGCCCTTTAAATAGCCTCGACGTTCACGCCTAGCCACCACCGCAAACCCTTTCTCTCTCATCTCTCCGCCACCTCAGCCCCTTGCCTGAACCCTAACCTCCCTCTGACTCTACCCTTCGTCATCCACCGCTCGACCTCGAATCCCCACAGCCGACGATCATCACCACCTCTTCCTGCAGCACCGTCGAGCCCGACGTCCTCCACCGTCCAGAACTCCCTGCTCGACCCCCTCGTCGACCTCCGCCCTGAGCCCAGTCCAGCACCACCACCATCGACCATCTCCTTCGACCCGTTCCCGACGAGCTCCACCGCCCTAGCTCCAGTCGACCCCTCAACGAACACCACCACCCAGCCGACACCCCCTCACCACTGCCCTAGCAGTCGACGGGCTCCGACGACCAGAACGACCACTCCCAGCAGGGACACAGCGGCCCGGACACAGCCGTCCTAGCTCCGGACACAGCAGACTCGGACAGGACACGAAACAGTCACCCGGACACGAGAAATTCTTGTTCCACGAAGCCCGGTTTAGGTAACCCATTCTCTCTCTCCGTTATTCCATTTTTCGTTCCGTCAGTTATGTCACGTAGACTGTGTAACCCTCTTGATGCCCGTGCAACCAGCTCGGTGTATCGCGTCCTGTGGTGATCACAAACCGCGATCCAAAAACAGGAAAACTAATGCCCTGTTTCACCCCGAAACTGAGTGCGCCCCGCCAAACGGGATGACTTGGTCGCACGAGGTCTTCACCGAAATGTTCGCAACGTTGATACGGACGTGCGAGATTTCACAGAAGTTGATTCGGATGTGCGTGCACACCGAAATCAACGCGTATCCGCCGACAATACCCCGTATCTGTCTATTCTGGAACTTATCGTAACTTTGTGTACACACATCGGATCGAAACAAATCTTGCGCCATCGGACTCATAGCAATACGCTAGTCCTGTGACCCAAGTTTGGTTCGATTCTGAGAACGTTGACAAAATCGCGTATCGTGGGCCCCTCGGCTCCACTTGACGGGTGATTTTGTGATCGGCTCATCGAAATCCAGTTCTGGAAGTTCTATTGGGTTCGTATCATCGTTCTGGACTTGTTGACACTAATTTTGACGAATTTGGAGACCTTTGACCCTGACACATTTTTCGGTACGAAGCGGCCCACATGTGGACCCCACTTTGACCCGAAAATGTCATTTTTGCCCCTGTGTACAAATTGGACTCAAGGACAGGCGTTTCTAGCTATTTGATATTTTTTGAATCTAATGGTGATGTTTATTTCAGCAACCGGAGGAGTCCCTACAATTCTCACTGAGACCAGAGCTACAGTTGGAGCCAGAACCTCAGGCAAGTGTACCTTACCAACATTGCAGTTCTTGTTACATATTTCCTTGTCTTATTTATATATATTGTTGTACACGCTTGACCTAGGACCGTGTGACTTTATTTAGCGTCCGATTAATAGTCGGGTGCCAACACCGTATGCGGAGTTGTGTAACGTCACATAGACATGGATACCGAGACCCTATACTTCTCGTACTTGTCTTATCAAGTACATCATAACCCAGGATACTTGACACTATTCATGAGACAGAATCTTCCTGAGATATTCATGGTGATTTTGTATAGGATACAGGTTTTATGACATAGACATTATATTCATAGACGTTATATGACTGCTGCATTAGTTTTGATCTTACGTGTCATGGACTTGAGACGTGTGATTACATTTGGGTGGGGAGAGACACACAGGCTATAGGCTGATATATATATATATATTTATTATGGTGAGGCCTTAGACTCTATATTAGAGCTAGGCACTCTACTAGTGAGATATTATTGTGAGGCCTTAGACTCTACATTAGAGCTAGGCACTCTACTAGTGATATTACTGCTACCGGCTCCCCGACACAGAGCTTGTAGTGGTCTCAACCTGAGTTTTAGTGATGCTCTCATCTTGTATTTCACTTAGCTGGTTATTTAGTATTACCATGTTTACTCATTTATTTTTTGCACTGCATTTATATTGGCTTAAGTTATTTTGTACCTTGCAATGTCCCCTGAGGACCTGGATCCGGATTATGTCCCCAGGATTAGCTGACGAGATTTATCTTGAGGTATACGGGACCAGAATATTAGCATTAGCAGAAGCAGGTGCCTACATTAGAGCAGAACCCGGACCAGAGGACGCGATTGTGCCAGAGGACTTCTCCTGAGTATTGGCTTGAGATACTCATTTATTTCTGTTTCTGGTACTTTATTTCCAGTCTATTGCACTGATGTATCAGACTTATTCTCGGATTATTCTCCGAGACACTTTTATTGAGATATGTTAGTTTATATTTATTTGCATATATTCTGGCTTTGATCTGTGATTATCTGTTATGGAAGAGATTAAAATAGACTGTGACTTGTATCATTGGACCTATTTATTATTGTACTACAGCTTAAGTATGCCCCGATGGATCCATTAAATTGGATTTGTCCATCGGTGTGTGCTGCTGGCCATTTCCACGTGTCTAGTCCCTCGGTATTTTGGGACTGGGGCGTGACAGCATACCAGGGCCTAACTCTTCATCTTTTGTCGAGAAGGTCTTACCTTCCGAGTATCCATGATCATCTCTTAGCTGATGGACTTATTAGTTGCTGCTCTCCTTATTTAGCATTTTATATTGGTGTTCCGTCCTCCTCAGTTATTTTAGTTTTTTATATAGCTATTGGTAGCGTATTTGTCTTCACCCGACTATCGTTTTATATTATTCAGACTTGATCACTTTTACCTATTGGTTTAGTTTATTTATTTACTTGCGACTGTGGATAAGATTTAGTATGCATGTGACTTATATATGTACCACTTGTGAATTATCGTTCATATACAACGTACGTATGTGTTTGTTTCCATATATTGGAGTTGCCATATGCATACGACAGACATGCTTATGTATTCCTAGACCTACATATTTTGGGACTGGAGCATGACATATTTTGGTGGTGGCCCATACAGGTCGAGTTAGCCGTTTCAGTTACCTAACTGTACCGAGTGGGCCTGCACTTAGGATTAGAGTTTTAGGTCATATCCACATCTGACTATAACTCACATTCCTTCCAATACGTTCTATTTGAATAAATGTTTGCATCCTGCTTGATTCATGTAGTTTTTCTAAATCTTATGCCTATCTCTAGCAGAAAGATGAATTTGCGTAACAGACATGCTACTACCGGGGGCAACATGTCTCTAGGGTTCAATGGCCAATCACCAAGAGAGGCTTCGATGACTCCTCAACTTCCAAGACCGAATAGACAAACTAACAACCCGGTTCCACCAGCTCCATCAGCATCGTAGGACGACCACACGTAGCTGTTCCAATTCTTCCAGATGATGATACAGAAACAAAGCCAACAGGTCGTCGCACTAGCTGCAGAGCAGAGACAACAAGCGGCAGAGCAGAGGCGAAAAGCCACTGAGATGAGGTAGGGATTTCTGGCAGTACTTGAGAGGATGGCTGTACCAGCATCCACGCCAGGTCAGGCACTAGCTCCAGTGCCACAAGCTCGTGTTGGTTTAGTAAAGGATTTTGTACAAATGGGCTCTAAACTGTATAAAGGCAATGAGAGTCCAGAGGAGACCATAACCCGGATAACCAGCACCAAGAAGCTATTATAGGCGTCATAGTTGCCTATGGACTTATGGATGACAGGCGTGAGGACCCAGCTAGAAGGAAACGCTCATCACTAGTAGAAATCCATGGAGCGCCAATTGGGTACACGTCAGACTTGGAAACAGTTCTTGGAGTACTTTGAAAAGAAATACTTTCTGGCCACTGTGAAGGAGGTATTGTACAACCAGTTCCTCCATTTAGAGTAGGGGAACAAGATGGTCAATAAGAATAATTCGGAGTTCAGTTGCCTCAGTAGATATGGCACCATTCTGATACCCGATGACTTAGAGAAAGCTAAGAGATTCCATCACGGGCTGACTCAAGTGCTTCAGCACTATACCAGCTCATAGTCCCGGATCTTTTATACGAAAGTATTGACAGAAGCCAGGATTCAGGAGGCCATCAACAAAGGAAAAGAAAATCAATAAAGAATTTATCAAGGACCAGCAAAGACACAACAAGGAGGACCAATTAGACCCCCTATAACACAACAACAACAAAAATTAAGAGTAGTCTCGTACCATATTCCAGCGCGTCCCACCTTCAATTTTTATGGCAAGACATAACATATACAGAGATTATGTCATTGAAGATTAGGTCTATGTTGGGCTTGTGGTTCCGACCAACACCAATTAAAAGATTGCCCAAAGAACCGAGATGCGACAGTGAGGGTGCACCAACTCGACCATCCACCAACTTAGCATAATGGAGCACCACAAAGGGGACAAGCGTTATCCATGCTAGTTAAGGATACGACAGAACCACAAGGAGCAACTGATGGTAACCGTACGTAATTGCGTAGTTTGCATGATAGACTTAAGGAGTAGGTTATAGTTTTATGCTTGCTTGTGAATTGTTTGATTTAAAATGATTGCTTTATCTTAGAATAAACGTAGATGCATAAGTATACCTTCGTCATTGCTTGTTGATTTTGTTCTCCATAGATTTTGATGACGAAATCCTTTTAAGTTGGGTAGATTGAAACTCCCTCACCCAAAAATAGGTATTTTGTGTGTATTTTATAATTATTGTATTTATTTTAGATTATTTTTAAATTAATTAAATCCTAATTATTGCAATAGGATACTTCGTCGTAGTTTGGACATTAATGACATAGGATGACCTTAAATTTTGTATCACCCTTCGTAGGAAGTAGCCTACAATAGAGACAGTACCCGTAGGATCTTTTCGAGATACAAAATTCGATCATCTGGCATTAGCATGGCATTAGTGTAACAATCATAGTTTCTTGCATTAATACTTAGATATTTTTGTATATATTATTTATTTATGGTTATTTTTTAATCCCAACTTCCTACAATTAGCAACTCATAATTTTGATTTATACTTTTAAGTATTCTTTTATTTATTTAATCATTGAGATTTTTATTTTTTTAGTTAAATATAAATAAATTTTTGCATTATTTACTTATAAAAATAAAGTGTTACAAGTGTTACTAGAATTATTTTAAATGCAAACTTAATATTTTGATATTTTTAATGGTCTACCTAGTTATAAAGTTCAACTCTTATACTTTAAATTTTTTTATGTATACAATAGTGTCATCTATTTTATTAGTATTTAACATTTCTTTTATTAGTAATAATTATTTTGCTTATAGTGTATTTTCATTTATAGAAATACTCAATTAGTTTGTGTACACTTGTCGGATTGCCACGAAACTTATGCCACTGGACTCATAGTATTTGACTTATCCTGTAACCTGAGTTTCGGTCGATTCTGAGTCAGTCGACGGAATACCGTTTCGTAGGCCCCATGATTCGACTTGACGAGCGATTTTGTGATCGACTCACCGGAATCCAAAACTGGACATACCGTTGAGTTCGTATAATCATTTAGAATTTATTTGAACTATAATTTGTCATATTTAGAGACCTTTACCCATTGCACGTATTTTGATGCAAAGTGGGCGACATGTTGAGCCTGCTTTTATCTTAAATTACCGTTTTGCCTTTGTATCCAAATTAGACGAAAAGGTAGAGTTTTCTGACTATCTCACTGATTTCAAAAATGTTGGTGATATTTATTTCAGCTTCCGAAGACGTTTATTCAGAGTCTTTACCTTCTGGTTTCTTGTGCTTGACATTTGGACGCTTATATTACAGAGATTGCTTGTGAGGCAAGTATACCTTGCCCTACTATAATATTTTCATGATTGTCCAATTTTCTTATATTTGATATACTTCTTTAATTATTTACTTAGTCTTGTTTATTTTAAATTTTTTATTATTGTTAGTAGTAGAGCAATCTATCTTGTTGACACATATTTGTATACAGAAAGTTACATGCATGAAATTACAGTATGTGTATTATTACTTGACTAGTTGTGATTGGATTCTTGATACGTCCTCTCATGGTTTAACAAAAGTACATGGTTTATAATAGATTCCTAATTGATTTAGACTGGACTTATAGATATATTGGGTGGGGAGGACATACACTAGATGCTTGGGCAATGTTGTGTCGTGTCTATGTCGGTTTTTGCTAGTGCCTCATTTTGCACTACTCGACATTTTTCTATTGATTCACTTGAGAGAGACTCAGGTACTCGTGGTCAGCATGCCCATGCGTTAAATATTGTCCTCGATTGCATGATCACATAGAATTGTTAGCAATAGCACACCGTTTATATTCCTCTATATATATTCCTTCATGATATACTATAGTTAGTGGCATATTGGTTTTTTGTATCTTGTTACGTCCCTCTGAGGACCTGGTCCTTTTTTAGATATAGACGACCAGGACTATCTACAGGAGTACATACTAGGGCCTCACTCTTCATATTATGTCGATGAGGTCTTACCTTCCGAGCATCTATGACCATCTTTTAGTTAATGGACTTATTAGTTGCTGCTCTCCTTATTTAGCATTTTATATTAGATTTTCGTCCTCCTTAGTCATTTTAGTTTTTGATATAGCTATTGGTAGTGGATTTGTCTCCACCTGACTATTATTTTGGATTATTCAGACTTGATCACTTTTATCTATTGGTTTAGTTTATTTATTGACTTGCGACTGTGGATGAGATTTAATATGCCTGTGACTTATATATGTACCACTTGTGAATTATCATTCATATAAAGGGTACGTATGTGTTATAATTTTCATATAATGGAGTTTTTATATACATACGGCTGGCATGCTTACGTATTTTTAGCCCTACGTATTTTGGGACTAGGGTGTGACATATTTTTGTGGTGGCCCATGCAGGTCGAGTTAGCCATTTCGGTTACGTAACTGTCCCAAGCGGGCTACCACTTATGATTAGGGTTTTAGGTCTCATCCACATCTGACTATAACTCACCTTTCTTCCAATACATTCTATTTGAATAAATGTTTGCATCCTGCTTGATTCATGTACTTTTTCTAAATCTTTCGCCCATCTCTAGCAGAGAGATGAATCTACGTCACGGACGTCCCACTATCGGGGGAAACACGTTTCAAGGGGTCAATAGACAATCACCAGGAGAGGCTGTGAAGACTCCTCGACTTCTAGGACTGGATGGACAGACTAACAAGATGTATAGGGATCTAAAAGAGCATGTATGATAGTATGGCATGAAGCGTGAGATGGCACACTTTATTTTCAGATGCTTGGTGTGCCAATAGGTTAAGGTAGAGAGTCAGAGGCTAGGATGGTTGTTGCAGCCATTGCTTATTCCAGAGTGGAAGTGGGAACACATTATTATGAATTTTGTTTCCAGACTTTCACGTTCTCTAGAAGGGAAAGACGTGATTTGGGTCATTGTTGACAGGTTAAAAAATTGGCCTACTTCTTGCCATTCAATGTGGATTTGTCTACGGAGAAGCTTACCGAGATGTATATGAGGCAGATTATCAGGTTGTATGGGATTCCAGTGAGCATAGTTTTAGATCAGGATAGCAGATTCACATTCCACTTTTGGAAAAGTTTGCAGGCTAGCTTGGGTACTCAACTCAAGTTTAGTACCGCTTACCACCCTCAGAAGGATGGAAGTCAGAACGAACTATTCAGACTCTGAAGGATATGCTTTCAACTTGTGTTTTAGATTTCTGAGGCTCGTGGGAGGATCACCTGTACTTGGTAGAGTTTCAAATAACAACATCTACCAAGCCAGCATCGAGATATCACCTTTTGAGGCTCTCTATGGTAGGAGGTATCGTACCCTATTATCTTGGCACGACATGGGTGAAAGAGCTTTATTGGGCCTTGAGATGGTTATAAATGCTACTGAGAAGGTAAAACAGATTCATTAGAGGCTTCGTGTGGCGTAGGATAGACAGAAGTATTAGGACAATAGTCATCGAAGACAATTAGAGTTTTAGGTATAGATTTTTCCTTGTATTATGTTTGTGTTCATAGATTGTGTCTTAAGGCTTTGTTTTGCGCTAAGTTGGCAATTTGGTATTTTTGAGGATATCTTCGATATGGGGCACTATTTGTTTCGATGGAGGTGAAAAGCTTAGTCCAAGGTTCATCGGACCTTTCGGTATTCTTGAGAAGGTTGGTGTTGTAGTTTACCGACTAGACTTTCCACATACACTGGAGGGAGTGAAGAATATTTTACGTGTCGCAACTGAGACGGTACATGGCAGATCTAAGCCATGTTTTGGACCACTCAAGATCGAGGTGGGACCGACTCTCAACTATCCGGAGCAACCGGTAGAGATTCTGGATGGCACGAAGAAGGTGCTGTAGAACTAGACGATTCCTCTGGTTTGTGTCGCGTGGAGACATCACTCTCTGGGTGAGTCTACCTAGGAAAGGGAGAATGATATACGCGAGTGATCCCCATATCTTTTGGAGCCATGAGGTATCTTTTCTTTCTTGTTGTGATTGTTTTCTTTTGTGCTAGTTTTGTCTTTTAATTTCGAGGACGAAATAATTTTAAGGGGGGGAGACTTTTAACCATCACTTTTTACCCTAGGGTTATTTTGTAATTTTATATGTTGCTAATATTTTTATACTAAATTATGTTAGTGGATTAGTATATAATTTAATTGTATTTCCTAGGATTAATTGTTAGATGTTAGTGGTAATGATTAGTGATAAATAATGAACATAGTTTAATTAAATTAGTTTAGTTGTCATGAAGAGAATATTCTGTTTTAGTTGTAGAGATTCTTCCTTTAACCAATTAGATTCCTTTTTCTCCTAATTTGAAATTAAATTAGAAGGTGGAGTGGTACAATTAGTAATTAGGACCAATTACATGCCCATGTATTGGCCAACCTTGTCATGAAGAGATTTAAATTTTAATTTTCCCTCCATTTATCCATACTTCTTTTCCAAGCAATATCAATTCATTTTCCACCAAATATTAGATCTAGAATTTGAATTCCCATTTCATTCTTCACCAATTTCATTCATTATTTTTCCATTGGAGAGAAAGGAGCTTGGAGCACTAGGACGAGATTGGAGAGGAGTCCAAGCTTTGGAGAATCGTGTCTGCCTCGTCTCTCTGTATCCAAATTCAGAATTCTTCAAAGGAGCTACACAAATAATAGATAATTCTCTCAATTTTATCAAATTCATGGTTAGAAATACTTCTTTGACCGATAGGAATCTTCCCTTAATTGGAATTAACCCTTAATTAGTAGATCTAGGCACTAGAAGCTTTTAATTTGGTAGATCTATACTTGTGTCATGTAGAATATTAATTTTAGGACTCATTTGGGAAAAATCTGAATTGTGTCCATGTGGTATTTGATTTGTGTCCTTATATAGACAACTTGGAACCAAAATTAGATAGTTAACCTAGTTTGACTCAAATAACCTAGAATTGAGCTAGTTTAGCATGTTTATGATTTCAAATCACTATTTTGACATTATAATTCTTATCTTGGTCTTCCAGGCTTTGATACGGGCACCGTTTGATATTTTTATTTCGGGATTCAGACGACTACATTCTCTGATAGTTTCTATAATTAATAGATTCTATGTTACAAGTACTTAGTGATATTATATTTGATTTATGACATGATGGTACACAAATTAGTATAACTTGGATTCCCGTCAAGAGTTGTTCTTCCTCCGTGATTACTTTATTAGTTCTCTGTAATTATATAGACCACAATCAGTGTGCATTATATTAGACCGTGCACAGTGATTACCGTGTCAAAATGTGTTATGTTTTGGATCCGTTGTACTAGTCGGGGACATGAAAAGTATTAGTTGGATATGTGATCATACCTTATAGCCCGTGTGGTTGTGTAGATCGTGGCAACTAGCTGAACATACACATCACGTATCGTTGATCTAGCTTCCCTTTATTATATTTTGTTTTAGGCCCAAGCCGATCACATATCGAACTAATATTTTAAAATACTTAGTAGTATAGTTCTTCTCTACTTTTATTTATATATATGATGATACCTGACATATTGCTTTGAGTTACTTACTTTCCATTAGGCCATGATACTTCTCACTAGTAACTATGTTTATGATCTCAGTTTTAGTTTCCATCATTTATTTCCTTATTATTACTGCTTTAAAGCTTTTGTCATATATTGGAACTCCTATTGGGTTGTGCTCGTTCCATCCTGACTAGATATCTTTTTAGGTGACGATTTGGAGGAGTGGTGTCCCACTCATTACGGACCACAGGATTTTGTGACTATGGAGGTTGCTCCCGATGCCTTAGAGGAGCATGGCTTAGCTGAGGGGGAGCTTATTCCTAAGATTTCTAGTTAGATAGTAGTTGTTATTTGAGTGCCGAATTTATTTTTGGCAACATTGAGATATTGGATATTATTTTAGACTTAGTGATATGATGTTTAGATTGTTGTGACTTGTGACTTTACTCTTCTCCCTTATATCATATTCGTGCCTATTCGTGCTTTAGATCTGTGATTGAGTATTTCATATTATATTGTTATTTTGTCCTCCTTATGGAGTTGAGATATATTTGTGAGATTGTGTTTATATTATGATACCTATTACAATATTTTACCGCTGACTCTATGGCGTAGGCTGGACGTACCTACGGCCCATGCCCAATTATTTGGGAGTAGGTCATGACACATAGTTCTCTGTTCTACTCGCAGATCCTAGAATGGGACTATGACAATGCCAAAAGGTCTTCTACTGGTCCAAGACAGTCTAGTGATAATATATAGTTGCCATAAACTTAGAAAGTCAAGATCGTTGCATAAGTTTATAAGTGTTTTCTCGAAATCAAGAAACCAGAAAATCTTAAAGTATAATAAATAAATGTATATCCGTATACAAATACAGATACTATAAGATGAGTCTCACACCATGAATACCTACTATTATGTCTATAGCCATGCCTCTCATCAAAATGCTCAAAATTTGCTCATGTTATAGCCCGCACATAGAATACAATGAGCCAGGTATGTAACTAGCATCTTCAGGCTATGTGCTATACAAATATACTAGTATTTCTATCAGCGATTGTCGCTTATAAAGTTTCTAGGATAGAGTATGCAGATAATACTAAACAAATTTGCTTCTAAATATCCAGAACTATTATATATTAGACTATATAAAAGTACAACTCTTACTAGTATGACGTCTCAAAACACATACTTTACATAAATTATTTAGTTACAAAATAAAGTTGTTGTCTCCTTGAAGTTTCCTTGTGCATTCTTCGGCCTCGTCTATGCTGTATAAAGTTAGTGTCCCCTTTGGAGCCTCATCATTCCCTAGATAACAATACTAGGTTGCCAAAAAGAAAAGCAAGTCCTCGATCAAGAACTATAAGAAAATGAAGATATAATATGATAATGAATAATTGAAAATTTTAGTATATTTAAACTCTAGAGAAACGTTATAGTGTTAACTTAAAATATGAATTCATCTAAGTCATATTCTAGTGATCCCTTAGTATCCTATCAATCAAATACAACCTAAATTCACTACCATAATCACAAACAAGTGTCTTATATAATGATGTAATTTGGAGAATAACTCTTTGAATAACCACATTGTCTAGTTTCCTACCAAAAATCCCGTGGCCAGGGATTAAGCTGTGGTAGGATGGCATGATGCTTAGAGTCCGACCCTCTATCATCCAGTGACTAAAAATAAGGTATATCATTGATTCACCTAGTCAATCTTTTTAATCGAAATAGGTATGTCCAAAATTATGTACATATAAGTGGACAAAAAGTCTTGCATGCTCACTTCGCAAGGCCTTGCAAAAGAGCTAATAATGATCATTTTTTTTATTATATTGCATAAATTTTGTTCAGTGGTATCCAAGTTGTTCTCCTCCACCCAATGCTCTAACCTAGAGCTATAAATAAATTCTATTATATTATCTTCATTAGCTCTGCTCTTTATCTCATCTCGAATCTCAATATTCAAGTATCTTGTCTCAAATAATCGGATGCAAGTATGTATCATATTTCAAATTTTAGGATTCAAGAATGTATCTCGTCTTAGATCTCAGGATGCAAATATGTTTTTCGTTCTCAAATCTTGAAACAACATGAAAATACAAATCCAATATAACCTCTGTATCCTAAATATCTAAATTTAGAATATTATTGTGGTATTTATTTTTAATGCATTTGTTAATCAACTTTTCTAATTAGATTACTTAAGGTGCCTATATTAATTAGATTTTAATTAAGAAGATTGTATTAATTATATTTACTTAAGGTAATTATATTATGTAGATTTTATTTAGAATTATTGTATCTAGTTGGGAATAAGAGAATTCATGTCATTTTTAGGTTCAAATTCGTATTTAGAAATTAATAGTAAGTTGGTAATTTAATAAACCAACTCCCTTAATCAAAATCCTAACCAAATCTCCCATCAAACAAAACCTACCCAACATGAGCCCGGCCCACTACCCCCTTGTAGCTGCCAACCTCATCCCCCTTTCCATACACAAAAAAATAAAAATAATATATATATATATATATATATATATATATATATATATATATATATATATATATATATATATAATTTTAAAAAATAAAACCCTAGTTTGTTTCCCATCTAAATTTCTAAACACTAATCACCTTCTTCCCCACTCATCTCTTCGAAATCTCAACAAAACCTTGGAGAAGTACTAGGAAAGGAGATCAAAGTTGGTAAAGAAGATTTGAACCCTCTTTGTGTTGTATTTTTATTGGAGTTTAATCTATAAAAGTTAACCTTCAAACCTTCTCTAAATCTTTACAAATTTTAATTAAGAATATGTATGTGCCAACAAATAGAAATTTATAATAGATAAAAGAAGATAATACCTAATAAATAAAATTTTATGTTTATATAAAGTATATGTATACATAGTGTTTGTGATAATACCCCAAAAGCTCCTCCCTTTTGTCCAAAACAACCAAAATTTGTCATAAAAATCAGTCTCATTTTCAGCAGCCAAAATAGCTTAGAAATACCATAACTCCTAATTTCGGACTCCGTTTAATCTCTCATTTTTTAATCAGAACTACAATGAAGTATGCTTTCCTAATCTATATTTAAATAGACCTAATTCAAACTATAACTTTCTGTAAATATGTTTGAGTATCAGGTAACCAAAAAATAAACGTGTTTCGGTATTTTCATAATTTAGGGATTTCTCGGACACGAAAATGCAATTCGTTTAGTTTTTTTGGAAAGCTGATACGAAATACCACATCATAGTTTAATAATAGAAATAATTGAATAAGTCTAATATATATAGTATTACCAACGAGTAGAAAACTGGCTATACAATATAGGTATTACGAGAATTCATATAAACATGGTATAGTTATTTATTATATTATCAATAGACTAAGGTCAAGTTGATATTATTATGAAACCTAATTTGATAGGATATTTATTGGTTTCATTCACGTATTGACATTGCCAATTCCTAAAATAGGTTACTTGGACGTGGACTTCTTACCATACCTGTACCATCAGCTAAGGACGACAGGCGCGTACATTCTTTTTTTTGTTTTTAGTATTGATAGTTACTATAAATGCATGTCCGGTGATGTTTACTTGATTCTTGACACGCTCATTACACGAATAGTATCATATGGATCTCTCTTTCATGATATATATAGTTTACCATGTCTACCATATAGTTGTGATCACCATACTCATATTCTCTTATGCCTTATGATCCATGTGTCATGATTTTGGATCCATGTAACTTAGTCGGGGCAAAAAAGTACTGAGTAGATATGTAATCAGACCAGTAGACTGTGTATTTATATTTGTATTTAGACCTTGAGGATAGCTTATCATGCACTTCACGTATTATTGAGCCATATCCTAATTAGACCGTGCGGTATAGTACCCTAGTTAGCCCAGCTGATCACATATTGAAAAGTGTACTTCAAACACTAAAATAGTTATGGTCTACTTCGTTTCATTTTTTACTTGTCGTTATATATCATAACGCTCATGTTACATATTTCCTATTACTTTTTATTCTATGTTTTAAGTTTATTTGTTTCATTATATATTCCATGACTATTCCTATTTTTTATAGTTACTACCATATATTTAGAAATGCATACAATGAATTGTACTATTTCCATTTTTGACTGGATAAACATTTTAGGTAACTATGATGAGGATAGGTACTCTACCCATTACGGACCAAAGGTAGGTTTTATAGCTATGCCTGATCTTACCTTTTAGGAAGGTCAGGAAGAGTTCACAGCATAGACCCCAGTTGTGACCACTTAGTTTAGTCTAGTTTATAATTAATTTTGACCGAATTTGTCTCCGAATTTATTAGACCCTTTGGGCAATTATCATCTTGGATTTGGTACTTATTTTGGAGAATTTTTGGACTATGGATTGGAGACTAACATTTCTCTTTATTTTATTTCTATCGTGGCTTTATCTTTCTTAGAGCCTGTGATTGAGTATTTTTGTGGATAGTGATTACTGTCCTCCATTGAGGAGTTGAGATATTATTGTTTGAGTTTTAGATTATATATTTGTAGTTAATATATAATGTTCTACCATCAACTCTTCGGCGTAAGCTGGGCGTGCCCATGACTCACGTCCAAATTTTGGGTGTGGGTCGTGACATCAAGGTAATGATTCTTACAAATGGCACAGAGCAGAAAATAGTATAACTTGAATTGGATTTCGCTTGCTTGACTTTGTGTTTGTGGCCTACGCTTCCTAGACTTTTACTATTCGACTCCTAAGCATATCCATTGATGTGTTATCGAGAGCTCGGACCAAATTGTAATATAATTACCTAGAATTTTAGGGTTTAGTATAAACGATACTTTTCTTATACTAAAATTTTGGTCAACTCACAAAATTCTTAATATTTTTGATAGAATCTCCTTTGTATTTCGAGCTCTAAAATTTTATGGTTTATAATTTCAGACGTAGAACAACCCTCCTTAGCATTCCTTGGGTATGTCGACCCCTTCGGTGGAACAGTCAACACAGAAAACTCACGCAGTCATATATTATTCATAATTGAATTTAATAAACAAGCGAAGGAAAAGAATTATTACCGATGTTTGATAAATAAACGAAAGATATGAAAACGAGGTTTATACGAAACCCGCTCTTATATTCACAAACAAGAAGTACAATTAATCCTATAAGAGGATGTTAAGTACAATTTTTTAATCTAGGTAAATATTGCTATAGGAGTCTGATCTGCAGTCGATCACTTTGTCCCTTGGACCACACGATGATGAAGAAGTACCATAGAAGACAGAAAGTAGCTTCGAACGTTGCTAAAGAGAGTGGATGCTCGATGCCAAAGTCGTCGATCACTACTCTTTGCCTGAGCTCTGGATTCTTCTCTCTTGAAATCTGCGACCAATTTTTGACCTTCCAATCTTCTGTTTCTCGACCAATTTTTGACCTTCAGTTTTCTCGACCAATTTTTCGACCTTGGACCTCTGTCAATAGTGGTCTTTATTTATAGAGTTTTAGTGACAGTGACCACTCAGTCGGCATAGAAATCGAGTAGTAGAAAGTACAGCACCCTTTTATACGATGGTTACAATAACCGTTGTCCGCGTATAGATAACCTTTTGAATGAGCGTGTGACGCGTGTCCAATTAAGAGACAACGTGTATAACTGTTGCAAAGATTACGGCATAAAAGCCACGTAGGTAGTTATCCTTTGCGTAGAAGAGGTTGGCGTAGAAGCCAATAACTGTCACCATGGCATAGAAGCCAGGTAGGCATAGAAGCCGAGTAGGCATAGAAGCCGAGTGGGCGTAGAAGCCGAGTGGGCGTAGAAGATAGTTGATCCACCTCCCCTGACTGAGGCCTTGAGCAAATTCTAGACCGAATAGCCTTAATACGTACCAATGCAAATGTGGCCTGAGTTGGCGTATTCCAAGGAGATAGCGTACAGCGTGCTCCCATAGTTGAGAATAGCCCGATGGCGTAATGTGCCAAAGTGATGATGTGGACGTATTAGCCAAAATTATGACTTATGGAGATATAATTAAATCTCTTACATTAAATGCAGAGATCTGCCCCCATCCTGCGCATTAAATGCAGAGGCGTGTCTTCGAAGATTTGCCATCATTCTGCGTATTAAATGCAGATACGCGCCTCGAACCCTGTACGAAGAGCAACGGATGATGTGGCAGTTTGTTTGCCTTCTGCGGAGTATAAGAAGCTCACGTCTGCCTGTGTAAAACTAGGCAGCGTATTCCAGAGGCGTGTCTCGAAGATTTGCCATTATTCCGCGCATTAAATGCAGGGGCGTGTCTCGAAGATCTGTTACTATTCTGCGTATTAAATGCAGAGACGTGCCTCGAGCTCTGCCATCACTCTGCGCATTAAATGCAGAGATGTGCCTCGAGCTCTGCCATCACTCTGCTTATTAAATGTAGAGACGTGCTTCAAGCTCTGTACGAAGAGCAGCTTTTGACGTGGCAGTCTGTTTATCTTCTGTGGAGCGTAAGAAGCTCACGTCTGCCTGTGTAAAACTAGGCAGCGTATTCCCTTGTATGCGTAATAGCAGTTTACGCCAAGGAGATGTCACTAAACGACAGTCTGGGTCGCTGTGCCTCGCCTTCATTATAGCCGTCGTCTGGGTAGTCGTACAGTACTCTTTGTCAAGAGTTCAGACGTCAGGTTCACTACATGATTTGACAGGTTTATTTCGGGAAATACGAAGCGTTCCTCGTACACTTCAATGCTGTATTAAAGCGGATGAGTTTTACGCCATAAAGGCGATGTATCACACTTTTTACGCTAAAGTAGCCTGGACATACTGTATTACGCGGATGGTCCTTGAGCTTATATTTTACGCTGTGCTCAGCAGAAAAGCTATGTTGCACGTTGATGGCTCTGAAGTTATCTTTTTACGCTGCCCAACTGTAAACCCCCTCGATTTATTCTGTAGAAAGTTAGAGTGGTTTAGGAAAATTTTGATAGCAGATGTTGAGGTTTAGAGTAGAGGAAATTTATCTGGAATTTTAATCTGATTAATTAAAACCCTTGGCGCGCCCTATTTTTTCTGATTTTTCGGAGCCCAATATCGGCCCATAAATTCCGTACAAATATTGTACTTTCGACTCAACTCGCCAAATTAGGCACTGGACTTTTCTGACTGTTAAAATCAATGTTTGTGTGCTATAAATTAATTGCACAACATTCTGAAAATCGTAACCCATATTTAATTTTGTGTCGGACACCAGGGTCGTTACCCTCGATTTTGGGGTACCAACTTAACCCGTTGAGCCGGACCAACTAAAGGGTCCAAGACTGACTCCAAGCCTCCACCATTTTTGGCCTTTGCATCATTTCCAGATTTTGACCCCACGGGCCCCAATTAAATTAAATTTGCGGGACACTTTATCCCTATTTAAATCAGGATTACCAACTTTGTAAATCTTATTTTAATCCTAATTTAATCCCAATGCTCTTCTAATTAGACCCGCGCCTAACGCGCAACACCCTCCCACCATGGAAATTTGTAATTATATTTTTCTCTGCAATTTTGCGTTATTTTATGTGTCCATGCAATTTCCCAATTTACGGGGGCTTAGTCGCAATTATTAAATTGTTGGCAACATCCTATTGGTCATGAATAATTGAGAGGATCCCAAAATAGGGTCCCAATCTCAATCCCCTCATTCCCTCATGGAGAAACCTCATTCTCTCCATATTAAATCATATCCATCCATTCTACATGGAATGATCCCAACCCTTCAATCCACCCAACACATTCCTTTATAAAGTAAACTTTCACCCCACCCTCAACCAAACATCACCGGCCCTAATCCCAAAAACCACTCTCTCTCTCCTCCTTCATTTAATTCCTTCATGCAAGAGAGAACCCACTCTTCTCTCTCCATTACCATTCTTATTCTTCTTCTTCCCTTGCTTCTTCTCTCTTCCTCTCCCTGAAGAAGATCGACCGGTCGGTCGACCATCAACTCCGGCCGACCGAGCACCTGCGCTGCAGCCCGCGGCCCGGTCGGTCGACCATCAACTTCCCTTGCGCTGCAGCCCGCGGCCGAGCACCTGCGCTGCAGTCCCTCCATCCGGTCTCCTCCAGGCCGGAGCAGCCACATCTCCGGTCGGCACTGTGCAGTTGACCGCCCGCAACTGTGCGCCCCTCCCTCGCCGACCGTTCGCTGTTCTCTCGACCACCGCGACCATCTTCCCTCCGGCCGTGCGACTCCCCCTCCTTCTCATCCGATAACACAGCCACCATCACCATCTCCTCTTCATGATTCACTCGCCTCCGCATCCGAGTCCGCGAAGAACGCTGCTAAGAAGCCGGAGATCTGCACTGCAGACGAGCTCTACTACGTCCCCATGCCCGGCACCCGCTGGAAGCTCGCTCTCTGGCGCTACCGCCCTTCTCCAGAGCCAGGCGCCAAAGAGGAACCATCCGCTGATGACCATGCCCGGAGTCGGCATCAATGCCGTCAGGTTCGATCTTTCCCCCGGAGCTTCATTTGCTCGTCATATGTCCACCCATGGATTGGATCTGATAGTTCCATATGATTGGGACTTCGATAATAACTTGGAGGAGGATGTACCTGCAGCGATGGAATACATTAAAAACCATAGTAAGACACAAGATGGAAAACTACTTGCAATCGGCCATTCAATGGGGGGAATCTTGTTGTATGCCATGTTGTCGAGACGCAGTTTTGAAGAAAGGAAGTCTAGACTGGCAGCAGTTGTTACATTGGCATCCTCTGTTGGCTATACGTCATCAAAATCTACACTGAAGTTACTATTACCTCTTGCTGATCCTGCACAGGCCCTTAATGTCCCTGTTATTCCATTAGGAGCATTACTGGCAGCGCCGCCCCGGCCTCCTCCCTGTCCAGCTTCCATCACCACCACGTTCACCTGGATCCAGCCATCCACGATCTCTCCTCCGGCCAGCATTGCCTCGCCGTCGAGGTATACCACCCCCTCTCTAGTTTTATATATATTGTCTTATGTATAGTTAAGGATATGTGTGCTATAGTTTGTTAGCGTAAGTCTAGTATAGTATGTATGAGTATGTGTTAAAAATATGAGATTAGGGTTTAAGGGTGAGTTAGAGTTCACTTAAATGAGTAATTAAAATGGAATTAATGGTTATATACGAGTTAGGGCATAAATTATATGCATGGGTGGAAAATGCAAGATTAATATACAAGGCATTCAAATATATATTGAGTTCATGATATTGGGATACCTTGAGATGTCAGAGCATTAAAATTTATATCTACACTATTGATCAATATTGTTGAGCAAATTAAATTATTGTGAATTAATACGATGATCTGTCATCGAGGGATACGTGATTTATTGTGAGTTAGTAAGGATGATATGGGACAGAAAGTTTAGTAATTATTAAATGTGCAATTGAGGACAACAGTAAATGTACATGTTAACGCCTGTGAACACTGAGGTAAAACTGAGGAATTGGTCAGGGGTATATTAACTGAATATCGTGAAGAATATTTTAGACTGAGGAATAATCGTAGGATTGATAGAGGAGTAGTTTTAAGATGAGTAACAGTTGATAGTAAATGATTGAGGACAGGGTCTGAAGATATTATACATGTGTTTAATTTTGAGATAGCTATTATTCGAATCAAGGATCAGAGATTGAGGACCGTAAGATTAGTAGTTAACTAATCAAATTTGAGACTGAGTTTAGGTGTAGATGTGTGACGCATCCCTGTCTGTCGTGGAACAGATTATTGATTTCTGGTTTGTATTTCATCTCTAGGTATTGCGGGATCTGAGGACTTGGACGCGGTACCCGATCCCCGTCATCAGCAGCCGCACGCAGGCAAGTGTACCTTGCCATCCTGTATTTCAGATTACATATACTTGTTGTTCTTTTGGTACATTGTGCACGTATTTATGTTGACGTTCGATACCTCGCGTCCGGATCACAACCGGGTGTTGACGTTCATCGAAACGTCTTAGAATAATGGGTTAGATGCGATATAGTACCTCGATGCACGTACCTGAGTGCATCGACACCCCAGGACACACTTATACACTGTAATCATGCCAGATTCCTGTATCCTGATACTGACATCATGACCAGAGACTGGGACGACCTTAGGGTCGCGTCTGTTGAGTTATCTTCCGTGTGTCGAGACTATTAGAGGTTCAGGTTCAGCGCACAATCGTTGACCGCTTGGTATGGGAAAGACAGTTACTAGACGTTTGGGCTATTATGCACGCGCTTATATATGTATATCTAGTGATCCTGTTTCATAGTGTAGTGGTAACACCCGTGTGTCTCTGTGCTCGGAGCTACGGTACGACCCGTGTGTCTCTGTGTTCGGAGCTACGGTTTTATTTTGGACGACCCACGTGTCGAACATTGTCTTTAAACTGTGTCATACTAGTTGGTTATGATAGAGTACCCTGTCGTGCACTTGTACTTTCTGTTTACTTGGTATGCTATATTTCTGTACCTTGTTACGTCCCTCTGAGGACCTGGTTTCTTGACAGTTTTGCAGCATAGACGATTACAGAGCATTTGGAGATACTGATGGAGTGGCATATCTTGCGAGCATGGTACCAGGTACTCACATTATATCTACCGGCATTATGGTTATTTTATATTGTTTATTCATCTGCTATTATAGCCTAGTTTTGTAGACTCATACTTCTTCTCGAGTCTATTCGAGTTAGTGTGTTACTGGGCGGCCGACCTTAGCACATTTAGCTCTTTCTTGTATACTGATGTACATTGTAGATTGAGACATAGAGGTTTGCACTTATGGGATATCTAGATAGTGCCCTTTATATTATAGCTTATACGTATTCGAGTCAGACCAGAGTCTGGTCGAATGCGTAGCTGGCGTGTCACGTATTCCTGGTCCTACATATTTTGGGACTGGGGCATGACATGTTTTTGTGGTGGCCTATGCAGGTCTGAATTAAATCGTCTTGGTCACCGGACTGTGCCAAGCGAGCCTGCAAATTAGGAAAAGATATTATGATTGTTGAATAGGATCTCAATCCATAATCGATTTAAAACTTTTTGTATGTGATTATCGCCCTTGGACTTCCACTTTGTATTCGTTCAATCTTTGTCAAATATCGCTATCCTTGTTTCTCGTCCCCTATTGTTCGGGGAGACGAATGTTTGTGACTGATGTTTCCCTCCAGAAGAAGATTGAAGATCAGACGGCAGAAGACAGAATTCGTATACCTTTCTCGGAGAAGATTATTACCTTATCAGGATAGATTGATGGGTTCTTTGGGTTCTAGAACTAGTGAGGAAGGTTGGCAAGAGAGTTGGACCCAGTAGTACCCTACCCGTGCTTAAGGTAACAGTGATCTTGGAAGTACTGAGAGCTAGAAGGATTGATGATCACGACCTAGAATAATGTATGGGAATGCATAGCCTGATGATGGAAACTAGTGGTTGTATATGATAGCAATACCAGGAATGATATTATGGATTAGAGAAGATGGAAAATTTAGGATCTCACTTGGAAGATAATGATCGGATTCCAGGAATTCTAGTATGTGCTTAAGTGATACCAATATTGTACTTGTGACTAGGAGAGATGAATAACGAAAAGAAGAAATTTGAGGAATAAAATTTTAGGGAAAACTTTGAGGAGAAGAGAATTATACATTAGGCGAGGAAAAAAAAAATTTTGAGGATTGATGTTGGAAACAGAACGGGAGAAATTATTTTGAGGTTTAGTCTAGACTATGACTTTATCCTAGACATGGATTGGTTGAGCCAATACCACGTGACGTGGGATTGTCGACGTGATTACATTATTTATGACCACCAGATTACCCTGAGTTTGAGTTACTTCTGGGAGCCCAGGAGTATGGTGCTCAGCTACCTTAGGGGTATACAATGTAGGAGGTGAACCAGTATACCACCATATTATATCAGAGTTGAGGATGTTTTTCTAGAGAATCTTCTAGGCCTGCCACCTGACAGAGAGATGGAGTTTGTTAAAGAGTGGACTCCCAGAGCCGAGCCAGTTATCCTCTCGTCTTCAGACTAGCACCGATATAGTGGGTTAAGTTGAAGATCCCTAGTAGAGGATCTCTTAGACAAGGTTTCAGTCGGGCTAGTATTTTTCCATGGGGAGCAACCATCTTATTGTACCAAAGAAGGACGGGACGATACGTTGCATAATAATTACAGGACATTAAATGCCGTAGCAATAAAGAGCAAGTACCCTTGTCGCACATCGAAGAATTTATTTGAATCAGCTAAGTGGCGCATATGTATTTTGAAGATCGATCTCAGATCCAGTTATCACCAGATCAAGGTACGGAGAGAGGACATTCCGAAGACGGCTCTTCGGACGAAGTAGGGACACTGTGAGTTTCTAGTCAAGTTGTTTTAACCAACTTGCCAGTAGTATTTATGAGTTTGAGGAACAATATTTTCTACCAGTACTTGGATAAGTTCTTGACGGTAATTATCGATGATATCTTGGTGTATTCTAAGGGCCAGAAGGAGCTTAACATGAGACAGAGGCGCTGGCTAAAATTTATGACAGATTATAATATCAAGTTGCAGTACCATCCTGGCGAGGCAAATGTAGTGGCGATGCCTTAAGCTAAGCCAATGGCCTATTTTTACGACTCATCGCCAGTGGTTAGAGGATTTTTTCAGGAACTCAGGATTGAGATTGTGTTGCCAGGCATGAATGGACAGTTGACCAGTCTTGAGGTTCAGTCTACTTTGATTGAGAGGATCAAGGCAGCATTGCCTACAGATGCAAGATTTTGACGTCTGCGAGAGAGAACAGAAGTCGACATGCAGACGGGACTCAGGATTCATGAAGACGGAACGTTGAGGTACGGAGATCACCTATATGTTCCGAGTGGCGAGCTACGCCAAGAGTTGATGACCGAGGCTCATAGCTTGATTTATTCCATTCATCCTGGGGGTACGAAGATGTACCGAGACTTGAGACAGTATTTCTGGTGGCATGGGATGAAGAGGGAAATTGTAAGATTTGTGGCAAAGTGTTTAGTTTGTCAGCAAGTCAAGGCTGAACATCAGAGGACTGCAGGATTATTGCAGCCACTCCCCATTCCCGAGTGGAAGCGGGAACACATTACCATGGACTTCGTCACAAGATTTCCGCAAAGCCCTAGCGGGAAGGATGCAGTTTGGGTTGTCGTAGACAGACTCACCAAATTTGCACATTTCTTGCCCTTCAGAGTTGGGCAAACCACAGAGATACTAGCTGACATGTATAAGAGACAGATAGTACGATTATATGGAGTGCCTGTCAGCATCGTATCGGATTGTGATTCCAGATTCACGTCACATTTTTGGTGGAGTATGCAGGAGAGCCTAGAAACTTATCTCAAGTTCAGCACTGCGTATCATCCACAAACTGATGGACAGTCAGAGCACACGATACAGATATTAGAGGATATGTTAAGAGCGTGCATGATTGATTTTGGAGGATCTTGGGAGGACCATCTACACTTGGTGAAATTCTCCTACAATAACAGTTACCAGGCCAGCATACATATGGCATCTTATGAGGCACTGTACGGCAGGAAATATAGGTCGTCAGTTTGTTGGAGTGACGTGGAAGAGCGTCAGATACTGGGTCCAGAGTTGGTGACACAGACAGTAGAGAAGGTCAAGCAGATTCAGAGCCGCCTACGCACAGCACAGGACAGACAAAAACACTGGGCAGAAGCGCACCGCAGACCATTGGAGTTCAAGGAGGGTGACCACGTATTTTTGAGGATATCGTCCACTCGTGGTACCATCAGATTCGGAGGCAGAGGCAAGCTGAGTCCGAGGTATATCGGACCTATTGACGTTTTGGAACGAGTTGGCGAAGTGGCTTACCGTCTTGTATTACCTCCATCATTAGAGGGAGTACATGACGTATTTTACGTATCGCAGCTGAGGAGATATATCGCAGACCCTAGCCACGTGCTTGATCATTCGGAGATTACAGTCGGGCCCCGCCAGTCTTACGTAGAGCAGCCAGTTGAGATCCTCGATCGCAGTGAGAAGACTTTGAGAGGGCAGACAATTCGACTGGTCAAAGTGGCATGGAAGCACCATTCGCCAGGCGAGTCTACTTGGGAGCACGAGGATTCTATTCGGCAGCGGTTCCCGTACTTATTTGAGAAGCAAGGTACGAATTTACGTACGGCATTTAATTACTAGTTGTTTTAAAATTCTGTTAGATATTATCGTGCTTTACTTTTAATTTCGGGGACGAAATTTTTCTAAGTTGGGAAGAATGTAAACCCCCTCGATTTATTCTATAGAAAGTTAGAGTGGTTTGGGAAAATTTTGATGGCAGATATTGAGGTTTAGAGTAGAGAAAATTTATCTGGAATTTTAATCTGATTAATTAAAACCCTTGGCGCGACCTATTTTTTTCTGATTTTTTGGAGCCCAATATCAGCCCATAAATTCCGTACAAATATTGTACTTTTGACTCAACTCGCCAATTTAGGCACTAGACTTTTCTGACTGTTAAAATCAATGTTTGTGTGCCCTAAATTAATTGCGCAACATTCCGAAAAATCGTAACTCATATTTAATTCCGTGTCGGACACCTGGGTCGTTACCCTCGATTTTGGGTACCAACTTAACCCGTTGAGCCGGACCAACTAAAGGGTCCAAGACTGACTCCAAGCCCCCACCATTTTTGGCCTTTGCGTCATTTCCGGATTTTGACCCTACGGGCCCCAATTAAATTAAATTCGCGGGGCACTTTATCCCTATTTAAATCGAGATTACCAACTTTGTAAATCTCATTTTAATCCTAATTTAATCCCAATGCTCTTCTAATTAGACCCGCGCCTAATGCGCAACACCCTCCTACCATGGAAATTTGTAATTATATTTTTCTCCGCAATTTTTGCGTTATTTCATGTGTCCATGCAATTTTCCGAATTTACGGGGGCTTAGTCGCAATTATTAAATTGTTGGCAACATCCTATTGGTCATGAATAATTGAGAGGGTCCCAAAATAGGGTCCCAATCTCAATCCCCTCATTCCCTCATGGAGAAACCTCATTCTCTCCATATTAAATCCTATCCATCCATTCTACATGGAATGATCCCAACCCTTCAATCCACCCAACACACTCCTCTATAAAGTAAACTTTCACCCCACCCTCAACCAAACATCACCGGCCCTAATCCCAAAAACCACTCTCTCTCTCCTCCTTCATTTAATTCCTTCATGCAAGAGAGAACCCACTCTTCTCTCTCCATTACCATTCTTATTCTTATTCTTCCCTTGCTTCTCCTCTCTTCCTCTCCCTGAAGAAGATCGACCGGTCGGCCGACCATCAACTCCGGCCGACGGCCGCCACCCAACGCCGAGCGCACTGCGCTGCAGCCCGTGACCGAGCACCTGCGCTACAGTCCCTCCATCCGGTCTCCTCCAGGCCGGAGCAGCCACATCTCCGGTCGGCACTGTGCAGCCGACCGCCCGCAACTGTGCGCCCCTCCCTCGCCGACCGTCCGATGTTCTCTCGACCACCGCGGCCATCTTCCCTCCGGCCGTGCGACTCCCCCTCCTCCTCATCCGATAACACAGCCACCATCACCATCTCCTCTTCATGATTCACTCGCCTCCGCATCCGAGTCCGCGAAGAACGCTGCTACGAAGCCGGAGATCTGCACCGCAGACGAGCTCCACTACGTCCCCGTGCTCGGCACCCGCTGGAAGCTCGCTCTCTGGCGCTACCGCCCTTCTCCAAAGCCAGCCATGGATTAGATCTGATAGTTCCGTATGATTTGGACTTCGATAATCACTTGGAGGAGGATATACCTGCAGCGATGGAATATATTAAAAACCACAGTAAGACACAAGATGGAAAACTACTTGCAATCGGCCATTCAATGGGGGGAATCTTGTTGTATGCCATGTTTTCGAGATGCAATTTTGAAGAAAGGAAGTCTAGACTGGCAGCAGTTGTTACATTGGCATCCTCCATTGGCTATACGTCATCAAAATCTACACTGAAGTTACTATTACCTCTTGCTGATCCTGCACAGGCCCTTAATGTCCCTGTTATTCCATTAGGTGCATTACTGGCAGCGCCGCCCCGGCCTCCTCCCTGTCCAGCTTCCATCACCACCACGTTCACCTGGATCCAGCCATCCACGATCTCTCCTCCGGCCAGCATTACCTCGCCGTCGAGGTATACCACCCCCTCTCTAGTTTTATATATATTCTTGTGTATAGTTAAGGATATGTGTGCTATAGTTTGTTAGCGTAAGTCTAGTATAGTATGTATGAGTATGTGTTAAAAATATGAGATTAGGGTTTAAGGGTGAGTTAGAGTTCACTTAAATGAGTAATTAAAATGGAATTAATGGTTATATACGAGTTAGGGCATAAATTATATGCATGGGTGGAAAATGCAAGATTAATATACAAGGCATTCAAATATATATTGAGTTCATGATATTGGGATACCTTGAGATGTCAGAGCATTAAAATTTATATCTACACTATTGATCAATATTGTTGAGCAAATTAAATTATTGTGAATTAATACGATGATCTGTCATCGAGGGATAGGTAATTTATTGTGAGTTAGTAAGGATGAGATAGGACAGAAAGTTTAGTAATTATTAAATGTGCAATTGAGGACAACAGTAAATGTACATGTTAACGCCTGTGAACACTGAGGTAAAACTGAGGAATTGGTCAGGGATATATTAACTGAATATCGTGAAGAATATTTTAGACTGAGGAATAATCGTAGGATTGATCGAGGAGTAGTTTTAAGATGAGTAACAGTTGATAGTAAATGATTGAGGACAGGGTCTGAAGATATTATACATGTGTTTGATTTTGAGATAGCTATTATTCGAATCAAGGATCAGAGATTGAGGACCGTAAGATTAGTAGTTAACTAATCGAATTTGAGACTGAGTTTAGGTGTAGATGTGTGACGCATCCCTGTCTGTTGTGGAACAGATTATTGATTTCTGGTTTGTATTTCATCTCTAGGTATTGCGGGATCTGAGGACTTGGACGCGGTACCCGATCCTCGTCATCAGCAGCCGTACGCAGGCAAGTGTACCTTGCCACCCTGTATTTTAGATTACATATACTTGTTGTTCTTTTGGTACATTGTGCACGTATTTATGTTGACGTTCGATACCTCGCGTCCGGATCGCAACCGGGTGTTGACGTTTATCGAAACGTCTTAGAATAATGGGTTAGATATGATGTAGTACCTCGATGCACGTACCTGAGTACATCGACACCCCAGGACACACTCATACACTGTGGTCGTGCCAGATTCCTGTATCCTGATACTGACATTATGACCAGAGACTGGGATGACCTTAGGGTCGCGTCTGTTGAGTTATCTTTCGTGTGTCAAGACTATTAGAGGTTCAGGTTCAGCGCACAATCGTTGACCGCTTGGGATGGGGAAGACAGTTACTAGACATTTGGGCTACTATGCACGCGCTTATATATGTATATCTAGTGATCCTGTTTCATAGTGTAGTGGTAACACCCGTGTGTCTCTGTGCTCGGAGCTACGGTATGACCCGTGTGTCTCTGTGTTCGGAGCTGCAGTTTTATTTTGGACAGCCCACGCGTCGAACATTATTTTTAAACTATGTCACACTAGTTGGTTATGATAGAGTACCCTGTCGTGCACTTGTACTTTCTGTTTACTTGGCATGCTATATTTCTGTACCTTGTTACGTCCCTCTGAGGACCTGGTTCCTTGCCAGTTTTGCAGCATAGACGATTACGGAGCATTTGGAGATACTGATGGAGTGGCATATCTTGCGAGCATGGTACCAGGTACTCATATTATATCTACCGGCATTATGGTTATTTTATATTGTTTATTCATCTGCTGTTGTAGCCTAGTTTTATAGACTCATACTTCTTTTCGAGTCTATTCGAGTTAGTGTGTTACTGGGCGGCCGACCTTAGCACATTTAGCTCTTTCTTGTATATTGATGTACATTGTGGATTGAGACATAGAGGTTTACACTTATGGGATATCTAGATAGTGCCCTTTATATTACAGCTTATACGTATTCGAGTCAGACCAGAGTCTGGTCGAATGCGTAGCTGGCGTGTCACGTATTCCTGGTCCTACATATTTTGGGACTGGGGTGTGACACCAACATCAACATGCTACGTATAGCTATCAAGCGTATTTTTCATGCTTCTACAAGACCCCCTTCAAAGCTTTAAATTCCTCGTAATTTGAAACGCTTTGAATAAAGCATGAAACAGTCAAGTCCGACACGTCCTTCAAGGCTGACTTTATGGTGGAGTTATTGGGGATCCGTTGTGATTCGATGGGATCTCTCTTGCCTATAAAAGGCTGAGGAGTTAACCTGTTCTTCCCATATTTCCTTTACCACACAGAGATGATCGCCGAAGTTCGTCGGGTTGATTTGAGGAAGAATAAGACCATGTTCTTCTAGCATGTAAGGAGCCGAAAAAGATGGCATCTTCGAACAAATATCCTCTGCAACGATAGATCATGAAAGGATATCATAGCCTCCTTTGCTCGGGATAATCAGCAACTTTGTATGGCGGTTCTTCCGGAGAGAGAAAGGGTCATATTTGACCACATAGCTTGTAAGCTGTATCTTCTCATGTCATTCGTAGACGAGAGCAGACAAACTAGCTCTGTCCTCGAGTATTGAGTTGGGTGAAATACCTCAACTCAATCTGTCATGGAGTACGGAGGATGGGATCTGCATAATTTATGCAGGCCCAGTTTTGTGTCCTCCCGCCATGTATCATTTTCTTGTTAGTCGGTTGTGGAAATCGACTAACTGCTAGAGAAGATGGATGAAGATCTCCGCCCATGCGAGAACCTAGCAGAATAGACTCTAGGGGTGGCCTTCCGACGACGACGAGAAAATCCTTTGTAGACGGGATTTCCCTCATATGTAATCATGAAAATGAAGAAAAATCCTTTGTAGACTGGATTTCTCTCATATGTAATCATGATTTTAATAAAATCGTCTTTCTTCTGTACATATGATTATTTGCCATATACTTTGCTGTGAAGTCTGAATATGTGTAGCTTCGACACGTCTGGTAACTTTACGCCGACTCTGATAGAAAGAGTGCTAGGTCCCGTCCTGTCTTTTACGCATAACTAAGGATGCACAGAAAGCCGCTTAGCATTCGAGTATTCAAACTTTCGTGCTGTTAGGAATGAGGAACAGCGTAAAATTCTGAACTGTCACTTCTGATAAACAGAATTCTTATTCAGACAATCATTTTCAAGAATGATTTCTCAAAAATCCCTTAGAACAGGGCGAGAAATGGCTGTCAAAAACTGATTCGCCATCTTGAACTATAGATAAAATATTTAGACTAGATCTGGATGAACTTCTAATCGACCCAAGAAGAAGAGTCATTTTCAATGTTGAACTCTGTATGCTTCAGCTACTAGGTATATTTTGAGGTCAAGAAAGAGTATCTTCTGTGTGAACTCTTACAATTGACCGTCTTGAGAATTATTCAGATATACGCGTACTCTGGCCTGCGTATTTTCAGATATGCGAAAAGTCATAGATCTTTAACTGTAGATGAGCATAAAATCATAAGTTTGTAGCCTCTCGAGCGTAAAAGCTGCTGAGCATGAGAGCATCCGGGCGTAGAAACTATAGATTTGTAGCTTCTGAAAAGGAAATCTTTCGAGCGTGAAGTTGTGGATCTGTTGCCTCTGAGCGTAAAAGCCACCGAGCATGAAATCATAGATTTGTAGCTGCTGAGCGTGAAGTCGTAGGTTTGTAGCCTCTCGAGCGTAAAAGCTACAGAGCATAAAAGCATTCGGGCGTAAAACCATAGACTTATAGCCTGTGAGCGTAAAACCGTAGATCTGTAGCTGTCGAGCGTAGAAAGCTCCTTAGCGTAAAAACTACGAATCTGCTTTGCACGAAAACTTTTCGAATTCGCTGACTGTCCGCCTTCTCTGAGTAATAGGCTGACGTAGTCCCCAATCATAACCAAATATTAAATGTGAGATTTGGTTCAGGATTCGAGGAGTCCATACGAACTCTATATATACCCCAAGTTTTTGAGAGAAAAACTTTTCATCCGTCTTCTGTGAAAGAAAGCCTTCGACTGTTCGAGTTCTTCTTTGTTTCTTCTCTGAGCCTTCAAAGCTTTCAGTAATGGCCTCGAAACCGATCTCCTCCTCTAAGGGAAAGAGGACTGACTCTTCTTCTCGCTCTTCTGCCCAAGCGAGAGCGACTTCCGTCGGGCAAGGCGAGCTTCATTCTGAGCGAAGTGTCCCGCCGACGAGCAGTGCACCCGACGCTTACAGGTATAGCCCACAGGCTTTAAAAATTATACAAAGCATGGGTTATAATTTGAGGTTAAAACAAGGCCTCAACTATGGAAAAGGCAAACGAATACCTTTGTAGGGTAATTCTCACTGTCAACAAGCTCATTTTGGGTTGGGGTATACTGCATCTCTTGCAAACTCACAACCTCGAGAGTCTGATCATGCACAACCAGAGGCAGGACCTTCTAAATCAGCTTCTGTAGACAAATGTTGCGACATGTCTGGGGGTAGCCTACCTCGACAAAATAGGCCAGCATCCAAAGTTGGGGGTAGAATCCCCTCAAAATTCGAAGATGGTACAACGATGGCGATCTTCCCGCAAGATCATAAAACTCAGGCATCGGGAGCCCGAAGGCCAAAAGGGACTTTCTCCTTCAATGAAGATAACATCATTAAAATTTTCAATATGTTGATGAAGGAACACAAACTTCGGCTACCCAATATCAGATATCCTGAGATGGCTGGCAAAGTTGATGACCCAGATTATTGCCTCTTTTACCGGTACATTCATCACCCTACAAGGGCCTGCTATGTATTAAAAAAGAGAATTCAGGAGTTGATCGATGCCAAAGTCATCACTTTGCATCTGTAAATGAGGGAACGATCACTACAAATTGATTTCACTGTTAACGAGACAATTTGCTCCCTTCAGGAATATACTTGATTGTCACTACCACATTCTGAAAACAGGAGTATTTTCAAATTTTTTAATATTTAATATTATTGTAGTTATAATTAATTAATTGCATGATAGTGTATTTGATTTAAATAATTTTGTGCGATGTGTAATTAAATATATAATTATATGCAGTGTTAATTATTTTATTTTTAGCTAGCAGACTAGACCTAGAAGCCAGTAGACGAACCTCTGTCCGAATTATAGAATTCTGGATTTTATTAGTTTATTTAGAATTTATTTATTGGAGATTGTAATTAATTACTGCATTTTATTTAATATTTTGCGCTTTGCCTTTGCTCCGATATTTGGAGCATTATCCAGACTTTTGTCTTCCAACAAATTTCACAATCTTGTCCTAGACATGTCCGCCTTCAATTCTGCTATTTTTGCAACTCATAATTTTGCTCCTTGTGCATTGTTTCTGGCCGCACAAAAATTGTCGCGGACGTTATTTTTAATTTCCTATTTTTGTATCGTTGTGCGTTCCAATCGAAAATTGGAGGCCATCTTGACCTATTTTTCGTGCGGCCCAAATTAGGGTAATATTCTGTTCTGAGTCTTCTTCAATATTGGTATTGATGACTTGACCTGATTTTGGCTCCATGTACTCCTAATTAATTGTTGAACACAACTTGCATTTATTTTTATTTAAATTAAGGATACCATTTTATCTGATTTAAAAATCCCAATTTAATTCCAGTGCCATACAAATTCAGCCCATACCCATCTTACAGCGTCCCCTGACCCTACAAAATACCGGACCCAGAATCGCCCGCCAAATTTTCATCATTTCATGTGTTTGTGCAATTTCCCGAATTTAAGGGGCTAAGTTACAAATTATTTAATTGTAGGTGCCAACACCTAATTATTTTAACCAATGAGGGAGCCTATTAATTTTTAATTAAAAACCCTCATCCCTACATGAATTAACTTCCTTCATGAATCATCATAGCCACTCATTTAAGTGGGTCAAATCCTCACCCTACATCACACCCTCTCTCTTCCTATTTAATGACTTGTACCCTCAAACCCTAATCCCTAGGCAACCTAGAAAACACTACCTCACAAGCCTCCAAAATTCCTCAAGCCTCCCTCTCTCCTACGTTGAACATTCTCTTCTCTTCTCCTTCTCTTTCTTTTCTTCCTTTTTCTTCTTCTTCTCCTTCTTCCTCTTTATTGTTTTTCTCTTTTTTTTTAATTTAAAGATTTGAATCTTCATAAGGGGGGGAAACCTCCTCTGTGCTCAACCCGCTGCTGTGCTCCCGGCCGAGCACTGTGCTCCGACGGCCTTGCTCCCTGTTCACCGGCGGCTCTCCGGCACCCCATTCCACTGCTCCTCCACCCGCACAGTCCTCCCCCGACCGAGCGGATCCAGCCCGGCGAGCGGAGCTCCTCCCCACAACCCCGGCTTGCTGCTGCCCGCTGTTCCCTGTGCACGGTGGCCGACTCCCCTGCTCCTCCGGCCGGCGAGAACCCCGACCCCGCTGACGGCTTCCTCCTCCGGTCCGGCGGTCTCCAGCCGGCGGCCGTGCTCCGGCAACTCCCCTCTGTGAGTATCTCTTCTTCTCCTCTCTCTCTTTGTATATATATATATATATCTTTATATATATATATGTATATATATATATACGTATGGGTATATATATATAATATGTATATATATTTGTAAGTGTTTATTTAATGTATGTGTAGGTATGTGAGTAGTATTATTTTTATTAGATGTAAAATAGTACATATAATATTGGTATACGTATAAATATATAATTCGTATACTTAATATATTTAAATATAAATTGGAAATACGTGTATAAATATATATTTTGTAAATGTATGTATTTAAAATATATATGTATAGTAATTCTATATATATTTAATAAGAATGCAATATGTACAAGTATTATTTTTAAATAAATGTTAACATATAAATAAGTATATCAATTATTTTATTAAATTATATAATTACGTATGTATTTAATCGATGCTTTAAATACATGAATATGCGTAGCATTTATTTATTTAATAGTTAAATACACAATGTATTAGTAATGTTAATTAAAGATATGTATATTATTTCTTTTGTAAATATTTAATTGTATAAGTACAGGTATGTATTAATTAACTGTATATGTAATTATGTATTTTAAATTGATGTTAAACAGTAGTTATATATATATCTATATATAAATTAATTTGGTATTAGTATTAATAAAAACGTAATTTGGTATAAATGAACAAATATGTAAATAACCGTATTTTGGTATCAATGTATATATGTAGAGTTATATTTTCATATTGGTATACATTTTGTATAAAACCTTAGCATATTTTTAATATATATATACATATATATATTTGTATTTAATTTGAGATGTTGTATATACATACAGGTATTAGTTTTATTTAAAGTGTATATATATTTTACTTATATCTATTATTGTAATTAAGGGATATTAATATATGTAGTCCTACTAGATGACCCTAGTTGACTAGTGCCCTGTCTGACATGGCCCTGAGGCCAGTGTTTATAGACTATGTGTTAGCGTAGCATCTGATGTAAATGTGGTTTGTTTGTGATATGTTTATAGGACTGTTGGGTTACCCAGGGGGTACTCTGGAACAGGACATCCATAAATACCAGCTAAGGACCGAGGCAAGTATATTCTCTGATAATTTCCAATTCTTGATAATTTCTATAAGTTCAATGCTCGTGAAATGTTACAACTGAATCTTTGACACTGTGCTACACGGACTAGTATAGCTTGGATCTGCAGTCATGAGATGTTACCTTGATTATCGTATTGACATTATACACGACATTTACATTGACATCGACATTGACATTTACATTAGACATTGATATTAGACATTGTACATTTACATTAGACATTGTACATAATATATTAGACAATGTTGTGTATTCGTGACGTGTCATGATTGGATCCACAGTACTACTTGGGGGCGGGGAAATTGCTAGTGAGAAATGTGATCAAATACCTATCGTACAAGTTTATATTATTGGTGTTAATCATACCCCCACGTATGATTAGCCAGACTGTAGCAATTGTACATGTCCCAAGCCGATCACATTTTGAAACTACTATTTCAAACACCTAGAATAGATTACAGTTCCCTATTTTAAATCATATACTACATCACCCGTATATGATACTGTTTCTTGTTCTTTTATTTCCATACATGCACTGACTATATCATAATTGCCTATTACCTGTCTCTTTACATTGCCTGTCTCTCTTAAAATTGCCATTTCATCTATTTCACTGTCTTCTCAGTAGCTAGCATGACATGTTTTATTGTATTATAGATATTATCAATTAATGGAACTGTTATTTGAGATTGTGCTTTGCTCCTTCCTGACTGGAAATATTTTTCCAGACTATGCCTTAGAGGACCGCTGTCCGACACTTATGGTGAGTAGCTGCAGACTTGATAGTAGTTGATTCTGGAAGGTCTAGTCAGAATTATTATTCATTGTTAGTTCTTAAGTAGACTATTTGGTATCGGATTTGTCTCCGGTATTTTGATGATTCTGGGATATGGTTAAGTTAAGCTATTTCTTGTGGACTTGTGTTGTGTTTAATTTTAATTTCTGTTTCAAAATCTTATCGTGCTGTAATCATGTGATTGAGTATATGTTTATCTATTTGTGTCATCCGTGCCTCCTAATGGAGATTGGATATTTGCGTGACATTAGTTAGATAGTATCAATACCTAGACAGCGTTCTACCGCCGATGCTGCGGCGTAGGCTGGACGTACCCACGCACTCGTGCCCCTAAACCGGGTGCGGGTCGTGACACGTTTTTAGTGGTGGCCCATGCAGGTTAGACTTCGCATTTAGAGCGATGTCGTAGTAGTGCGACGTCATAGTTGTACTACTGCGTACCTGCTATAGAATATAGGACATAGGATACTAGGATGAGAGAGGATACTCAATCACAAATTCTTAAGAGATTCCTGAGACGACCCCTTGAGAATCTTGTTATAATTTCCAATTTAAATCCTTCCTCCTTGTTTTCGTCCGTTCTCACTCATTGATATTGAGTTTGATTCTTGTTGACCAGTTGTTAACTTTAAATCTTGGTATCGTGTGGAGTTTTGATTTTATATCGAGATGAATTTTATGGGCAAAAATTTACGGTATCATCTGATGACATATATTGATAAGGACAGTGAGAAAGGAAAAACGTCTACTTTGGTTATGGAACCTAGAGTTTGTCGCAGCCATTCTAGCTATCGCGACGAGAACGTAGGAACCAGACTTGGATGTACATACTGTAGTTATGAAACTTAGAGTCTTTCACAGCCATACCGGTTGGCGTGGCGAGGATTCTAGATGACATGATTATAGAGTTGCATACCTTAGTTACGGAACCTGTCGTTATCGCCTCTATGCTTACTGGCGTGGCGAGGAATTCTGTGTGTCATGATTTCTGGCAGACGTGTATGATTATCAGGTTGTATCTTAAATTGGTCCTTAAAATATCATCTCAAGACTTATCTATTTTGTTATTCCAGGACTTTGTTCCATCGCTTCTTTTCTTTACTAGCAGTAAGGATACCTTCCGTCCTTGATCCAATTCCTTTTGAGCTTATTCCTTGTTAGTATGATACTTAGTGACTTGCAATTTTGGTTGTGTCTTGTATTAGTTGACTGAGTGTTGCCTGTGAGATTGTAAGTGTTTCCTAGTTGGACATATGAGCATTAGGCATTAATCTAGAGATACCCATAGCATAGTACCTTGTAGCAATAGTTCTATGATAGGTGTTATTATAATTAGTATTGGTATTATAGAAAGTGCAAGTGATCGTGATTTGTAATAAGTTTGACGAGTTAATCTAAGGATGAAGCTAGTGTTACCATACCAATAGTGCTAGTGATTCTATATCAAATATTTGTTGAGCAAGGTGCAAATGACAGTAAGTACTTCGTGTGATGACAAACAGATTGGGGTATTAAGTAATATAGATAAAAAATCATTGAAGAAAATATGTGAGATGATAATTTGGATTATTGGAAATGATAGTGCAATTATTCGGACAGTACAATTTTCATACACAGTTGAGGTTGTAAATAATTAGTGTATTAGTGTGCACCTTGAGTATTAGAGACTGTGAGTAGTATATGTATACTTGTGGATTAAATTATAATTTGTAGAGTGGAAATGAATTTCAATTTTTAAAGAATTTTTGAGGAAATGAGATTTATGTTATTAAATTTTGAGTATTCGAATTCAATTCAATAAACATAGTCAAGGCTATAAGGATTTTAAAAGTGATTAAATTTTTCGATATTTGAGTATCTGATTTTGAAGAGGTATATGCAATTTATTTTTAAGTTGATCGAGGAGTTAAACCTTGACGATTATTTCGAGGATTAACTTTATGGTAGATAAGAGATGAATATTAATATAGGAGTAGATGATATACATGTGTAAGGATCTGATGACTTGAGTATGATTGAGATCTCACTGCCAACTGACTTGGGTGTCAATCTAGGGTGGTATTAGAGAGAGCAGTACTTAGTATAGTGTGTTGCAATTGATATGCACTTGCGTGATAAGAATAACTAGTATCAACTATTGCAGTAGGTAAGGAAGCTAGCAGTGAGTATGCTTGTAGTAAAGTGTGGTACCTAAAGAGATAGAGGTATCAAACTTTCCATGCATCCTTTGACCTATGGTTATGTTAGAAGATATTGCAAGTAATATATTAGCAGGTTCTTTCTCTTCTTTCCTCATGTTCTTTTTGTCTTCTGATTGATTGATACCTTAGTACCGTAGCTTGTATGCATGATTTCTTGTTATAATGTAGTTAGTAGTACCCCTGATACAGAGACTGTAATACCCTAGCAAAAGACACCATGATCATACATATTTCCTTTAGGTTGCATGTTGTATAGGTGTAGGTAGAATTCTCTTAGACTTTGATTGTTGAGGATTTAACTGTAGTAAAGATTAACGAAGAGGTTATGACTTGACAAAGAGAGACAAGGTGCCTAAAATTTTGAGGAAAAATATTAAATTAAATAAAGAGTTGGGAATTTAATATGGCGTAATTAAAGTTTTTGTTAAAACATTGATTTTTAGAAAATTATGAAATAATTGAATTTATCAGTGAATTTGAGGAATTTAAGAAGGCCATCGATAAAATTGTTGGACTGCAAATTGTGAACTTATATTTTTGAATATTGTATTGGAGGTTCCATAAGTATTACATCGTTGCATATTATGGAAAAAAAAAAAAATCGAGGGATAAGAACACAAATGGATTAGTGTTAAATTCAAATTGGGGACGAGATTCAATTTTGAAATATGCACTGACTGGATTTCAATTAGAGGATTGAATATTAAATTCTTGTATTTCGTTATTAACTTAAAATTTTGGAGGATATTGTGATAAGAATGGGATTTGATTTATTTTGAAGATTTTTTTGGGATATGATAATTATAGAATTTTTGAAAGAATTTATTGTGAAATAACAATATGGAGTAGTTCATGATTATATGATTTAAGGAATTTAATTTGATGGGAATAAATACATAAATAAAACCATCGAGGATTTAAAAAAATTCGAGGATAAACATTGATTTAAATAAAGGGTCAAGAATTTAACATGACGGAAATTATGATGTATTAATTCCAGGAAAGATTATGACATGTTTAAGTTGGTTATTAATTTGGAAATTTTGGGAGATTTATCAATGTATTTATTTAGTTGCAAGTTATGAATTTTAGAACTTTATAATTGGATGTAACATTTGGAGAATCCTTAAATATCATATTATTGAGTATTTTGAGGAGTGGATATTAAAATTTTGGGTATTGAATTATAACTCAAAACTCTCAAGAAATTTTGATGGACTTTGATTTACTTTGAGGATTTTCAGGTTATACAATAATTTCAGACTTTTGAAATTGTGAAAAGACCTTGTGGATTAGTCGTGGTTGATGAATTTAATTGAGGGAATAATAGTGTGTATGATTTAAACACTAGTATGAGGATTTTAAATTTTGAGGACGAAATTCTTTTAAGGTGGGTAGACTTGTCACTACCACATTCTGAAAACAGGAGTATTTTCGAATTTTTTAATATTTAATATTATTGTAGTTATAATTAATTAATTGCATGATAGTGTATTTGATTTAAATAATTTTGTGCGATGTGTAATTAAATATATAATTATATGCACTGTTAATAATTTTATTTTTAGCTAGCAGACTAGACCTAGAAGCCAGTAGACGAACCTCTGTCCGAATTATAGAATTCTGGATTTTATTAGTTTATTTAGAATTTATTTATTGGAGATTGTAATTAATTACTGCATTTTATTTAATATTTTGCGCTTTGCCTTTGCTCCGATATTTGGAGCATTATCCAGACTTTTGTCTTCCAACAAATTTCACAATCTTGTCCTAGACATGTCCGCCTTCAATTCTGCTATTTTTGCAACTCATAATTTTGCTCCTTGTGCATTGTTTCTGGCCGCACAAAAATCGTCGCGGACGTTATTTTTAATTTCCTATTTTTGTATCGTTGTGCGTTCCAATCGAAAATTGGAGGCCATCTTGACCTATTTTTCGTGCGGCCCAAATTAGGGTAATATTCTGTTCTGAGTCTTCTTCAATATTGGTATTGATGACTTGACCTGATTTTGGCTCCATGTACTCCTAATTAATTGTTGAACACAACTTGCATTTATTTCTATTTAAATTGAGGATACCATTTTATCTGATTTAAAAATCCCAATTTAATTCCAGTGCCCTACAAATTCAGCCCATACCCATCTTACAGCATCCTCTGACCCTACAAAATACCGAACCCCGAATCGCCCGCCAAATTTTTATCATTTCATGTGTTTGTGCAATTTCCCGAATTTAAGGGGCTAAGTTGCAAATTATTTAATTGTAGGTGCCAACACCTAATTATTTTAACCAATGAGGGAGCCTATTAATTTTTAATTAAAAACCCTCATCCCTACATGAATTAACTTCCTTCATGAATCATCATAGCCACTCATTTAAGTGGGTCAAATCCTCACCCTACATCACACCCTCTCTCTTCCTATTTAATGACTTGTACCCTCAAACCCTAATCCCTAGGCAACCTAGAAAACACTACCTCACAAGCCTCCAAAATTCCTCAAGCCTCCCTCTCTCCTACGTTGAACATTCTCTTCTCTTCTCCTTCTCTTTCTTTTCTTCCTTTTTCTTCTTCTTCTCCTTCTTCCTCTTTATTGTTTTTCTCTTTTTTTTTCATTTGAAGATTTGAATCTTCATAAGGGGGGAAACCTCCTCTGTGCTCAACCCGCTGCTGTGCTCCCGGCCGAGCACTGTGCTCCGGCGGCCTTGCTCCCTGTTCACCGGCGGCTCTCCGGCACCCCATTCCACTGCTCCTCCACCCGCACAGTCCTCCCCCGACCGAGCGGATCCAGCCCGGCGAGCGGAGCTCCTTCCCACAACCCCGGCTTGCTGCTGCCCGCTGTTCCCTGTGCACGGTGGCCGACTCCCCTACTCCTCCGGCCGGCGAGAACCCCGACCCCGCTGACGGCTTCCTCCTCCGGTCCGGCGGTCTCCAGCCGGCGGCCGTGCTCCGGCAACTCCCCTCTGTGAGTATCTCTTCTTCTCCTCTCTCTCTTTGTATATATATATATATCTTTATATATATATATGTATATATATATATATACGTATGGGTATATATATATAATATGTATATATATTTGTAAGTGTTTATTTAATGTATGTGTAGGTATGTGAGTAGTATTATTTTTATTAGATGTAAAATAGTACATATAATATTGGTATACGTATAAATATATAATTCGTATACTTAATATATTTAAATGTAAATTGGAAATACGTGTATAAATGTATATTTTGTAAATGTATGTATTTAAAATATATATGTATAGTAATTCTATATATATTTAATAAGAATGCAATATGTACAAGTATTATTTTTAAATAAATGTTAACATATAAATAAGTATATCAATTATTTTATTAAATTATATAATTACGTATGTATTTAATTGATGCTTTAAATACATGAATATGCGTAGCATTTATTTATTTAATAGTTAAATACACAATGTATTAGTAATGTTAATTAAAGATATGTATATTATTTCTTTTGTAAATATTTAATTGTATAAGTACAGGTATGTATTAATTAACTGTATATGTAATTATGTATTTTAAATTGATGTTAAACAGTAGTTATATATATATCTATATATAAATTAATTTGGTATTAGTATTAATAAAAACGTAATTTGGTATAAATGAACAAATATGTAAATAACCGTATTTTGGTATCAATGTATATATGTAGAGTTATATTTTCATATTGGTATACATTTTGTATAAAACCTTAGCATATTTTTAATATATATATACATATATATATTTGTATTTAATTTGAGATGTTGTATATACATACAGGTATTAGTTTTATTTAAAGTGTATATATATTTTACTTATATCTATTATTGTAATTAAGGGATATTAATATATGTAGTCCTACTAGATGACCCTAGTTGACTAGTGCCCTGTCTGACATGGCCCTGAGGCCAGTGTTTATAGACTGTGTGTTAGCGTAGCATCTGATGTAAATGTGGTTTGTTTGTGATATGTTTATAGGACTGTTGGGTTACCCAGGGGGTACTCTGGAACAGGACATCCATAAATACCAGCTAAGGACCGAGGCAAGTACATTCTCTGATAATTTCCAATTCTTGATAATTTCTATAAGTTCAATGCTCGTGAAATGTTACAACTGAATCTTTGACACTGTGCTACACGGACTAGTATAGCTTGGATCTGCAGTCATGAGATGTTACCTTGATTATCGTATTGACATTATACATGACATTTACATTGACATCGACATTGACATTTACATTAGACATTGATATTAGACATTGTACATTTACATTAGACATTGTACATAATATATTAGACAATGTTGTGTATTCGTGACGTGTCATGATTGGATCCACAGTACTACTTGGGGGCGGGGAAATTGCTAGTGAGAAATGTGATCAAATACCTATCGTACAAGTTTATATTATTGGTGTTAATCATACCCCCACGTATGATTAGCCAGACTGTAGCAATTGTACATGTCCCAAGCCGATCACATTTTGAAACTACTATTTCAAACACCTAGAATAGATTACAGTTCCCTATTTTAAATCATATACTACATCACCCGTATATGATACTGTTCCTTGTTCTTTTATTTCCATACATGCACTGACTATATCATAATTGCCTATTACCTGTCTCTTTACATTGCCTGTCTCTCTTAAAATTGCCATTTCATCTATTTCACTGTCTTCTCAGTAGCTAGCATGACATGTTTTATTGTATTATGGACATTATCAATTAATGGAACTGTTATTTGAGATTGTGCTTTGCTCCTTCCTGACTGGAAATATTTTTCCAGACTATGCCTTAGAGGACCGCTGTCCGACACTTATGGTGAGTAGCTGCAGACTTGATAGTAGTTGATTCTGGAAGGTCTAGTCAGAATTATTATTCATTGTTAGTTCTTAAGTAGACTATTTGGTACCGGATTTGTCTCCGGCATTTTGATGATTCTGGGATATGGTTAAGTTAAGCTATTTCTTGTGGATTTGTGTTGTGTTTAATTTTAATTTCTGTTTCGAAATCTTATCTTGCTGTAATCATGTGATTGAGTATATGTTTATCTATTTGTGTCATCCGTGCCTCCTAATGGAGATTGGATATTTGCGTGACATTAGTTAGATAGTATCAATACCTAGACAGCGTTCTACCGCCGATGCTGCGGCGTAGGCTGGACGTACCCACGCACTCGTGCCCCTAAACCGGGTGCGGGTCGTGACACTGATGAAGAGCCCCTAAAAAAAATTTCCCCAGTAGATTCTTCAGGACTACCCCCACTCAAGAAAATCACTCCATAGTGAATTGTTAAGACATTTGTCATATTCATATTTACTCTGAACTGTTGTCCAAATATTTTATTTCTTTTCCCAGCAAAGTCGCCATCTTGTGTTTGATAAATAAACGAAAGATATTAAAACGAGGTTTGTACGAAACCCGCTCTTATGTTCACAAACAAGAAGTACAATTAATCCTATACGAGGATGTTAAGTACAATTTTTAGTCTAAGTAAATATTGCTATAGGAGTCTGATCTGCAGTCGATCACTTTGTCCCTTGGACCACACGATGATGAAGAAGTGCCGTAGAAGACAGAAAGCAGCTTCGAAGGTTGCTAAAGAGAGTGGATGCTCGATGCCAAAGTCGTCGATCACTACTCTTTTTCTGAGATCTGGATTCTTCGCTCTTAAAATCTGTGACCAATTTTCGACCTTCCAATCTTCTGTTTCTCGACCAATTTTCGACCTTCAGTTTTCTCGACCAATTTCCCAACCTTGGACCTCTGTCAACAGAGGTCTCTATTTATAGAGTTTTAGTGACAGTGACCACTCAGTCGGCGTAGAAACCGAGTAGTGGAAAGTATAGCACCCTTTTACATGATGGTTACAATAACCGTTGCCCGCGTATAGATGACCTTTTGAATGAGCGTGTGACGCGTGTCCAATTAAGAGACAACGCGTATAACTGTTACGAAGATCACGGCATAAAAGCCACGTAGGTAGTTATCCTTCGAGTAGAAGAGGTTGGCATAGAAGCTAATAACTGTCACCATGGCGTAAAAGCCAAGTAGGCATAGAAGCCGAGTAGGCATAGAAGCTGAGTGGGGGTAGAAGCCGAGTGGCCGTAGAAGCCAAGTGGGCGTAGAAGATAGCTGATCATCCTTCCCTGACTGAGGCCTTGAGCGAATTCTGGACCGAATAGCCTTAATACGCACCAATGCAAATGTGGCCTGAGTTGGCATATTCCAATGAGATAGCGTACAGCGTGCTCCCATAGCTGAGAATAGCCCGATGGCGTAATGTGCCAAAGTGATGTTGTGAACGTTTTAGCCGAAATTATGACTTTTGGAGATATAATCAAATCTCTTACAATAAATGTAGAGATCTGCCCCCATCCTGCGCATTAAATGCAGAGGCGTGTCTTCAAAGATTTGCCATCATTCTGCGTATTAAATGCAGATACGCGCCTCGAACCTTTTACGAAGAACAACTGATGCGTGGCAGTCTATTTGCCTTCTGCGGAGTGTAAGAAGCTCACGTCTGTCTGTGTAAAATTAGGCAGCGTATTCCAGAGGCGTGTCTCGAAGATTTACCATCATTCCGCGCATTAAATACAGAGGCGTGTCTCGAAGATTTATCACCATTCTGCGTATTAAATGCAGAGACGTGCCTCGAGCTATGCCATCACTCTGCGCATTAAATGTAGAGACGTGCCTCGAGCTCTGCCATCACTCTGCGTATTAAATACAGAGATGTGCTTCGAGCTCTGTACGAAGAGCAGCTTTTGACGTGGCAGTCTGTTTGTCTTCTGCGGAGCGTAAGAAGCTCACGTATGCCTGTGTTAAACTAGGCAGCGTATTCCCTTGTATGCGTAAAAGCAGTTTACGCCAAGGATATGTCACTAAAGGACAGTCTGGGTCGCTGTGCCGCGCCATCATTAAAGCCGTCATCTAGGTAGTCGTGCAGTACTCTTTGTTAGGAGTTCAGACGTCAGGTTCACTGCATGATTTGATAGGTTCATTTCGGAGAATACGAAGCGTTCCTCGTACACTTCAATGCTGCATTAAAGCGGATGAATTTTACGCCATAAAGGCGATATAGCACCCTTTTTACGCTGGAGCAGCCTGAACATACTCCATTACGCGGATGGTCTTTGAGCTTATATTTTACGCTGTGCTCAGCGGAAAAGCTCTATTGTACGTTGATGGCTCTGAAGTCATCTTTTTACGCTGCCCAGCATCAACATGCTGCGTATAGCTATCCAGCGTATTTTTCATGCTTCTACAACCGAAACAAAATACTTTGGAAATTAAGAAATTATTTTTATTTCTTGACTCACTCTCTTCACATGTCATATGGATCAAAGAAAACATGAGTTAGTGGTTTCAAAATTTCATAAGGACGTTAATTGTTATTACAATTATATATATAGGTAGGACGTAATCACATGACAATATATATATATATATATATATATATATATATATGTCACAACCATAAGAAATTATTTAACATGATACAAATTGTCACTCCCCTTTCTCGGCGTACTAGAGTGCACTTTTTTGGATCACTTTTAGTGCATTCCCCCTTTGCGTACTTATTGCGTATCCTCGTGTGCTCGGTTGGGTTAGGCCAGCGTACATTGCGGCTCTTGTTGAGGTGTTTGGCTTGGATCAGTTAGGTGGATCCAAAGGTTCACAAACCAACCCTAACCCTATTTATATCCTTGTCTTCTTTTCTCTCTCCTCATTATTTCCATTCTCATGTTCTTTCTTTATAGTCAAGTACACCTTGCAAATATGAAGATATACATGATCTTGTTATAGTTTATTTTTCCTCTTATTATTATTTTAATTAGTTCTTTGTTTTCCTGTGATGTTCCTGATCAGTGTTAGTTCTTGATATTTTTGATTTTTGAGACTGGGTTGGTGTAGACATAAGTTTTATTATATTGGTTTGAAGAGTATTTTTCCAAAGGGATTGATCCCCAAAACTATATATTTTATAAACTCCTTGGTTCATGTTCTAGAGCCTAGGAATTTCTTTGATTTTGGATTTGGTTGCTAGAGATCTGGAGCATTGTCATATGTCCTAAGCTCAAGCTCAGATTTCATCAATGGTAGGTAAGGTTGGAGAAGAAGAATAGTAATAGAGGAGTACACATAAGAATCTTACTGTCTTGGGCACACTTTCAGTATGACCCATATTTACCTACATCTCGTGCATACTCTGTAAGTACTGCCTAATCCCTTGTAAAAGTGCGCCAGGGAGAAAAACTCTTGTAAGACTTCCCAGGCATACTTTTGAAATTCTCCGCCTCGATGAATATTTGGCGTATCCTGAGTCTGCTTTCTCGCCTTGGCGTATTATTGGCGAGCTTGGCTTGGCGAACTCTTGCCTGATTCTTGCCTCGATTATCGAGCCACTATTTGTTCTCATATTTTTCTTTCTTGTTGTTGGCGTGCTCGACTTTGTACGCTACTCTTCGGTTGTCTGGCTTTGTACGATGCCTGCTTGATTGGTTGTTGCATAGATTTTATACGCCATTCCTGCCTTCTCACGTACTCTCGTGTAGTACGCCCTTGCTTGCCTATTTGCATGCTCCATTATAGTACGCCACCACTCTCTTGCCAGCATAATTTGTCAAAGTACATCGCCAACCTATGTACTCTCAATTTATATGGCGACCTTGCCAGCATGAGACTGACTTTGTATGCTAGAGTTCTTAAGCCAGCGTGCTTTGTCTTGAGTATGCCCTATGATGGAGAGACCCTTGTTTTATTGGGTGTGCATGTGTGAATCATGTTGTGCACTTTGGTGCCTAATCTTGATTAGTTACCCATGTTAGCTTGACCCTATATGACATAATTTGTATGATTTTGTGAGAGTAAAGATTCCTAACTGGCTATATTTTCTGACATAATCAAGATATGATTCATGTGACCAAATACAAGGCCTGGTATCCTGACTTAGTTATTGTATCCATGCTGATACATTTTTCTTGCTTGCATGTTTATAATGACTTAATTGTACACAAAGTATGGGACATTGGCCAACATTTAAACGGAGATGTGACATGAGATCCTTCTCAGTGTATAAAATTATATATTCTTGATTTCTTGGCACAAAAATGATATTTGATCAAACCTAACATGTCTAGGTTATTGCTTGCTTGAATATTAAATCCACACTTGGGTGAGTCCATACTTGACTCCTGATAATTATGGGAATTCGTACCAAGCGTATTCGTACTTTGTACGATATCATTAAGGAGAATGTCCATGTGGCTAGAGCATGGAATATCATATAACTATGGGGCTAATTAGGTAACTTAAAGGCTGTTAGAACAATGGAAGGTAACGGTATCCCAAGATCGTGCATGATGGGCCACTCTATAATAATTTTTGAGACATGCAAGGCTGGCCACAACGGATATTGTATCTCATCCGCATGTAGCGGAGTGCAATATTTGATATTTTATGTTAAATTGAGGTAATATTTTCCTATTGGAAGGTTGGAACTGTTACTGATTTATTAACATGGTGGCCCTATGAGGGACTAGTGTGATCCTGCTTGCTTGCCTATATAATCTTGGCTTGGTTAGCCCTGCTCGACATGGTATCATCTAAGGATGCTTATTATGCATCATTTCTGGGATAACCCTAGATTCCACATAATAAGATGTAAATTTGTTTGGCCGATCATAACCTGACTTATTTGTGATTATATTTTTCTGCTAGTATCTAAGGGACATGGACTGTCATAGGGTGGTGATTCATCTTCTGTGTTTCTTTTGTTGGGGAGTTAGGCTATTATTCTATGATAGAATATGGACCGAACTACGAAAAAGAACCTTAGCTTAACCATAATCAAGGGATGTATATTATCTCGTATGACCTGGTATTTTATGTCTTTATTTGGTGAAGGAGTATCATGTTATCTCGATGATGTGGCATGCGCCAATAATTTTTGGTTCTTGCACTATATGCTTGATCTGGGTTTTTTATTCATGCTTTCTTGTTTGGGTCTAACCCCACTAGTTTTGCATGGCCAGGTTTAGAGCCAGCACCTGAGGATCCAGCTTACCTTCCCGATAATGGCATACACCAGACAGATGGCCATTGGACACGAGTGGATTTCTTAATCACTATTTGTATTAAACCTTATTTTCTCTTTTCTGGCATTTAGTCACCGACACTTGTTTGTCGACTTGTTTGGACATCAATTCTTAGACTGTAACTGATCTCGGTTATGTAACTTTTGCTACTCTGCTAACCTAACATTTTGATGGCTAGACTTCCAGAATATTTTGATGGAGCATTTGGGACGCCTTATTGATTTATCTTATATATTCTATGTTATTGATACTTGCTTGAATGATTGAGACATAGTTGTTCTAAGACCCTAGAAGGCTTGATTGTAACATGCACCGCTTATCTTTCCATAACCATGACCGCCGTACAATGTTCTATACCTTGTACTAGGGAGCTGGCCATATCTGTCTCAGTATTTTGGTACTGGAGCATGACAAGGTTTTAGTGGTGGCCCATGCAGGTCCTATTTTTTAGGCTTGTGGGGTATCATGATCTTAGGAGTCTCAATCAAACATGTTCCTCCTTAAAAATCTTGGATTCGTCTTTCTTAATACAGCTTGAACCATCCAACTGATTGCTTCTGTGTTTTTCTGTCCTCTTCCTGGTGAGTCTTGTGTCTTGTGTCCTTTTTCTTAGGGCTTCCTCTCCCTCAATTGTTGCAGGAGTAGGAGTGGAAGGACAACCAATAGATTAAGGTTCGGTTGGACCACAGCAAGGGACACAACCTTCTCAGGGGAAGGTTGGAGTAGAACCAATAGTGGAGCAAGTGGAACCCAGGGTACCAGAAGTTTCAGCACCTCCAGTGGTACTAGTGACACCAGCAGATTTTGATACCCCAGCCTTATTGGAAATCATCAGGGGAATATTGGCTACTAAACAACACCAGATAGAAGTGCAACAACATCAACAACTTCAGTAGCAAGAGCAGAATATCTTGTTAAATCAAGGATTGCAGATGGCTCTAGAAAAAGGTGGAAGGGTAGACCAGGGGCGTTAGTTAGATTCAGCTGACTTAACCTCCATCACTAATTTAATGGTACAGAGAATGCCATCGCGACAAATGATTAGATCCGGGATATTGAGACCATTTTGGCAGTAGCTAAGGTTTTGGTTAAGGAACAAATAAACTAGGTTAAGTTACAACTTCAGGATCTTGCCCATGATTGGTGGACATCAAAAAAGGTTGGCTTGAGGCGACCTATTTCGTGGGATGACTTCAGAGCCGGGTTCAGAATGAAGTATTTTAGAGTTATGGCCTAGTTTGAGTTATAACAGAGTTTTATAAACCTCAAGTAGTTTGGTAGAACGATGGATGGCTACGCAATGGAGTTTAGCCGACTGAGTAGATTTGCACCAACAATCGTGGCGACGGAGTCATATAGGGCAATGAGGTTCCAACAGGGACTTCATTTGTAGAATTTATATTCCTGGGTTAGAGGAGTTTACACTCATTAAATCTGTGGGAGACTATCAAGAAGAAGGAGTTACAACATTGAAGCGAAAGAAGAACTGATACCTATGATAGTCGACAAGTTTATGATCGTCTTTCCCGACGAACTTCTAGGATTATCCCCAGTTAGAGAAGTAAAGTTCTGCATATAGTTGATGCTAGAAACAGGACCTATATCCCGTAAAGTTTATCAAATGTTACTATCAATACTTGACAAGTTATATCAACATGTAGAGGAGTTGAAGGCGAAAAAGTTTATTCGTACTAGTGGATCACCATGGGGAGCACCATTGGTGTTGGTAAATAAGAAGGATGGATCGACCCGGTTGTCCATTGCCTATAGGCAGTTGGACATAGTAACAGTGAATAACAAGTATCCCTTCCCTAGGATTGGTGACATATTTGATCGGTTAAGTGGAGCAAGAGTATTCTCTAAAATTGATCTTCGATCCGGATACCATCTGGTGCGAGTACGGGAGCAAATATATACCCAAGACAATGTTTAGGTCATGGTATGGACATTACGAGTTCTTAGTTATGCCATTTGGATTGATCAATGCACTAGTAGTGTTCATGGACTTGATGAACCATATCTTCATGCCCTACTTGGATCAGTTTGTGGTAGTATTTATCGATGACATCCTTGTATACTCTGGTAATAATGTCATGACCCACACCCGGTATAAGGGCACGTATACGTGGGTACATCCAGCCTATGCCACAATATCGGAGTAGAACGCTGTCTAGGTTAACAATACTATTTAAATATCTCACAAAATATATATAATGTACTTGTCAAGATATCCCAACTACTAAATAGAGGATAATATGATAATATTAAACAATACTCAATCATAATAATAAACTAGAGGAAGATATGGCACGATATGGAATAGAAGGAAAGAAATAAAGTCATAAATACATCACAAGTCCAAGTCTAATGTCAACACAAGATCTTAATTAATAATATAATGCCAAAGTATCCAACTGACATATATAATATCATAATAAAAACTAAGTATCCTCAAATGGTAGTACTATCTCAAAAGGCTATACGGGTGATATCTCAAACGGCTCACCATTCTGTGGCCCGTAGTACGTAGGACACCAGTCCTCTAATAAATTATCTAAAAAATATACCCAGTCAGGATTAGAGCAAAGTCCAACCCAAATAGCAATTTTAATAATTGACAGAAACTATAAAACAGCAATAGTAATAAAAATAAATGATGGAAGTAACTAAACTAGCATATATCACGAGAAAGAGCATCATAGTAAATAATGGCAAGAACTGAGAACAATATGGTGAGAAAAAATAAAGTAATAAATTGGAATAAAAGAAACAATATATAAATGTATTTTAAAATATTAGTAAGCTAATGTGATCGTCTTGGGCCTAACCCAGGCTATATATAAAAAGTGAGCTAGCATGATCAAGCGTGAGTTGCATGATCTGCTAACTATTACGGGCTATACTAAATCACCGGTTATAAGGTATGATCACATATCTACTAATACTTCCCCAACCCCCGACTAGTACACGGATTAAAATCATGATACATTATAATACGTATATCACACTACACGGTCTATAATATCATGCACTATGATCACGGTTTATATAATCACTATGATATTCCGGTAATCACTGAGTAATCACGAGCACGACACGGCGATCACTGAGTAACAACGACAACAATATCTTATGACCAAGATCCAGGTATACCAATCCATAAAACCATCGTGTCCAGAATTGAATATCTCAATACTAAATACATGAAATATAGAGACTATCAAATAAGGAAACTATCAGAGAATATACTCGTCTGTGGTCATGAACAAATGGTGCAACTCGGTGTCCGAACTGGGATCACAAAAACCTATATATAAAATTCTATGTCATTAGTGTATTGGAAAGATAAACAAGCTTAAACAAGTGAAAATATGATTTTCTAGGCCATTCTATGTTACACGAGTCAAACTAAGTCAAACTAGGCCAAATCTTGCTAATCTAGGTTTTTTAAGTCATACTAAGGTATACAAGTCCATATTAGTCTTATACTAGTTATTACCTAGCTAATACTAGTTATTCCTACTATTTATAAACATATATATCTAACTCATAAATTCTAGCATTAGCTAGTATCCTAACTATAAATAATACTTACATATTCCAATATCATTACCTCAAAGCTTAGATACCTAACATGATATCTAGTACTAATACTAATTCCTTAACATAGCTACACCAATCCCTTGACATACCCCATATTCCTTATCTAAATTAATACCTTGATATTTATCCAATACCTAGGTGTCTGATGTTTGTGGTGTTAAACGAAAGAACGAAATATATATAATGCGAGGTTTACACGAAACTCGCCTTCTTTGGTTTACAAACAAACTTGTATAATTTGATCCTATACGAGGATGTAGGAGTACAATTTATTTAATCTGGGTAGATGATTGCTATAGGTATCTGATCTGCAGTCGATCACTTTAGCCCTTGGACTACACGATGGTGAAGAAGTACCGTGGAAGACGGAAAGCAGCTTCGTAGGTGGCGAAAGAGGATGGATGCAAGATGCCAATATCGTTGATCGCTACTCTTTGCCTGAGCTCTGGATGCTTCTCTCTCTCTAAGACTCTTCGATCTCTCCTCAATCTCCAATGTTTTGACCCGTGGTTCGATCTTCTTTCAAAGCTTCGACCTTGCTCGATTTTTAAAGTCTCGACCTTGTTCGATATTTTTGACCTGTTCCTCTGTTGATAGAGGTCTCTATTTATAGAGTTTTGGTGACAATGACCACTCAATCGGTATGGAAACCGAGTAGTGGAAAGTACAGCACCCTTTTACACAATGGTTAAAATAACCAACGCCTGCGTATAGATGATCTTTTGAATGAGCGTGTGACGCGGGTCCAACTAAGGGACAAAACGCGTATAATCGCTACAAAGATCACGGCGTAGAAGCCACGTAGGTAGGTATCCATCGTGTAGAAGAGGTTGGCATAGAAGCCAAATATCTGTCACCATGGCGTAGAAGCCAAGTAGGCATAGAAGCCGAGTAGGCGTAGAAGCCTGATGGCATAGAAGCCGAATAAGCACAGAAGGCCGAATGAGCATAGAAGCCGAACGAGCATAGAAGCTGACGAGGCATAGAAGCCGAGCGGACACAGAAGCTGAATGGGCGTAGAAGCCACCACGTAACGTGCCAGAGTGGTCGTAGAGGCCGACCAGTCACAAAAGCTGAATGTAGAAGCCGAGGTGATGTGGACATTTTTAGCCAAAATTACGGCTCTTGGGGATATAATCAAATCTCTCGCATTAAATGCCAAGATCCGCCATCATCATTAATTGCAGAGACGTATTCTGAAGGCCTGCCACCATTCTGAGCATTAGGTGCAGAGACATGCCTCGAGCCCGGTACGAAGAGCAGCTTTTGACGTGGCAGTCTGTTTGTCTTCCGCGGAGCGTAAATAGTTCGCGTTTGCTTGTGTAAACAAGGCAGCGTATCCCCTTATACGCGTAAAAGCAGTCTCCACTGAGGAGATGTCAGTAAACGATGGTACGGTGATATTTAATCAAATCCTCTACATTAAATGCAGAGATCTGCCTTCATACTGTGGGCGCGTCCTGAGTGGTCTGCCATCTTTCCAGTCGTCGTCTGGGTAGCCGTGCAGCACTTTTTGTCAGGAGTCAGATGTCAGGTTCACTGCGTGACTTGACAGGTTCATTTCGGGGAAGATGAAGCATTCTTCGTACGCTTTAACGCTGCTTTGAAAGCGGATGAGTTTTACGCCATGGAGGCGATGAAGCACCCTGTCTACGCTGAAGCGGCCTGGACATACTGCATTTACGCGGATGGTCCCATCATATTTTATGCCGTGCTCAGCGGAAAAGCTCCGTTGCACTCTTGATGGCCCTGGGGTCCCCTGCTTACGCTGCCCTGCATCACCATATTGTGTAAAACTATCCAGTGTATTTTTCATGCTTCTACAAGACCCTCTTCAAAGCTTTCAAATTTCTTCAGAATTTGGAACGCTTTGAATGAAGCATGAACCGCTCCTGCTGCGTAGAATTCTGAACTGCTGCTTCTAATGAACAAAATTTCTTTGTTCAGACATCATCTTCAAGAATGATTTCTCGAAAATCCCTTGGAACAAGGTCAAGAAATGGCTGTCAAACTGAGTTGCCATCTTGATAGATGAAATATTCAGACCGGAGTCTGGATGAACTTTGAATCAACCCATGAAGAAGAGTAGGTTTTCAATGTTGAACTCTGTATGCTTCGGGTACTTGGGATATCTTGAGGTCAAGAACGAGTATCTTCTGCGTGAACTCTTTGCAATTGACCGCTTTTGAGGACCGTTCAAATATACACGTGATCTGGCCGGCGTATCCTTCAGATGTGCGGGAAGTCATGGAGTGTGAAATTATTAGTCTGCAGCTTCTGAGCATAAAACACCATCGAGCGTGAAATCATATACTTGTAGTTCCTGAGCGTGAAGTCGTAGGTTTGTAGCGTCTCGAGCATAAAAGCTACTGAGCACAAAGGCATCTGGGCGTAAAACCTGACTTGTAGCCGTCGAACGTAAAGCCGTAGATTCGTAGCCGTCGAGCGTAGAAAGCTCCTTAGCGTAGAACTGTAGATTTGTAGCTTCTGAAAAGAAAAAAATTTTCGAGCGTGAAGTCGCGGATCTGTTGCTTCTGAGCGTAAACTAAGTGCCACCGAGCGTGAGATCATCGATTTGTTATCTGCTGGCATAAAGTCGTAGGATTGTGGCCTCTCGAGCATAAAAGCTACTGAGCACAAAGGCATCCGGGCGTAAAACCATAGAATTATAGCTTGCGAACGTGAAACCGTAGATCTGTTGCTGTCGAGCGTAGAAAGCTCCTTAGCATAAGAACTGCTGACCTGCTTTGCGCGAAAAACTTTTCGAATTCGCTGACTGTCCGCTTTCTCTGAATAATAGGCTGACGTAGGACCCAATCATAACCGAATATTAATTAGGAGATTTGGTTCGGGGTCCAAGGAGTCCATCCGAACTCTATATATATCCCAAGTTTTCTGAGAAAAAAACTTTTCATCCGTCTTCTGCGAAAGAAAGCCTCCAACTGTTCGAGCTCTTCTCCGAGTCTTCTCTGAGTCTTCATCGTTTCCAGTAATGGCCTCTAAGCAATCCTCCTCCTCTAAGGGAAAGAAGATTGATTCCTCTTCTCGTTATTCTACCCAAGCAGGAGTGCCTCCGGTTGGACAGGGCGAGCTCGAGCTGCCGTTTTGGACTCCAGGAATGTGAAGATGGCCAGACCGACACAGCAGATTCGTGATTTGACCGCTCCTCCTTCATGATGTACTTTTGCTTTTGCTTTTTAATGTACTTCCGCTCTTTTTTTGGGGAATAATAAAGAGGCTTTTCATCTGACTTTCGGAATGTAAATGACGAGTTTGGGTGAGAGTAATATCAGAGGTAGTATGGACGTGATAGTCTCTCGGTAAACCCTTTTTTTAGCAGGGCGTATCTATTCAGAGGTCATATGGGCATGATAGAGTACGACCCAACTAGTTTCGTTTTGGAAGTAGTTTAGTCCGAATGAGATTTTTGCCTTTATTCCACTTGAGCAGAGGAGGTTAAGCATAGTACCTTTTCAGGAATTTGCCATTGATAGGATCCATTAGTAGGTCTCCATTAGGCTGGGCTAACCTGTAAGCGCTGTTTGAGAACGTTGTCTCGATCACGTAGGGGCCTTCCCATTTGGGCTGAATTTGCCCTTACTTCTGTGAGTGAGAATCATTGGCCTTCTTACAGCTAAGACTAGCTCGCCAACTTTGAACACTCTTTCCTTTACTTTTTAATTAAAAGCTCTGGAAATACGCGCTTGGTAGAATGCGATGCTCTGTTGAGCTTGAAGGCATTTCTCGTCTAATCCTTCTAGCTCTTGAAGCCTTAAAAGGTCATTCTTTTCCCGATTTAACTCATTGACGACTGCTATCCTGAGTGACGGGATTTGGATTTCGATGGGAAGAACTGCTTCGCTCCCGTAGACCAGTGAGAATGGGGTACAACCTGTCGGTGCTTGGACCGTTGTGCGGTATACCCAGAGACATTCTCCCAGCTTCTCGTTCCAATCTCTTTTGTTCGAGGAGACGAACTTCTTCAAGAGTTTGATAATGGTTTTGTTGAAGGCTTCGGCCAAACCATTAGCAGCTGGATAATACGCCGTAGAGGCGACATTTTGTATCCGATTTTTATCGCAAAATCGGTGAAACGCTTGGCTGATGAACTGAGGCCCATTGTCATGGATTATCCTTCGGGGAATCCCAAAGCGATAAATGACGTGATGCTTGATGAAGCTAATCACATTAGATGTTTTTACCTCAGCGAGAGGGATCGCCTCTGCCCATTTGGAGAAGTAATCCGTGATGGCCAGTATGAACTGGTGACCTCTGGAAGAAGACGGGTGAATAGGACCAATGATGTCCATACCCCATGCTTCGAAAGGCCAGGATGCAACCGTAGGATGTAGATGTTCAGACGGCTGATGTATGAAGTCTGCATGGACCTGACAGGCCCTGCATCGTTAGGCATACTTGATTGCGTCTGTGATCATAGTGGGCCAGTAATAGCCCATTCTCCTGATACGATCCTGTAGCTTAGGACCGGGTTGATGCGCCCCGCATACGCCGTTGTGAGCTTCGCGGATAATCTGCTGTGCTTCGTCATTAGAGAGACATCTCAATAGCAGTCCGTCGTAGGTCCGACGATATAGATATTGTGAAGATGCATTAAAGTAGAAGCGTAATGATCGTCTTTTGACGGACGCTGCTTTTTTAGGGTCCTCCGGCAAGATTTCGTATGCCACGAAATCTTCAAAGGGACTTCTCCAATCTCTTGTAGGAGGATCGATGTTCACAGCGTAGCTGCGTTCGATATGAGAGTTGTTGTTGTCACGACCCGCACCCGGTTTAGGGGCACGAGTGCGTGGGTACGTCCAGCCTACGCCGCAGCATCGGCGGTAGAACGCTGTCTAGGTATTGATACTATCTAACTAATGTCACGCAATTATCCAATCTCCATTAGGAGGCACGGATGACACAAATAAATGAACATATACTCAATCACAGACTAACAGCACGATAAGATTTCGAATAATAAACTAAAATTAAACACAACACAAGTCCACAAGAATAACTTAACAATATCCAAGAATCATCAAAATGCCGGAGACAAATCCGGTACCAAAAAGACTGTTAAAAGAACTAACTATGAATAATAATTCCGACTAGACTTCCAGAATCAACTACTACCAAGTCTGCAGCTACTCACCATAAGTGTCGGACAGCGGTCATCTAAGGCATAGTCTGGAAAAATGTTTCCAGTCAGGAAGGAGCAAAGCACAATCTCAAATAACAGTTCCATTAATTGATAATGTCTATAATATAATAAAACATGTCATGCTAGCTACTGAGAAGACAGTGAAATAAATGAATTGGCAATTTTTTTTTAAGAGAGACAGGCAATATGATATAGTCATTTCATGTATGGAAATAAAAGAACAAGGAACAGTATCATATACGGGTGATGTAGTATATGATTAAAAATAAAGAACTGAATCTATTCTAGGTGTTTGAAATAGTAGTTTCGAAATGTGATCGGCTTGGGAACATGTACAGTAGCTACAGGGCCTGGCTAATCATGGGTGAAGAGCATGATTAACACTTACAGTTGTTATACTACAATAAGAGGTTATGATCACATTTCTTACTAACTACTTCCCCGCCCCCAACTAGTACTGTGGATCCAACCATGACACGTCACGATACACGAGCAAGTAAAGTCTATCATGTACGGTGTCTAAATATACATGTCGTGTACAATGTCAATACGATAATTAAGGTAACATCTCATGACTGCAGATCCAAGCTATACTAGTCCGTGTAGCACAGTGTCAAATATTCAGTTGTAACATTTCAAGATCATTGAACTTATAGCAATTATCAAGAATTGGAAATTATCAGAGAATGTACTTGCCTTGGTCCTTAGCTGGTATTTATGGATGTCCTGTTCCAGAGTATCCCCGGGTAAAACCAACAGTCCTATAAACACATTACAAGCAAAACCACATTTGCATCAGATGCTACACTAACACACAGTCTATAAACACTGGCCTCAGGGCCATGTCAGTCAGGGCACTAGTCAACTAGGGTCATCTAGTATATTCACTAATTAAACGTAGTATTATTATTAATATAATACATAAATGTAGGGTTATACCAAATTCTATACAAAATATGTATAGGTGTATACTCCTAACAGAAGATGTATTATCTATATATATAGGAAAAATATTCATAACACATATACATTTATATGTACAACTACCAAAGTTATATATATATATATACAAAAGAATATATATATATACTAATTATATATATACTAAATTACAATTACCAACATATACTGAAATACCGATATACATACATACCAATTTACATGTACTAGAATACGTAGATATATATATCTACCAAATTATATTAAATATATACACATATACTTATACATATGCATATGAACTAAAATACGTTTTTTATTAAACATACCAAAATAAATATCAATTACCAAAAATACGTTTTTACCCATTTATACAATTATACCAAAATACGTAATTGCATATGTATACATTTATACCAAAATATGTATTTTATTACATATATATCAATACTGTTTTATATATATACTATATATATTTACCAAAATTATATTTATACCAAAATAATATTTATACTATATTCAGGTAATTATACCAAAATAATATTTATACTATATTCAGGTAATTATACCAAAATAATATTTATAACACTTACATTAATTAAATACATATAAATACATATACATTAATACCTACATATACTAAATTAAATATGCAAATTTTACATTAACTATATATATACATTACTAATAGATTTCAGAATATACTAACATATACACAGTATATATATAATCATATACCAATTAAATACATACATTGAAAACATGCTACGTATATATATAAAATACATATGTTAATCATTAATTTAAATTACATAAATTTCATATACATTAATTAATAAATGCTATACATATTTATGTATTTAAAACATTAATTAGATAATAATATTTATATACATATACGTATATACGTATATATATAAATATATACATACATATATATATATATATATATATATATATCCATATATATTAACTAAAGAAGAAAGAGGGAGAGAGGGAGAATACTTACAGAGGGGAGGGCTGCTTGCCGGCCGGAGAGATCGCCGGAGTACAGCAGGGAGGAGCTCGCAGAGATGCAGGGGAGGAGCAGTCGCTGTCCGGACTGGGCAGGGGCCGCCGGGGTCGCAGCGGGTCGGAGTGCGCAGAGGGAGCAGCGGCTCGGGCCGGTTCAGAGGGGCGCCGGAGTTGATGGGAAGAGGGGGAGCGTCGGCGCCGGAGTTGTAGACGATGGTGGTGGTGGGAGTTGTAGATGGTGGTGAAGGGAGAGGAGAGCCGCCGGACGCCGGACGCCGGACGCCGGAGACGCAGAGGGGGATGGGAGTAGCCGGACAGGGACTCGGCGCCGGAGTAGCCGCCGGACAGGTGAGAATGGAGGGAGGACACAGCAGGGTCCGCCGGCGCGAGGGGGCTCGGGAACAGCCGGGGTGGCTGCCAGCGGGCCGGGCAGTCGCCGCGGGGAGCCGCCGGGGATCGGCTCGGGAGATGTCGGCCGGTGCACAGGGTCGGGGAGAGCACAGTAAGTTTTTCCCCCCCTTTAAGAGTTTGAAAAAGAGAGTTTGAATTTCAAAATTAACCAAGAAGAAAGGAAAAGAAGAAAAATACAAGGAAGGGAGGAAAGAGAAGAAGAGAGGAAGAAGAAGAAAAGAAAAGAGGAGAAGTGGGGAAATTTTCCAACGTAGGAGAGAGGGAGGCTTGTGAGGGTGGAGTTTTCTAGGATGCATAGGGATTAGGGTTTGAGGGTACAAGGCATTTAATAGGGAGAGAGTGTATTGGAATGAAGGGTTGGGATTCCATCCCTTGAATGGGTGGCTAGGATTGAACATGAAGGGAATTATTCATGGAGAATGAGGGTGAGATTAATTAAATAATATTGGGTTCCCTCATTGGTTAAAAATAATTAGGTGTTGGCACCTACAATTGAACAATTGCAACTTAGCCCCTTAATTTCGGGAAATTGCACAACCACATGAAATGACGAAAATTGGGCGGGCGATTCGGGGTCCGATGTTTTGTAGGGTCAGGGGGTGCTGTAAGATGGGTATGGGCTGAATTTGGAGGGCACTGGAATTAATTTGGGATTTTAAAATCAGATAAAATGGTATCCTCAAATTAAATAGAAATAAATACAAGTTGTGTTCAACAATTAATTAAGAGTACCTGAAGCCAAAATTAGGTCAAGTCATCAATACCAATATTGAAGAAGACTCAGAACAGAATATTTCCTTAATTTGGGCCGCACGAAAAATAGGTCAAGACGGCTTCCAATTTTCGATTGGAACGCACAACGATACCAAAAAATAGGAAATTAAAAATAACGTCCGCGACGATTTTTGTGCGGCCAGAAACAATGCACAAGGAGCAAAATTATGAGTTACAAAAATAGCAGAATTGAAGGCGGGCATGTCTAGGACAAGATTGTGAAATTTGTTGGAAGACAAAAGTCTGGATAGTGCTCCAAATATCGAAGCAAAGGCAATAGCGCAAAATATTAAATAAAATACAGTAATTAATTACAAACTCCAATAAATTAATTCTAAAATAAAACAATTAACCTCAAAAATTTCATAATTCGGGCAGGTGCTATCTACTGGCTTCTAGGTCAGTCTGCTAGCTAAATAAAATAATTAACACTGCATCTAATACTATAATTATTTACACATCACACATAATAACTATTTAAATCAAATATATTATTATGCAATTAATTAATAGTAAATAACATAATAGTAAATATTGTAAAAATTCAAAAATACCCCTGTTTCAGAATGTGGTAGTGACAAGTCTACCCACCTTAAAAGAATTTCGTCCTCGAAATTTAAAATCCTCATATTAGCCTTTAATCATACACATTTTTATTTCCCTCAAAAATTTAAATCCCTTAACCATGAAATCAGGTTATAATCCGCAATGTCCTTTCAAAAAAATTTTCTGTAATTATTTCATTCCTCGGAATAAAAATTAAAGTCCATTTGTCAAAATTTCCTTGAAAGTTTTGAGTTGATAATTCAATACCCGGAATTTATTTCCACTCCTCAAAATACTCAACAATATGATATTTAAGGAGTCTCCAAATGTGATATCCAAATATAAGGTTCTAAAATTCATAACTTGCACTTAAATAAATACATTGACAATCTCCCAAAATTTTCAAGTTAATAACCAACTTAAACATGTCATAATCCTTCTTGGAATTACTTAAACCACCAATTATGAATTGTTAATTTCTTAACCATTTATTTAAATCAAATAATTACCCTCAAATTTTAATCATCTTGTTCCTCTTGTCAAGTCATAACTCCTTCATGAATCTTCACTACAGTCAACACCAATAATCATGGTCTAAGAAAATTCTACCTATAGTCATACCACATACAATCTAGGGGGAGCATACATGGTTATGGTCTCATTTGTTATGGTGTTGCAGTCCATGTATCAGGGTGTACTACTAACTACATTATAACAAAGAATCATGCATACGAACTATGGTACTAAGCAATCAATCAATTAGATAGGAACAGAATGAAGGAAAGGACAGAAACTGCTAACACATTACCTGCAGTATCGGTCTCCTCGACCGTCATCGCAAATGCCCGTCCTGCTGGGGTGGTTCCCTTTGCAGGTGTTGAGCAATGTACGGTTCCACAGGTAGCCTAACTGGATCTCTGTAGTCTGAAACTGCGTGATGGCTGAGAAGATGAGGGACTCGAAGACAATCCCTTACTCGATGTCCCGCAGCGCCACAGTGCAAACAAAGTCCTAGCCTCGTTCTACAGCTCTCCCAAAGGTGACCTGGCTTCTTACAAAAGTGACAAGTTCGTTGATCCTGCTGTACAGGAACTGGTGCCGGGTACTGCTGTTGATACTGAAATGCCCAGGGCTGTCGCTGGATAGGAACTGGTGCTAGGTACTGCGGTGGATGCTGAAATGTCCATGGTTGTTGCTGAATATGAAATGGTACTTGGTACTCTTGTTGGTGCTGAATACGGGGATGCTTGGCTGGTCTTGCGCTATCATTCGTATCTCCAACAGTATCGTGACTCCTCTTAGGCCTGAGATCCAGATCCTCTTCTGCGATCTGAGCATCCATCAAGATAGCCTCAAAGGTAGCGGTACGACGACCAGAAGTGCGCGACTTAATCTCTCTTGTCAGTCCCTTTCTAAATTTCCGGGCTCGATCTCCTGGGTCTCGAATCATAGACGATGCAAAACGGCTCAATCTACAGAATTCTGCAGCGTACTCGTCGACCGACATGTTTCCTTGAACTAAGTCATGAAACTGAGTTTCCAAGGTTCCCAATGCCACGTCGGGAAAGAACTTCTCCTTGAAGAGTTCCTTGAAGGTCTCCCAAGTAAGTCCTTGCGCAGTAATTCTCGGCTCCGTGCGATACCACGTGAGTGCGATATCGAACATCTGACTGCCAGCGGCTTCTATCTTCAAGTTCTCCGGAATCTGGGTCAATCGCAGGCTTCTCTCTATATCTTCTAGCCAGTCGTCAGCGTAGAGTATTCCTTCGGTGCCTTTGAACTCTCGAGGCATCATCCTTTTGAAATCCACTATAGTGCCTGATCTTTGCTGTTGCTGGCCAGGAAACTGCTGGTACTGTGCAACTTTCTCCAAAGCTTGGAGAGTCACTTGATGAGCATTCTCCATATTTTCTTTCATCAGCTCGGTTTGTGCCTGGTACGCTTCTGCTTGCATCCTTTGAGCCTCAGCTTGAACTCGCTGAGCGTCTGCCGTTACTCTCTGGGCATCTACCATGCCTTGGATCAAGGTAAACATTTGCGTTCCGTCAATGGGCAAACCTCCGGGAATCGGAGTCGGTGGAGGAGGAAGGTTGTCTGTCACAGCTGCGGCAATCTTCTGAACAGGTGGAGGAGGAGGATCACCTACGTGCATCGGAGATGTAGGAGGAACTACGGATGTCTGTCCATCAGGTAGAGAGGTGGCAGACCCCTCTAAAACTGGTGTTCCCGCTCTCATAGACCTTGTCTGCGGCGACATCCTGAAGACAGATCCCAAAGAATCAATTTAGGCAAAATGCGATATCATCAAGGAAGGACAGTATAGTTCTAAAGAAGCAACATTCAAGAAAAAGATAGATTGGAAATAAAATCCTAGTTGTGATTGCACAGGTCAAAATGCATCCAAGGTCGATACCTCTATCCTTATAGGTACCACAGTTCTATCACAAAACACACTCACTGCTAGCTTCCTTACCTACTGCAATCGCTAATACTAGTTAATCTTATCACTCAATGCATATCAATTTCAATACACTATACTAAGTACTGCACTTTCTAATACATCCCTTGATGATCACCCAAGTCAGTTTGCAGTGAATTCTCAATCATACTCAAGCCAACCGATCCTTATACACATGCATCTCATCTATTGTATACTAATGTATCTCTCCCACTATAAGATTTTATCCTCAAATAAAATTTCTCAAAAATAACTCCTCGAATAAAATTTAAAGTAAATTGCATACACTCCCCTCAATGTCAATTATTTAAATACTGAATGAAAACTTAATCACCTTAAAGATCCTTACAGACTTGTCTAGGTTCATCAAATTGAATCGGAATTCCTCGAAAATAAAATTTTAATAACCCTATTTCAACTCCTTAAATTTCAAAACTTTGCAATTCATTGAAATCTTCACAATAATATTTTTATAATAATCTCAATCTTCTCAAAATCCAAAAATTTGAAATTCATTTTCAATCCTCAAATTAAAATTTAAATCCACCTTCTGTAGTCTAATAGCTCTAATGTTAATCATTTTCACTGTCCTCATTGACGGCATCATCAAATAATATCATAAATCAGTCTATAAATTCCTCTTAATATGAAATCAACCCTACAATGAAACCCAAAATCCTAACTTTAATACCTAATCAACAACAGTCAAATTCAATATCAATAAGTGAGAATGGACAGAACAAGGGAATGAATTTAAATTGGAAGTTTATAATGAGATTCTCAGGGGTCATCCCAGGAATCTCTCAAGGAATTGTGATTGAGTATTTGCTCTCGTCCTAGTATCCTATGTCCTAGATTCTATAGCAGGCACGCAGTAGTATAACAAGGATGTCACACTACCACGACATCGCACAACTCGCGAAGTCTGACCTGCATGGGCCACCACTAAAAATGTGTCACGACCCGCACCCGGTTTAGGGGCACGAGTGCGTGGGTACGTCCAGCCTACGCCGCAGCATCGGCGGTAGAACGCTGTCTAGGTATTGATACTATCTAACTAATGTCACGCAATTATCCAATCTCCATTAGGAGGCACGGATGACACAAATAAATGAACATATACTCAATCACAGACTAACAGCACGATAAGATTTCGAATAATAAACTAAAATTAAACACAACACAAGTCCACAAGAATAACTTAACAATATCCAAGAATCATCAAAATGCCGGAGACAAATCCGGTACCAAAAAGACTGTTAAAAGAACTAACTAAGAATAATAATTCCGACTAGACTTCCAGAATCAACTACTACCAAGTCTGCAGCTACTCACCATAAGTGTCGGACAGCGGTCATCTAAGGCATAGTCTGGAAAAATGTTTCCAGTCAGGAAGGAGCAAAGCACAATCTCAAATAACAGTTCCATTAATTGATAATGTCTATAATACAATAAAACATGTCATGCTAGCTACTGAGAAGACAGTGAAATAAATGAATTGGCAATTTTTTTTTAAGAGAGACAGGCAATATGATATAGTCATTTCATGTATGGAAATAAAAGAACAAGGAACAGTATCATATACGGGTGATGTAGTATATGATTAAAAATAAAGAACTGAATCTATTCTAGGTGTTTGAAATAGTAGTTTCGAAATGTGATCGGCTTGGGAACATGTACAGTAGCTACAGGGCCTGGCTAATCATGGGTGAAGAGCATGATTAACACTTACAGTTGTTATACTACAATAAGAGGTTATGATCACATTTCTTACTAACTACTTCCCCGCCCCCAACTAGTACTGTGGATCCAACCATGACACGTCACGATACACGAGCAAGTAAAGTCTATCATGTACGGTGTCTAAATATACATGTCGTGTACAATGTCAATACGATAATTAAGGTAACATCTCATGACTGCAGATCCAAGCTATACTAGTCCGTGTAGCACAGTGTCAAATATTCAGTTGTAACATTTCAAGATCATTGAACTTATAGCAATTATCAAGAATTGGAAATTATCAGAGAATGTACTTGCCTTGGTCCTTAGCTGGTATTTATGGATGTCCTGTTCCAGAGTATCCCCTGGGTAAAACCAACAGTCCTATAAACACATTACAAGCAAAACCACATTTGCATCAGATGCTACACTAACACACAGTCTATAAACACTGGCCTCAGGGCCATGTCAGTCAGGGCACTAGTCAACTAGGGTCATCTAGTATATTCACTAATTAAACGTAGTATTATTATTAATATAATACATAAATGTAGGGTTATACCAAATTCTATACAAAATATGTATAGGTGTATACTCCTAACAGAAGATGTATTATCTATATATATAGGAAAAATATTCATAACACATATACATTTATATGTACAACTACCAAAGTTATATATATATATATACAAAAGAATATATATATATACTAATTATATATATACTAAATTACAATTACCAACATATACTGAAATACCGATATACATACATACCAATTTACATGTACTAGAATACGTAGATATATATATCTACCAAATTATATTAAATATATACACATATACTTATACATATGCATATGAACTAAAATACGTTTTTTATTAAACATACCAAAATAAATATCAATTACCAAAAATACGTTTTTACCCATTTATACAATTATACCAAAATACGTAATTGCATATGTATACATTTATACCAAAATATGTATTTTATTACATATATATCAATACTGTTTTATATATATACTATATATATTTACCAAAATTATATTTATACCAAAATAATATTTATACTATATTCAGGTAATTATACCAAAATAATATTTATACTATATTCAGGTAATTATACCAAAATAATATTTATAACACTTACATTAATTAAATACATATAAATACATATACATTAATACCTACATATACTAAATTAAATATGCAAATTTTACATTAACTATATATATACATTACTAATAGATTTCAGAATATACTAACATATACACAGTATATATATAATCATATACCAATTAAATACATACATTGAAAACATGCTACGTATATATATAAAATACATATGTTAATCATTAATTTAAATTACATAAATTTCATATACATTAATTAATAAATGCTATACATATTTATGTATTTAAAACATTAATTAGATAATAATATTTATATACATATACGTATATACGTATATATATAAATATATACATACATATATATATATATATATATATATCCATATATATTAACTAAAGAAGAAAGAGGGAGAGAGGGAGAATACTTACAGAGGGGAGGGCTGCTTGCCGGCCGGAGAGATCGCCGGAGTACAGCAGGGAGGAGCTCGCAGAGATGCAGGGGAGGAGCAGTCGCTGTCCGGACTGGGCAGGGGCCGCCGGGGTCGCAGCGGGTCGGAGTGCGCAGAGGGAGCAGCGGCTCGGGCCGGTTCAGAGGGGCGCCGGAGTTGATGGGAAGAAGGGGAGCGTCGGCGCCGGAGTTGTAGACGATGGTGGTGGTGGGAGTTGTAGATGGTGGTGAAGGGAGAGGAGAGCCGCCGGACGCCGGACGCCGGACGCCGGAGACGCAGAGGGGGATGGGAGTAGCCGGACAGGGACTCGGCGCCGGAGTAGCCGCCGGACAGGTGAGAATGGAGGGAGGACACAGCAGGGTCCGCCGGCGCGAGGGGGCTCGGGAACAGCCGGGGTGGCTGCCAGCGGGCCGGGCAGTCGCCGCGGGGAGCCGCCGGGGATCGGCTCGGGAGATGTCGGCCGGTGCACAGGGTCGGGGAGAGCACAGTAAGTTTTTCCCCCCCTTTAAGAGTTTGAAAAAGAGAGTTTGAATTTCAAAATTAACCAAGAAGAAAGGAAAAGAAGAAAAATACAAGGAAGGGAGGAAAGAGAAGAAGAGAGGAAGAAGAAGAAAAGAAAAGAGGAGAAGTGGGGAAATTTTCCAACGTAGGAGAGAGGGAGGCTTGTGAGGGTGGAGTTTTCTAGGATGCATAGGGATTAGGGTTTGAGGGTACAAGGCATTTAATAGGGAGAGAGTGTATTGGAATGAAGGGTTGGGATTCCATCCCTTGAATGGGTGGCTAGGATTGAACATGAAGGGAATTATTCATGGAGAATGAGGGTGAGATTAATTAAATAATATTGGGTTCCCTCATTGGTTAAAAATAATTAGGTGTTGGCACCTACAATTGAACAATTGCAACTTAGCCCCTTAATTTCGGGAAATTGCACAACCACATGAAATGACGAAAATTGGGCGGGCGATTCGGGGTCCGATGTTTTGTAGGGTCAGGGGGTGCTGTAAGATGGGTATGGGCTGAATTTGGAGGGCACTGGAATTAATTTGGGATTTTAAAATCAGATAAAATGGTATCCTCAAATTAAATAGAAATAAATACAAGTTGTGTTCAACAATTAATTAAGAGTACCTGAAGCCAAAATTAGGTCAAGTCATCAATACCAATATTGAAGAAGACTCAGAACAGAATATTTCCCTAATTTGGGCCGCACGAAAAATAGGTCAAGACGGCTTCCAATTTTCGATTGGAACGCACAACGATACCAAAAAATAGGAAATTAAAAATAACGTCCGCGACGATTTTTGTGCGGCCAGAAACAATGCACAAGGAGCAAAATTATGAGTTACAAAAATAGCAGAATTGAAGGCGGGCATGTCTAGGACAAGATTGTGAAATTTGTTGGAAGACAAAAGTCTGGATAGTGCTCCAAATATCGAAGCAAAGGCAATAGCGCAAAATATTAAATAAAATACAGTAATTAATTACAAACTCCAATAAATTAATTCTAAAATAAAACAATTAACCTCAAAAATTTCATAATTCGGGCAGGTGCTATCTACTGGCTTCTAGGTCAGTCTGCTAGCTAAATAAAATAATTAACACTGCATCTAATACTATAATTATTTACACATCACACATAATAACTATTTAAATCAAATATATTATTATGCAATTAATTAATAGTAAATAACATAATAGTAAATATTGTAAAAATTCAAAAATACCCCTATTTCAGAATGTGGTAGTGACAAGTCTACCCACCTTAAAAGAATTTCGTCCTCGAAATTTAAAATCCTCATATTAGCCTTTAATCATACACATTTTTATTTCCCTCAAAAATTTAAATCCCTTAACCATGAAATCAGGTTATAATCCGCAATGTCCTTTCAAAAATATTTTCTGTAATTATTTCATTCCTCGGAATAAAAATCAAAGTCCATTTGTCAAAATTTCCTTGAAAGTTTTGAGTTGATAATTCAATACCCGGAATTTATTTCCACTCCTCAAAATACTCAACAATATGATATTTAAGGAGTCTCCAAATGTGATATCCAAATATAAGGTTCTAAAATTCATAACTTGCACTTAAATAAATACATTGACAATCTCCCAAAATTTTCAAGTTAATAACCAACTTAAACATGTCATAATCCTTCTTGGAATTACTTAAACCACCAATTATGAATTGTTAATTTCTTAACCATTTATTTAAATCAAATAATTACCCTCAAATTTTAATCATCTTGTTCCTCTTGTCAAGTCATAACTCCTTCATGAATCTTCACTACAGTCAACACCAATAATCATGGTCTAAGAAAATTCTACCTATAGTCATACCACATACAATCTAGGGGGAGCATACATGGTTATGGTCTCATTTGTTATGGTGTTGCAGTCCATGTATCAGGGTGTACTACTAACTACATTATAACAAAGAATCATGCATACGAACTATGGTACTAAGCAATCAATCAATTAGATAGGAACAGAATGAAGGAAAGGACAGAAACTGCTAACACATTACCTGCAGTATCGGTCTCCTCGACCGTCATCGCAAATGCCCGTCCTGCTGGGGTGGTTCCCTTTGCAGGTGTTGAGCAATGTACGGTTCCACAGGTAGCCTAACTGGATCTCTGTAGTCTGAAACTGCGTGATGGCTGAGAAGATGAGGGACTCGAAGACAATCCCTTACTCGATGTCCCGCAGCGCCACAGTGCAAACAAAGTCCTAGCCTCGTTCTACAGCTCTCCCAAAGGTGACCTGGCTTCTTACAAAAGTGACAAGTTCGTTGATCCTGCTGTACAGGAACTGGTGCCGGGTACTGCTGTTGATACTGAAATGCCCAGGGCTGTCGCTGGATAGGAACTGGTGCTAGGTACTGCGGTGGATGCTGAAATGTCCATGGTTGTTGCTGAATATGAAATGGTACTTGGTACTCTTGTTGGTGCTGAATACGGGGATGCTTGGCTGGTCTTGCGCTATCATTCGTATCTCCAACAGTATCGTGACTCCTCTTAGGCCTGAGATCCAGATCCTCTTCTGCGATCTGAGCATCCATCAAGATAGCCTCAAAGGTAGCGGTACGACGACCAGAAGTGCGCGACTTAATCTCTCTTGTCAGTCCCTTTCTAAATTTCCGGGCTCGATCTCCTGGGTCTCGAATCATAGACGATGCAAAACGGCTCAATCTACAGAATTCTGCAGCGTACTCGTCGACCGACATGTTTCCTTGAACTAAGTCATGAAACTGAGTTTCCAAGGTTCCCAATGCCACGTCGGGAAAGAACTTCTCCTTGAAGAGTTCCTTGAAGGTCTCCCAAGTAAGTCCTTGCGCAGTAATTCTCGGCTCCGTGCGATACCACGTGAGTGCGATATCGAACATCTGACTGCCAGCGGCTTCTATCTTCAAGTTCTCCGGAATCTGGGTCAATCGCAGGCTTCTCTCTATATCTTCTAGCCAGTCGTCAGCGTAGAGTATTCCTTCGGTGCCTTTGAACTCTCGAGGCATCATCCTTTTGAAATCCACTATAGTGCCTGATCTTTGCTGTTGCTGGCCAGGAAACTGCTGGTACTGTGCAACTTTCTCCAAAGCTTGGAGAGTCACTTGATGAGCATTCTCCATATTTTCTTTCATCAGCTCGGTTTGTGCCTGGTACGCTTCTGCTTGCATCCTTTGAGCCTCAGCTTGAACTCGCTGAGCGTCTGCCGTTACTCTCTGGGCATCTACCATGCCTTGGATCAAGGTAAACATTTGCGTTCCGTCAATGGGCAAACCTCCGGGAATCGGAGTCGGTGGAGGAGGAAGGTTGTCTGTCACAGCTGCGGCAATCTTCTGAACAGGTGGAGGAGGAGGATCACCTACGTGCATCGAAGATGTAGGAGGAACTACGGATGTCTGTCCATCAGGTAGAGAGGTGGCAGACCCCTCTAAAACTGGTGTTCCCGCTCTCATAGACCTTGTCTGCGGCGACATCCTGAAGACAGATCCCAAAGAATCAATTTAGGCAAAATGCGATATCATCAAGGAAGGACAGTATAGTTCTAAAGAAGCAACATTCAAGAAAAAGATAGATTGGAAATAAAATCCTAGTTGTGATTGCACAGGTCAAAATGCATCCAAGGTCGATACCTCTATCCTTATAGGTACCACAGTTCTATCACAAAACACACTCACTGCTAGCTTCCTTACCTACTGCAATCGCTAATACTAGTTAATCTTATCACTCAATGCATATCAATTTCAATACACTATACTAAGTACTGCACTTTCTAATACATCCCTTGATGATCACCCAAGTCAGTTTGCAGTGAATTCTCAATCATACTCAAGCCAACCGATCCTTATACACATGCATCTCATCTATTGTATACTAATGTATCTCTCCCACTATAAGATTTTATCCTCAAATAAAATTTCTCAAAAATAACTCCTCGAATAAAATTTAAAGTAAATTGCATACACTCCCCTCAATGTCAATTATTTAAATACTGAATGAAAACTTAATCACCTTAAAGATCCTTACAGACTTGTCTAGGTTCATCAAATTGAATCGGAATTCCTCGAAAATAAAATTTTAATAACCCTATTTCAACTCCTTAAATTTCAAAACTTTGCAATTCATTGAAATCTTCACAATAATATTTTTATAATAATCTCAATCTTCTCAAAATCCAAAAATTTGAAATTCATTTTCAATCCTCAAATTAAAATTTAAATCCACCTTCTGTAGTCTAATAGCTCTAATGTTAATCATTTTCACTGTCCTCATTGACGGCATCATCAAATAATATCATAAATCAGTCTATAAATTCCTCTTAATATGAAATCAACCCTACAATGAAACCCAAAATCCTAACTTAAATACCTAATCAACAACAGTCAAATTCAATATCAATAAGTGAGAATGGACAGAACAAGGGAATGAATTTAAATTGGAAGTTTATAATGAGATTCTCAGGGGTCATCCCAGGAATCTCTCAAGGAATTGTGATTGAGTATTTGCTCTCGTCCTAGTATCCTATGTCCTAGATTCTATAGCAGGCACGCAGTAGTATAACAAGGATGTCACACTACCACGACATCGCACAACTCGCGAAGTCTGACCTGCATGGGCCACCACTAAAAACGTGTCACGACCCGCACCCGGTTTAGGGGCACGAGTGCGTGGGTACGTCCAGCCTACGCCGCAGCATCGGCGGTAGAACGCTGTCTAGGTATTGATACTATCTAACTAATGTCACGCAATTATCCAATCTCCATTAGGAGGCACGGATGACACAAATAAATGAACATATACTCAATCACAGACTAACAGCACGATAAGATTTCGAATAATAAACTAAAATTAAACACAACACAAGTCCACAAGAATAACTTAACAATATCCAAGAATCATCAAAATGCCGGAGACAAATCCGGTACCAAAAAGACTGTTAAAAGAACTAACTATGAATAATAATTCCGACTAGACTTCCAGAATCAACTACTACCAAGTCTGCAGCTACTCACCATAAGTGTCGGACAGCGGTCATCTAAGGCATAGTCTGGAAAAATGTTTCCAGTCAGGAAGGAGCAAAGCACAATCTCAAATAACAGTTCCATTAATTGATAATGTCTATAATACAATAAAACATGTCATGCTAGCTACTGAGAAGACAGTGAAATAAATGAATTGGCAATTTTTTTTTAAGAGAGACAGGCAATATGATATAGTCATTTCATGTATGGAAATAAAAGAACAAGGAACAGTATCATATACGGGTGATGTAGTATATGATTAAAAATAAAGAACTGAATCTATTCTAGGTGTTTGAAATAGTAGTTTCGAAATGTGATCGGCTTGGGAACATGTACAGTAGCTACAGGGCCTGGCTAATCATGGGTGAAGAGCATGATTAACACTTACAGTTGTTATACTACAATAAGAGGTTATGATCACATTTCTTACTAACTACTTCCCCGCCCCCAACTAGTACTGTGGATCCAACCATGACACGTCACGATACACGAGCAAGTAAAGTCTATCATGTACGGTGTCTAAATATACATGTCGTGTACAATGTCAATACGATAATTAAGGTAACATCTCATGACTGCAGATCCAAGCTATACTAGTCCGTGTAGCACAGTGTCAAATATTCAGTTGTAACATTTCAAGATCATTGAACTTATAGCAATTATCAAGAATTGGAAATTATCAGAGAATGTACTTGCCTTGGTCCTTAGCTGGTATTTATGGATGTCCTGTTCCAGAGTATCCCCTGGGTAAAACCAACAGTCCTATAAACACATTACAAGCAAAACCACATTTGCATCAGATGCTACACTAACACACAGTCTATAAACACTGGCCTCAGGGCCATGTCAGTCAGGGCACTAGTCAACTAGGGTCATCTAGTATATTCACTAATTAAACGTAGTATTATTATTAATATAATACATAAATGTAGGGTTATACCAAATTCTATACAAAATATGTATAGGTGTATACTCCTAACAGAAGATGTATTATCTATATATATAGGAAAAATATTCATAACACATATATATTTATATGTACAACTACCAAAGTTATATATATATATATACAAAAGAATATATATATATACTAATTATATATATACTAAATTACAATTACCAACATATACTGAAATACCGATATACATACATACCAATTTACATGTACTAGAATACGTAGATATATATATCTACCAAATTATATTAAATATATACACATATACTTATACATATGCATATGAACTAAAATACGTTTTTTATTAAACATACCAAAATAAATATCAATTACCAAAAATACGTTTTTACCCATTTATACAATTATACCAAAATACGTAATTGCATATGTATACATTTATACCAAAATATGTATTTTATTACATATATATCAATACTGTTTTATATATATACTATATATATTTACCAAAATTATATTTATACCAAAATAATATTTATACTATATTCAGGTAATTATACCAAAATAATATTTATACTATATTCAGGTAATTATACCAAAATAATATTTATAACACTTACATTAATTAAATACATATAAATACATATACATTAATACCTACATATACTAAATTAAATATGCAAATTTTACATTAACTATATATATACATTACTAATAGATTTCAGAATATACTAACATATACACAGTATATATATAATCATATACCAATTAAATACATACATTGAAAACATGCTACGTATATATATAAAATACATATGTTAATCATTAATTTAAATTACATAAATTTCATATACATTAATTAATAAATGCTATACATATTTATGTATTTAAAACATTAATTAGATAATAATATTTATATACATATACGTATATACGTATATATATAAATATATACATACATATATATATATATATATATATATATATCCATATATATTAACTAAAGAAGAAAGAGGGAGAGAGGGAGAATACTTACAGAGGGGAGGGCTGCTTGCCGGCCGGAGAGATCGCCGGAGTACAGCAGGGAGGAGCTCGCAGAGATGCAGGGGAGGAGCAGTCGCTGTCCGGACTGGGCAGGGGCCGCCGGGGTCGCAGCGGGTCGGAGTGCGCAGAGGGAGCAGCGGCTCGGGCCGGTTCAGAGGGGCGCCGGAGTTGATGGGAAGAGGGGGAGCGTCGGCGCCGGAGTTGTAGACGATGGTGGTGGTGGGAGTTGTAGATGGTGGTGAAGGGAGAGGAGAGCCGCCGGACGCCGGACGCCGGACGCCGGAGACGCAGAGGGGGATGGGAGTAGCCGGACAGGGACTCGGCGCCGGAGTAGCCGCCGGACAGGTGAGAATGGAGGGAGGACACAGCAGGGTCCGCCGGCGCGAGGGGGCTCGGGAACAGCCGGGGTGGCTGCCAGCGGGCCGGGCAGTCGCCGCGGGGAGCCGCCGGGGATCGGCTCGGGAGATGTCGGCCGGTGCACAGGGTCGGGGAGAGCACAGTAAGTTTTTCCCCCCTTTAAGAGTTTGAAAAAGAGAGTTTGAATTTCAAAATTAACCAAGAAGAAAGGAAAAGAAGAAAAATACAAGGAAGGGAGGAAAGAGAAGAAGAGAGGAAGAAGAAGAAAAGAAAAGAGGAGAAGTGGGGAAATTTTCCAACGTAGGAGAGAGGGAGGCTTGTGAGGGTGGAGTTTTCTAGGATGCATAGGGATTAGGGTTTGAGGGTACAAGGCATTTAATAGGGAGAGAGTGTATTGGAATGAAGGGTTGGGATTCCATCCCTTGAATGGGTGGCTAGGATTGAACATGAAGGGAATTATTCATGGAGAATGAGGGTGAGATTAATTAAATAATATTGGGTTCCCTCATTGGTTAAAAATAATTAGGTGTTGGCACCTACAATTGAACAATTGCAACTTAGCCCCTTAATTTCGGGAAATTGCACAACCACATGAAATGACGAAAATTGGGCGGGCGATTCGGGGTCCGATGTTTTGTAGGGTCAGGGGGTGCTGTAAGATGGGTATGGGCTGAATTTGGAGGGCACTGGAATTAATTTGGGATTTTAAAATCAGATAAAATGGTATCCTCAAATTAAATAGAAATAAATACAAGTTGTGTTCAACAATTAATTAAGAGTACCTGAAGCCAAAATTAGGTCAAGTCATCAATACCAATATTGAAGAAGACTCAGAACAGAATATTTCCCTAATTTGGGCCGCACGAAAAATAGGTCAAGACGGCTTCCAATTTTCGATTGGAACGCACAACGATACCAAAAAATAGGAAATTAAAAATAACGTCCGCGACGATTTTTGTGCGGCCAGAAACAATGCACAAGGAGCAAAATTATGAGTTACAAAAATAGCAGAATTGAAGGCGGGCATGTCTAGGACAAGATTGTGAAATTTGTTGGAAGACAAAAGTCTGGATAGTGCTCCAAATATCGAAGCAAAGGCAATAGCGCAAAATATTAAATAAAATACAGTAATTAATTACAAACTCCAATAAATTAATTCTAAAATAAAACAATTAACCTCAAAAATTTCATAATTCGGGCAGGTGCTATCTACTGGCTTCTAGGTCAGTCTGCTAGCTAAATAAAATAATTAACACTGCATCTAATACTATAATTATTTACACATCACACATAATAACTATTTAAATCAAATATATTATTATGCAATTAATTAATAGTAAATAACATAATAGTAAATATTGTAAAAATTCAAAAATACCCCTGTTTCAGAATGTGGTAGTGACAGTTGTTCACACAAAATAGATCTCTGTTAAGAAGGATTACCGAATTCTGCCTTTTTATAGGAGTAGCTAAATCTGCAGCTAGACTGGCTAGGGCATCAGCTTCCAGATTCTGAGATCGAGGTACATGCTCTAGGAAGAACCCCTTGAATGTCACGGCTATCTCGACCGTTGCTCGGAGATAGGGGATGAGGTCTGGATTCCGGACTTCATATATTTCTCTGACTTGATTGACGATAAGCAGAGAATCACCAAAAGCTTCCAGAGATTCGACCCCCAGCTCTTTAGCGACTTGGAGCCCGATTAGTAGAGCGTTTGTACTCTGCCACATTGTTGAAACAGGGCTTGTTTAGAGAGTATGCTCGATGGATGACGAGTTTACCGGGAGTAACCAGGACGATTCCTACCCCTGAAACCACGTTTCCCTTGGGACCAGTCTTGGAGGCGCCGTCGAAGAACAGTTGCCATGTACTACTTTCCATTGCGGGCATTCCACAGGGGAATTTTTTGTGGACCTATCATTTGTTGCGCACGAGAGTGTAAATAATAGGTTTGGTGATAAGCCCTGCCAGAGGTAATATGGACATGGCAGTTTTTGTGGACTCAACACCACTGACGTACTTAGAGTTAAGTACGGGTGCTAAGTTGAGATAACAATCGATATCAGAGGTAATATGAACATGATAATCGATAGCCGAATTTAGGAAGGTTTGTTCAGAGGTAATATGAACATGACAAACTCCCTGGGTTGTGACTCTATCGGGGATAGAGGCATACATCTGCTCAGAGGTAATATGGACATGTCAGTTTTTGTGGACTAAACACCACTGGCGTACTTAGAGTTAAGTACGGGTGCTAAGTTGAGATGACAATCGATATCAGAGATAATATGAACATGATAATTGATAGCCGAATTTAGGAAGGTTTGTTCAGAGGTAATATGAACATGACAAACTCCCTGGGTTGTGACTCTATCGGGGATAGAGGCATACATCTGCTCAGAGGTAATATGGACATGGCAGTTTTTGTGGACTCAACACCACTGGCGTACTTAGAGTTAAGTATGGGTGTTAAGTTGAGATGACAATCGATATCAGAGGTAATATGAACATGATAATCGATAGCCGAATTTAGGAAGGTTTGTTCAGAGGTAATATGAACATGACAAACTCCCTGGGTTGTGACTCTATCGGGGATAGAGGCATACATCTGCTCAGAGGTAATATGGACATGGCAGTTTTTGTGGACTCAACACCACTGTCGTACTTAGAGTTAAGTACGGGTGCTAAGTTGAGATGACAATCGATATCAGAGGTAATATGAACATGATAATCGATAGTCAAATTTAGGAAGGTTTGTTCAGAGGTAATATGAACATGACAAACTCCCTGGGTTGTGACTCTATCGGGGATAGAGGCATACATCTGCTCAGAGGTAATATGGACATAAGTACGGGTGTTAAGTTGAGATGACAATCAATGTCAGAGGTAATATGAACATGATAATCGATAGCCGAATTTAGGAAAGTTTGTTCAGAGGTAATATGAACATGACAAACTCCCTGGGTTGTGACTCTATCGGGGATAGAGGCATACATCTGCTCAGAGGTAATATGGACATAGAAGTTTTTGTGAACTCAACACCACTGGCGTACTTAGAGTTAAGTACGGGTGTTAAGTTGAGATGACAATCGATATCAGAGGTAATATGAACATGATAATCGATAGCCGAATTTAGGAAGGTTTGTTCAGAGGTAATATGAACATGACAAACTCCCTGGGTTGTGACTCTATCGGGGATAGAGGCATATATCTGCTCAGAGGTAATATGGACATGGCAGTTTTGTGGACTCAACACCACTAGCGTACTTAGAGTTAAGTACGGGTGCTAAGTTGAGATGACAATCGATATCAGAGGTAATATGAACATGATAATCGATAGCCAAATTTAGGAAGGTTTGTTCAGAGGTAATATGAACATAACAAACTCCCTGGGTTGTGACTCTATCGGGGATAGAGGCATACATCTGCTCAGAGGTAATATGGATATGGCAATTTTTGTGGACTCAACACCACTGGCGTACTTAGAGTTAAGTACGGGTGCTAAGTTGAGATGACAATCGATATCAGAGGTAATATGAACCTGATAATCGATAGCCGAATTTAGAAAGGTTTGTTCAGAGGTAATATGAACATGACAAACTCCCTGGGTTGGACCTGAAGAATCCACTGGGGAAACTTTTTAGAGATTCATCATCTGGTATTTTCTTGAGGGAGCAGATTATCACGTTAAAGTAAAACCAATTTGCAGTGATCGTCCCCTCGTTTATAGATGCAAAGTGATGACCTTGGCATCGATCAACTCCTAAATTCTCTTTTTTAGTACATAGCACGCCTTTGTAGGATGATGAATATACTGATGAAAGAGACAATAATCTGGGTCATCGTCTTTGCCAGCCCTCTCAGGGTATCTGATGTTGGGTAGCTGAAGTTTATTTTCCTTCATCAACGTATTGAAGATTTTACTGATGTTATCTTCATTGAAGGAGAAAGTCCCATTCGGCCTTCGGGCTCCCGATACTTGAGTTTTACGATCTTCCGGGAAGATCGTCATCATTGCATCATCTTCAGACTTAGAGAGAATTCTACCCCCAGCTTTGGATGTTGTCTGGTTTTGTCGAGGGAGACTACCCCCAGACTTGTCGTTGTATTCGTCCACAGAAGTTGCTTTAAAAGGTCGTTCTTCTGGTTGTACAGGATCAAACTCTCGAGGTTGTGAGTTTGCAAGAGATGCAGTATACCCCAGCCCGAAACGAGCTTGTTGATGGTGAGAATTACCACGCAACGGTGTTCGTCTACCTTTTCCATAGTTGAGGCCTTGTTTCAGCTTCAAATCATAACCCATGCTTTGCATAATATTTAATGCTTGCGGGCTGTACCTGTGAACTTGTATTTCACCAGCATCGTCATCGAAGGAATCTTCTTGTATAGTCGATTCGTTGCGCGTGCGAGCAAAGACTATTGAATGCTGATTGCTGCGGGCGGGTAGATTGTTCCCTTTCTGACGTAAATGCTGAGAAGTTAAGTAGCTTGCCGCTTGATTTCCCTTGTGGAGATCACAGGGGTCATCTGGTTCCCCATCGAGGTCAGATGTTGTCTTATGCACGGAGCGTGCTTTGTACTTCCGATTTGGCGCTGAGGCATCATCAGAAGTTTGTCTATTCCGCCACGGATGGGAGACTGGTTTCTACGCGTAGAGCGCAGTGGATACCTCTGGGTTAGCGCTGAGGCTTTGCCCGAAGTTTTGTTTGTACCGCGCGTAGCGGGAGACTGGTTTCTATGCGTAGAGCGCAGTGGATACTTCTGGGTTAGCGCTGAGGCTTTGCCCAAAGTTTTGTCTGTACCGCGCTTAGCGGGAGACTGGTTTCTATGCGTAGAGCACAGTGGATACTTCTGGGTTAGCGCTGAGGCTTTGCCCAAAGTTTTGTCTGTACCGCGCGTAGCGGGAGACTGGTTTCTACGCGTAGAGCGCAGTGGATACTTCTGGGTTAGCGCTAAGGCTTTGCCCGAAGTTTTGTCTGTACCGCGCGTAGCGGAAGACTGATTTTTACGTGCAGGGCACGGAGGGTGCAATGCTACAACCTCATTGGTCGGAGAGATCGGAGAGATCGGAGAGTCCACAGGAATGGTAGAGGATGTCTTGGGCATCCAGACCTTGAGCAGCTTCCTGTTGTTTTGTACAGAGAGAGAGTGAGAGCTACCCCCCGTCCGAAGCATGTCTTCGTTGGCAGACTGGTCGAACTGGACGACCAGTGTCTTCTTCACGGATCCCACGGATACCGCATCGTGTTGAGCAATCGCTTCCTCATCAGAAGAGAAAGATGTCCCCAGCAGAGTCGCCATCTTGTTTGTGGTATTAAACGAAAGAACGAAATGCATATAATGCGAGGTTTGTACGAAACCCGCCTTATTTGGTTTACAAACAAACTTGTACAATTTGATCCTATACGAGGATGTAGGAGTATAATTTATTTAATCTGGGTAAATGATTGCTATAGGTGTCTGATCTGCAGTCGATCACTTTAGCCCTTGGACTACACGATGGTAAAGAAGTGCCGTGGAAGACGGAAAGCAGCTTCGTAGGTGGCGAAAGAGGATGGATGCACGATGACAATGTCGTCGATCGCTACTCTTTGCCTGAGCTCTGGATGCTTCTCTCTCTCTCTCTAAGACTCTTCGATCTCTCCTCAATCTCCAATGTTTCGACCCGTGGTTCGATCTTCTTTCAAAGCTTCGACCTTGCTCGATTTTTAAAGTCTCGACCTTGTTCGATTTTTTCGACCTGTTCCTCTGTTGATAGAGGTCTCTATTTATAGAGTTTTGGTGACAGTGACCACTCAATCGGTATGGAAACCGAGTAGTGGAAAGTACAGCACCCTTTTACACAATGGTTAAAATAACCAAAGCCTGCGTATAGATAATCTTTTGAATTAGCGTGTGACGCGGGTCCAACTAAGGGACAAAACGCATATAATCACTACGAAGATCACAGCATAGAAGCCACATAGGTAGGTATCCATCGTGTAGAAGAGGTTGGCATAGAAGCCAAATGTCTGTCACCATGGCGTAGAAGCCAAGTAGGCATAGAAGCCGAGTAGGCGTAAAAGCCTGATGGCATAGAAGCCGAATAAGCACAGAAGGCCGAATGAGCATAGAAGTCAAACGAGCATAGAAGCTGACGAGGCATAGAAGCCAAGCGGGCACAGAAGCTGAATGGGCGTAGAAGCCGCCACGTAACATGCCAGAGTGGTCGTAGAGGCCGAGCAGTCACAAAAGCTGAATGTAGAAGCCGAGGTGATGTGGACGTTTTTAGCCGAAATCACGGCTCTTAGGGATATAATCAAATCTCTCGCATTAAATGTCGAGATCCGCCATCATTATTAATTGCAGAGACGTATTCCGAAGGCCTTCCACCGTTCTGAGCATTAGGTGCAGAGACGTGCCTTGAGCCCTGTACGAAGAGCAGCTTTTGACGTAGCAGTCTGTTTGTCTTCCGCGGATCGTAAATAGTTCACGTTTGCCTGTGTAAAACAAGGCAGCGTATCCCCTTGTACGCGTAAAAGCAGTCTCCGCTGAGGGGATGTCAGTAAACGACGGTTCGGTGATATTTAATCAAATCCTCTGCATTAAATGCAGAGATCCGCCATCATACTGTGAGGCGGTCCTGAGTGGTCTGCCAACTTTTCAGCCGTCGTCTGGGTAGCCGTGCAGCACTTTTTGTCAGGAGTCAGATGTCAGGTTCACTGCGTGACTTGACAGGTTCATTTCGGGGAAGATGAAGCATTCCTCGTACGCTTTAACGCTGCTTTGAAAGCGGATGAGTTTTACGCCATGGAGGCGATGAAGCACCATGTCTACGCTAAAGCGGCCTGGACATACTGCATTTACGCGGATGGTCCTATCATATTTTACGCCGTGCTCGACGGAAAAGCTTCGTTGCACTCTTGATGGCCCTGGGGTCCCCTGCTTACGCTTTCCTGCATCACCATGTTGCGTAGAGCTATCCAGCGTATTTTTCATGCTTCTACATCTGACATATACCCAATACCTACTAGTACTTGGTATCTATAAGACATCAACACTCAACTAACCTTACACTGGAATACTAGTGTACCAACCTCTCTCAACCCACTATCCCTTAGTATCTAACTCAACTCAAACTCTCATAAACACTCAATACCCATTGGTACATAGTACCATGGTACCAAACTAATTCCTTTGATACACATGCGCACCAACTACCCTATTCAGTTATACTTGAGTATCACTACCACCAAGTCCCAACCTAAACCAACCTAGGATACACTTCACTAGCCAAACCAATCCTAATTACCTTGGTGTCTACTCTTACTGCACATAGAGGTAATGCAACTCATACACCTTCCAACATAACCTTGCTCTTACTGCCCTCAACTATGATACCACTAATACTCATTTCTCTAATAACCAAACGAATACTTCTCACTAAAACCCACACACAGACTCTTATATTTAAACCAACACTAATAGCATCTCTTCGACACAAGCAGCTATACCCAATGCTACCCGACTCCTTGATGTTACAGCAAAAAAGCAACACCCCTACTCGATCTTTGCATACTCTAATACAGCAGATATGCATCACCCGACCACTTATGCACTGCTATACCCCGACCCTATCTTATTTCCATAACAAGCAACCACACTTCCCATCTCTTATTGTCAAAGCAGCAGTATCATAACACCACTAATAGCACCTACAATACTGCAATACTGAATTCCCCAACCCAAGCTCCTTGCTCCCTCATAAATCACACATACATACAATAGGAAATATAAGAATATATATATATATATATATATATATATATATATATATATATACAATAATATTAAGTAATCACAAGCCTACACTAATTGGTCATTTCACCAAACACCTATAGTGTATCCATAAGATACTCAAGATACACATCCAAATAAAGAGTTAAAACTTACAATACACCACAATAGCCATTCCTACATATGAAATATACTATTTCATAACTAATACAACTTGTTACAATAGAAATTGATGAGAATTCATACAAAATATCCAAAATGAACCTCGAATCACACTGTATCACAAGATACTATGATACGCTCTACTCGTGTCCAATTGTGGACACGTATCTTGTTCCATAATCATGATCTAAGTCTAAATAGATCTAATTGGTCTCATGATATGTACTTGATGTCTCAATCTCGAAATTCTCCCTAATTGGATAAAAATTACTATGTAGAATTCATAATACAAGTTATATGAACCTAGTTTTTTGTCCTATTGGTAGCCCTAAACCAAGGGATAATTCCTAATGGTTAAATGCATTAAGGGGTGGATTCAGAATTTACCTATTGGAAGATAAATTTCTAATAAAATGCTCAATGGACATAATTAGGATACAATTTCCTTGTCAATTACTCCTCATTTAAGTGCTCCTTATAATCCAAGCTCTAATGCTTCTTATATGATGAAATTAAGAGGGAATGGGCATGAATTGGATTAAATTTGGTGGAGGGATAAAGTGAATTGGGGATGAACTAAATTAGGGATCTAAAATTTGAATGGAGAGTGAAGAGGAGAGAGAATTTCCTTTCTATAAGGTGCCCCCCCCCCCCCTCTTTCTTTCCCAAGCAACAACATAAGCCACATAGACCCCTACTTAGTTAGTTACGAAGAATAATTAGGAAATGTTATATTGGGAACGTTTCTAACTAATGAGAATTAAGCTAATTTCCTTAATTAACTAAAGGAATAGTCTGATTAGGCCTAGTACAACATTGGGCTCAATGTGTCATGATAATCCAATGTGTCCACTAATGACAAGTCTAAATAAACATAGGCTAGTCCACTAATAAATAATTAAATAACATAACTTAAAATAATAAATTAGTAGGACATAATATAAATATTTAATCACTAAATAATAAATATGCTAAATGACCAAAATATACCCATCTAAAAATATTGTAGTGACATGTCTACCCTCCTCAGAAAATTTTTGTCCTTGAAATTCAAGTAAGAACTAATACTATAAAAAGCAATCACAGCAAGTAAGAAAGAATGATACCTCACAGCTCAAAGAGATAAGGGCATCGCTCGCGCATCTCAGCTTCCCTCTTCTAGGTAGACTCTCTTGTAGAGTGATGCCTCCCTGGAACGCGTACCAATGGAATCGTCTAGTTTCGTAGCACCTTCTTCGTGTGATCTGTCACATATAATCTCAGTTGTGACATATGGAACACATATGTACTCCCTCCAGTACAGATGGTAAGTCTAGTTTGAAGGCGACTGCACCGAACCTCGCAAGAACACTGAAGGGTCCGATGTACCATGGACTAAGATTTCTGCCTCTACCAAAGCGAATAGAGCCCTGTGTCGGAGAAATTTGCAAGAACACTAGATCGCCAACCTAGAACAAAATACAGCCTTAATACTCAACCTAAAACAAAGTAATCACAAGCAATACATACAAAATCTATACCTCAAACTCCAAAGGTCTCCGTTGGCTATCGGCCAAATGCCGCTGTTTGTCCTGTGCCACCCAAAGTCTATCGCTGATAAACTTTACCTTCTTAGTTGCATCCACAATTATCTCTGGTTCCAACAAGGCTCTATCGCCAACATCATCCCAAGATAGAAGAGTATGATATCTCCGTTCATATAAAGCCTTGAATGGTGATATCTCGATACTGGCCAGGTAGCTGTTGTTGTAAGCAAACTCTAACAGGTAAAGATTATCATGACCCGCACTCAGATATTTGGGTACGAGTACGTGGGTACGTCCAGCCTATGCCGCATAATCGGCGGTAGAATAATGTCTGTGTCAACTCTACTAACTAAATATGTCACACAATATATATGGTATCTGTCAATCATCTCAACTCCAAACGGAGGAACAATATGGTATCTCACAAATGTAACTATACTCAATCACAATACAAACTAAGAAAGATAGAGCACGAATGGAATAACAAAAGAAATAAATCACAATATAATCCACAAGACTGAAATAATATACATGTCATAAGTCTCAATAAAAGTCTAATACAAGTCCACAAAAATAAACTAAAGCTCCTCAGTCTCTGGTACTAAGTCCTCCTGGTCTACAGGAGTATCCTCTAATGGTATGCCCTCCTGCGGTCCACAGTATGTAGGATACTGGTCTATGAGCCAATCATCTAAAAAATATATCTAGTCAATATTGGAGCAAAGTATATACCTCTGAAAGAAGTTTTAAATACATAATCGAGCAAATAAAACTGATAATAGAAAAGAATACAAGATAATTAAACAATAGAATAAAATGAACTAGAGTGAACAGGCAATTTACTGGGATGAAGAACATGCAATAGAATATCTGTAATATAATAGAAATAGGTGAAATCTAACTAATATGCCATGGAATACAAGTTTATTATGTGATCGATTTAGGTTGAATACGAATAAAATATGGTAACTCCATTACAAGTGTGGTATGTAATCGACATGTACACGAATACAGTGGGGCTTGATCACATAATCAACTTCTACTCCCCCATCCCTAACCAATACCAATGGATCCAATCATGACACGTTACGAACACAAATATGGGCACACTGAATACGAGCAATGTGTATACAAGAATATAAGCACACTGAACATGAGAAGTGTGTGAATACGAAGTATACTAAATTCGATACACACGATGAAATACATGTGAAGGAGTACCCATTGAATATGGTAAGGGATAACATCTCCTGACAGGATCCATGTAGTACCAGTTCGTGAAACTACTGTATCGGAATCAAGTATACAGTTCTAGAATATAAGATATATACACTATTATAAAATAAAAACTAACAGAGAAATGTACTCATCTGAGGTCGTAAGCAATATGTGTCTCTCGATGCCCAATTTGGTGTCACATAGACCTATATATGGTATATTATATCAATACAAGATTTTGAAATAAAAATAAGTTAAACTAGTTCAATTCTAGGTCATAAAGCCATTTCTAAGTCAAAATAGTCAAAATAGGTCAACTCTTGGTTAAACTAGTCAAACTTGGTCAAACTAGTTATTTCTAGGGTTTATGAGTCCGTCTCTAGGATATTGGGTCCATACACTATGTAACTAGGCTATACTAACTATATAGGATACAACGATACCAACAAAAATATCGTATCATAAGATACGCAAGTTATTAGATATAAAAATACTATAATATATATATACAAGACAAAATATATAGTACTCCTTGATAAACTAATGCTAAGTGGATACCTTGGCTTTGAACCAAATGCGGTATCACACCACCTACACACCCATCTTGATATACAAACTCATTACCTTGAGTATAAACCAATACCTTGACATTACCTTGATATCACAAGGTAATCCAATATCTAACATATAACTAACTACCCATACACCTAACTATACACTAACATGTATTTAAACTTATAACAATACTAACTAAACTATCGTACTAATATACCCAATGGATATTCAATACCCGTACCTAAGATAACTCAACTCTCAATACCTTGGTATCACTCAAGGTAAACTAGAATAATACTAACCAAAGCTAATTAGTGCTTATATATATATATATATATATATAACCACACTAGTGATGCATATGAACTCATATTCTCTCATGACCACCAACCCCTTAAAATAAAATATAGAATATACACATAAATATATATACATATATATCATACAATAATTATAATTACAATATTCAAATAGCTATTAACATGGCAATTTAATTAAAGTACAAAATAAAACAAACACGTGGAGTGCACCGCACCTGTATCAACTCAATCTATAATATGCTTGCGATACGGCTCCACCACACCACTAAATATATCCCGAATGACACAAGCAAGTCTAAAATCACAATTATGAACAACACGAAAAGCTAGCTACTCAACTACGTGTCCGTGTCAAAATGTGACATTCTCTACCCCCGTGTCAGAAGAAAATACACAAATCAACCCGTATCTCCAAATTGTCGGGATACGGCATACACGCATCCAATTGTGGATACGACGCTAGTCACACATAATCAAACACATGTCAATTTGGTCCAATTGACCTATTGACAAATACAAGATGAGACAATCTCAGAATTCTATCAAAATTGACACAAAATACCACATAACATTCTCCATAGGCCTCCTATGAACCTAATTACAATTCATATGGGTAGCCTTAGAACATGGGAGGGTTCTTTATGATTAAATTATAGATTTAGAGTCTAATTAGGAAGGAAAAAGTGAATTATACCTAATAGGAGATGGATTCCCAATAAAATTTCTAAATTGAGTGTTAAGAGCCTTCAACTTGTAGATCATTGCTTCTCCTTATAGATCATTACTTCATTCTTATAGATCCTTGTTTCCTCCTTGTTTTAATAGGCTCCAATAATGAATAGGGAAGAATTGGAAACAAATTTGAGTAGAAAATGGTGTAGGAATGAAAAATTTTGGAAGAAAAAATTCTAGATCTAGATTTGGAATAACAAATGAGGAGAAAGAGTCTCTCCCCACTCCAATAGGTGGATGGCCCTACCCCCTCCTCCAAGTTATTATAAAATATCCACAATATCCCTTGGGGCTCGTCATGAAGGAATTAATTAAGGAGGAAAGGTTCTTGTCTAATTGGTTTAACTAATTAATTCATCCTCCTAATGAATGGGCTTACTATTGGGCTCAATTCTAACTAGAAATAAATATTGATCCATGGATCTAATCTAAACTAGTTAGGTCCACTACCACAAGTCTAAAATAAAATCTAACATCTAACGATAAATAGATAATACAATAAATAAAATTTATAACATGCACATATTAATATTATATTCCTAAAATACAAATACCAATGCCAAATTACCAAACTATCCCTAATTGGAAAAGTGAGGGTGACAATCCTACCCACCTTAGAAAACTTTCTTCCTCGAAATTGAAGAAACTAACTACCAAAAGCATCAATACAAGCAAGAAAGAATTATACCTCATGGCTCAAGTAGATAAGGATATCGCTCGCGCATCTCGGCCTCTCGCTCCCAGGTACTCTCTCCTGGCAAGTGATGCCTCCACGCGACACACACTAAAGGAATCATCTGGTTTGGTAGCACCTTCTTTCTCCGATCCAGAATCTCAACTGACTGCTCTGAATAGCTAAGAGTAGGGCCACCTCTATCTCCAAGTGATCTAGTACATGGCTAGGATCTGCCATATACCATCTCAGTTGTGATACATGAAACACATTGTGTACTCCCTCTAATACAGGTGGCAAGTCTAGTCTGTAAGCAACTACACTAACCCTCTCAAGAATACTGAAAGGTCCGATGAATTGCGGACTAAGATTCCCGCCTCCACCGAAATGAATCGTGCCTCATGTCGAAGAAATTCTCAAGAAATCCATATCGCCAACCTAGCACGAAACACAGCCTTAGCACTCTACTAAACACAAACAATCATAGGCAAGACAAAACAAATTTTATACCTCAAACTCCAATGATCTCTGGTAGTTATCAGCCCAATGTCGTTGTCTGTCATGCGCCACCCAAAGTCTATCCCTGATGAGCTTCCCCTTCTCAGCTGCATCCACGATCATCTCTGGTCCTAATAAAGCTCTCCTACCAACATCATCCCATGATAATAGAGTATGGCATCTCCGTCCATACAATGCCTTAAATGGTGACATCTTAATACTGGCCCGATAGCTGTTGTTATAAGAGAACTCTACCAAGTAAAGATGATCCTCCCAAGAGCCTCTAAAATCCAAAACACAAGTACGTAGCATATCCTTGAGAGTCTGAATAGTCCTCTCCGACTACCCGTATATCTGAGGGTCATATACGGTACTAAACTTGAGATGAGTGCCCAAGCTAGCCTGCAAACTCCTCTAGAACTGGGACATGAAATGACTATCCTAATCTAAGACTATGCTTACAGGAACTCCATGCAATCTGACTATCTAACGCACATATATCTTTGTGAGCTTTACCATAGATGTACCCACTTTAATTGGCAGAAAGTGGGCTGATTTGGTCAACCCGTCTACGATGACCCATATCGCATCTTTACCTCCTAGAGAACGCGGAATCCCTGAAACAAAGTCCATCGTCATATGCTCCCATTTCCAATCTGGTATAAGTAAAGACTGAAGCAATCTACCTAGCCTCTGTCTCTCCGCCTTTACCTGCTGGCAAACCAAATATCTAGATACGAAGCTAGCCACCTCCCGCTTCATACTATATCACCAAACATGCTCTCTCATGTCCTTATACATTTTGTTGGCACCTGGATGCATAGAGTACTGAGATTGATGTGCCTCCTGAAGAATCTCCTCGTGCAATGCTCTACTCGGTACACACAATCTAGTACCATGTAGTAATGATCCATCATCTGTAATATTGAAGTCCTCTGCCAATCCTATCCGGACTTGTGCGCTGATGCTCCTCAGAGACTCATCCTCAAACTGTACAGCTTTGATCCGGTCCATCAACTCTGACTGTACCTGAAGTATCCATATTTGTGCTGTAACTCCACGAACTAATACTTCAATGCCCAAACTATCAAGATTGGACAACAAATATCTATCCCTCGTCAAATACATAGCCACTGGATACCTGCTCAAAGCATCCATGACTATGTTAGCCTTCCCTGGATGATACTGCAAAGCAATGTCGAAGTCCTTCATCAACTCTAACTACCGTCTCTGCCTCATGTTGAGCTCTTTTTGTGTAAACACATACTTCAAGCTCTTATGATCTGTAAAGATCTTTACCTGCTCTCCATACAAGTAGTGCTTCCATATTTTAAGAGCAAAAATAACTGCTGCCAACTCCAAGTCATGGGTAGAGTAATTCTTCTCATGTGGGGGTAATTCCCTAGAAGCATAGGCAACCACCTTCCCGTTCCGCTGCAACACACAACCCAAACCCTTATCCGATGCATCACTATAAATAGAAAACCCTCATGTCCCTGATGGCAATGTCAATATTGGATCTGTTGTTAATATCTTCTTTAGCTCCTCAAAAGCAGACTGACAATCCTCAGCCAAGACGAACTCCACATCCTTCCTGGTTAGTCTAGTCATCGGCTCAGCAATCTTGGAAAAATCTTAAACAAATCTCTGATAATAGCCTGCCAATCCAAGAAAACTCCTGATCTCCGCCACTAAACTCTGGGTAGACCATGACTCAACTGCAGAAATTTTCTTCGAGTCTACTGAGATTCTGTCTCATATAATTACATATCCGAGGAATTTAACCTTATTAAGGAAAAACTCATACTTCGGAAGCTTGTCATATAGCTTTTCCTTCCTGAGGGTCTCCAGAACTATCCTCAGGTGCTTCTCGTTCTCTTCCGGGGTCTTCGAATATATCAGTAAACTATCAATGAATACCACCGGGGCATTGGTCAACATAAACGACATCATTAAAAACTCAAACTGCCAATACCGAGTCCTGAAAGCTGTCTTCGAAATATCTTCCTTTTTTGCTTTTATTTGGTGGTACCCTGACCTCAAGTCTATCTTTGAGAATACATTCGCTCCGCTCAACTGATCAAACAAATCGACAATCCACGGAAAGGGTATTTATTCTTGATAGTAAGGTTGTTGAGTGCCCTGTAGTCGATACACATGTGTACCAATCCATCATTCTTCGGTACAAATAATATCGGAGCATCCCACGGTAATAAACTGGAGCGGATGAAGATCTTATCCTGCAACACATCCACTTGCTTCTTTAACTCTGCTAGTTCGCTATTGTTCACTCTATAGATGTACTGTGATATTGGCTATGCACTTGGCACCAAATCTATAGAGAATTCTATATCTCTGTCGGGTGTCAACCCCGGTAACTCCTCCGAAAAGACGTATATATACTCAGCAATCAATGGATGTAGCGGCTCCTTCTCTTCTACCAAAGCTCCACTGAAGTCTCCTTCTCTCTACTCTGCTGCTCCTCTGACAAATTCAAATTCTGGCTCTCCTAGCGCCTGAAACAAAACTCTGCCTCCTCGATAATCGATACTAGTATGATGCCTACTCAACCAATCTATCCTGAGTACTATATCGTAGCTCAGAAGTGGCATTACGAGTAGACATACGCTCAAATCTCAGCCTCCCAAAGAAACTCTTCGGTCCTTGCAAACATCACTGACCAGGATAATGACACCTCCGGTCATGATCTTGCAAGTTCTTGCCAATAGTTCATACACAAGATAATATTTTAGAGCAAAAGATATAGATACAAAACTATGTAAAGCACCAAAATTAAATAAAGAATAAGATGGAAAAAAATCAAGATAAACAGAACCTGAGATAACATCACCGACTGGCTTCTTCTCCTCGACGGTCAAGGGGAAAGCTCGCCCCTGTCACTGAGCACCTCTCTGCTGGTGGTGGTACTGAGCGAACTATTATTGTTGTGGTGGTATATGAGGTCCTCTCTTTTGTTCCGCTGGTGCTCTTGCGGGTACTCTCTGTGCCTGAGATTTGCCCTGAGCTAGACGAGCTAGAGCTTTAGGACAAGCCCTCAACTAATGGTCTCTTGATCCGCAGAATAAGCACTAGTCCAATCTCATCCTGCATGCATCCTATCCATGCCCTTGATTCTTACAAAATTGGCAAGGAATAGATGCGCTATGAATTTGGTGCATCTGATGTGCCGGCGCTCTAGTTGGTCCATGATACTGCTGCCTCGGCTGCTGGAAATACCTCTGGTTTTGCTACTGAAAGTGAGGTTACTTCATTGGACCCATGTTGGTATTGGATCCTCCTATGTCCCTCGGCCTCTTAGAGACAAGCTCTAGATCATCCTCTTCCCTCTGTGCCAGCCTCAGAATCTCCTCAAAAGTAACGGTGGGATCTCCATTCGTATGTGATTTGATCTTTCGGTTCAGGCCCTTCCCGAACTTTTTGGCTCTTCCTCTGAGGTTCTGCCCCTCCACAAAATGACCTAATCTGCAATACTCTGCCACATACGCATCCACCGTCATACCTCCCTGAACGAGGTACTAAAACTGGCTTTCTAGAAATGTCAGAGCCACATCTGGGAAGAACTTTTCCTTGAAGATCGCTTTGAAAGCTTTCCAAGTATTTCCTGGCACTAAGATCCTGGGGTCCGTCCTAAACCAAGTCAATGCAATGACAAACATCATGCTTCCCGTGGCCTCTATCTGCAATATCTCTGGAATCTGTGCCAGCCGCAGGTTTCGCTCAATGTCTTCTATCTATGCATTAGCATAAATGATCCCTTCAGCACCCTTAAAGTCCTTCAGCCCCATCCTCTTGAAGTCTATGATGGTCCCCGGCCTCCGCTGCTATAGGGTAAACCGAGGTGGTGTCGTCTGTGGCTAGACTAAGGAGACCCTCTCAACTGCCGTGACTGCAATCTGGTGAGCATTCTTAATGACTTGCCTCATAACCTCTGACTGATATTGTTGTGCCTCCATCATCTGCTGAAAGAGCACAAACATCTACATCTGATCGACTACGGATGGTGGGGGTGGAAGATCCCCTAAAACTGTCAGCGCTGTCCTCTATATGGAGGTGGAGCACCTCTGAAAGTTGCTGCAAAAATGCCTACCTGGATTGGTGAAGCGAAACTCTGGAATGTAGTTGCTGGAACACCGTCTGCTAGTGATGCCCTCATAGGCGATGAAGTGACTGGCCGCGCTAACATAGCACCTGAGCGTTGGTAACGCGTCTTCGGTGGCATCCTGAAGATAGATTGAACAAAGGAATCATTATTGAGTAAGATATGATATCATCAAAGAAGGACATATTTTATTTAAAGTAAAGGAAACATGCAATAGATAATGATAGCAAAATAAATATTTGGAAGTATTTCCTAGTGTTAATTGAGTATACTCTCAGCCTAAATTATATTTTCTAAAGCAGGCTCGTAGTAGTACCCTAGGTGAGCGCTACTATGATATCGCTCTAATTATGACTCTAAGAGACCTACATGGGCTACCACTAAAAATGTGTCATGACCCACACCCGGATATTCGGGCACGGGTACGTGCGTACGTCCAGCCTATGCGGCAGCATCGGCGGTAGAACGATATCTGGGTTAACTCTACTAACTAAATATCTCACAAAATATATATATGGTACTTATCAATCATCTCAACTCCAAACGGAGGAACAATATGGTATCTCACAAATATAACTATACTCAATCATAATGCAAAACAAGGATGATAGAGCACGAATGGAATAACGAAAAAAAAGAATCACAATACAATCCACAAGACTGAAATAATATATACTCCATAAGTCTCAATAAAATTCTAATATAAGTCTACCAAAAATAAATTAAACCTCCTCAGTCTCTGATACTAAGTCCTCCTAGTCTACAGGAGTATCCTCTAATGGTATGCCCTCCTGCGGTCCGTAGTATGTAGGACCCTGGTCTATGAGCCAATCATCTAAAAACTATATCCAGTCAACATTGGAGCAAAGTACATACCTCTGAAAGCAGTTTTAAATACATAATCGATCATATAAAACAGATAATAGAAAAGAATACAAGATAACTAAACAACAGAATAAAATGAACTAGAGTGAACAGGCAATGTACTAGGATGTAGAACATGCAATAGAATATCTATAATATAATGGAAATAGCTGAAATCTAACTAATGTGCCATGAAATATAAGTTCATTATGTGACCGGTTTAGGTTGATCACGAATACAATATATGGTATATAATCGACATGTACATGAATACACTGGGGCTTGATCACATAATCAACTTCTACTCCTCCATTCCCAACCAATACCAGTAGATCCAATCATGACACGTTACAAACACGAATATGGGCATACTGAATACGAGCAGTGTGTGTACACGAATATAAGCACACTAAACATGAGCAGTGCATGAATACGAAGTATACTAAATCAATACTCGATACATATGATAAAATACATGTGAAGGAGTACCCGCTAAATATGATAAAGGATAACATATCCTGACAGGATCTATGTAGAAACCAGTTCGTAAAATCACTGTGTCAAAATCAAGTATACAATTCTAGAACATGAGATATATACACAATTATGAAATAAAAACTAATAGAGAAATGTACTCGCCTAAGATCCTGAGCAAGGTGTGTCTCTTGATATCCATGCTGGAGTCACATAGACCTATATATGGTATATTGCATCAATACAAGGTTTTATAATAAAAATACGTTAAACTAGTTAAACTCTAAGTCATAAAGCTATTTCTAAGTCAAAATAGTCAAACTAGGTCAACTCTAGGTCAAACTAGTCAAACTTGGTCAAACTAGTTATTTCTAGGTTGTATGAGTCCATCTCTATGATATTGGGTCCATACACTATGTAACTAGGCTATACTAGCTATATAGGATACTAGGATACCAACAAAAATATCGTATCACAAGATACACAAATTATTATATATAAAAATACTATAATATATATATATATATATATATATATATATATATATATATATATGAGACAAAATATATAGTACTCCTAGCCAAACTAATGCTAATTGGATACCTTGACTTTGAACCAAATGTTGTATCACACCATCTACACCCATCTTGATATACAAACCCAATACCAAGAGTATAAACCAATACCTTAACATTACATTTGTATCATAAGGTAATCCAATATCTAACATATAACTAACTACCCATACACCTAACTATACACTAACATATATTTAAACTTATAATAATACTAACTAAACTATCATATTAATATACCCAATGACTATTCAATACCCATAGCCAAGATACCTCAACTCTCAATACCATGGTATCACTAAAGGTAAACTAGAATAATACTAACCAATTCTAATTAGTACTTATATATATATATATATATATATTTATATATATATATATAACTTATCTTATTACTAGCTTATTAAACTTATCTATAACATAAATATAAGAACTTGTTATTGCTGCTTATCGCTGCTGCTTGTCGCTGCTGTTGTAGCTTACTGCAGCTTACTGCAGCTTACTGCAGCTGCTACTGCTTTCCACTGCTGCTTCTGCTCACTGCTTTTGCTGCTGCTTTTCACTCACTACTTCTGCTGCTGCTTCTGCTCACTGCTTCTGTTGCTGCTTCTGCTTGCATTCTACAGCTTATCTCCCTTCTTATCCGGCTGCTTGCTTATTGCTTATTGGCCTATCATTCACCCCTCTAGCTCACATGCACACATCTAATACACACATACACCCATCCATATATATATATATATATATATATATATATATATATATATATAACCACACTAGTGATGCATATGAACTCGTATTCTCTCATGACCACCAACACCTCAAAATGAAATATAAAACATACACACACACACACACACACACACACACACATATATATATATATATATATATATATATATATATATATATATATATATACATATATACATATATACATATATATATATATATATATATCATACAATCTTTATAATTATAATATTCAAATAGATATTATGATGGCAATTGAATTAAAATGCAATGAAACAAACACGTGGAGTGCACCGCACCCGTATCATACTCAATCTATGATATGCTTGCGATACGTCTCCACCACACCACCAAACGTATCCTGAAAGACACAAAAAATTCTAAAATCATAATTATGAACAACACGAAGAGCTAGCTACTCAACTACGTGTCCGTGTCAAAATATGACATGTTCAAACCCCCGTGTCAAAAAAAACCTAAATTTACCCGTATCTCCAAATTATCGAGATACGACCTACATGTATCTAATTATGGATACGACACTAGTCACACACAATCAAACACGTGTCAAATTAGTCCAATTGACCTATTAAGAAATACAAAATGGGCCAATTTTAGAATTCTCCTAAAATTGACACAAAATACCACATAACTTTCTCTATAGGCCTCCTATGAACCTAATTTTAATTTTTATGGGTAGCCTTAGTATATGAGGGGTCCTTATGATTAAATTACAGATTTAGAGTATAATTAGGGAGAGAAAACTGAATTGTACCTATTGGGAGGTGGATTCACAATAAAATTTCTAAATTAAGTGTCAAGAGCCTTCAACTTGTAGATCCTTGCTTCTCCTTGTAGATCTTTACTTTTTCCTTGTAGATCATTGCTTCCTCCTTTTTCTAATAGCTTCCAATGATGAATAGGAAAGGAATTGGCAACAAATTTGAGTAAAAAATGGTGTAAGAATGAAAAAATTTGGAAGAGGGAAAATTCTAAATCTAGATTTCGAATGACAAATGAGGAGAGAGAGTCTCTCCCCACTCTAATAGGTGGCTGGCCTCTATCACTACCACATCCTAAAATAGGGATATTTTTATCTTTTTATTATTATATGTATTGTGTGTATTTATTTTAAATAATTGCATGATATTTGTATATATATATATATATATATATATATATATATATATATATATATATATATATATATATATATATATATATTATATATAGTGTTCTTTAATGCATGAGTTAGTGGACTAGACCTAGAAGCCCACTAGATGAACCCCTGACCATAATATAAGGTTATGAATTAAATTTGTATTATTTCGGGATTTATTATTGAGGTTGTAATTTATTATTGTGATTTTATTTAATTGTTGTGCCTTACCGTTGCTTCGATAATTGGAGCGATACACTAGCTTTTGTCTTCCAAAAAATTTTACACCATTGTCCTAGACGTGCCCGTCCTCCATTCTGACATTTGTGTAACTTATAAATATGCCCTTTTATGCTTTATTTTAGTCGCACAATATTCGTCGCAGACGTTTATTTTTAATTCTAAATAAATCTAACTTTACATCTTTGTGCGTTCCAATCAAAATTGGAGACACAATCTTGACCCATTTTGTACAACCCAAATTATGACAATATTCTATTCTGAGTTTTCTACGTCCATGATACTTGTGTTCCACCAAATTTTGCCCCATTTACTTTTAATTAATTTAGAACACCATTTACATTAATTTTAATTAAATTGGTGTAAGGGTCCAACTTAACCCAAAACTAGACCCAACACTAAACCAAACCCCCATTCACGCCCTCAAGACTCATACTAAACACCACACACCCTTTTTAGCCATTACATCATACCAAATATGGTGTTTTCTCTCATCCAATCCTAATTCTCACCTTTTGTACAATTTTTCAATTTTGGGGGGCTTTTATGCAAAAGTACAATGAGGTGTCACCATCCTATTGGTCAAGGCCAATGAAGAAAACCTTCTCCCCTCTTTGACCGGTCCAATCACCTCTCTCTCTTCCCTTTTGGTTGTACACTTTCCTTCATATTAAATCTTGGCCCTTCATTCAAAATGAAGCATCATCCTGACCACACACACTCCTATATAATCCCTCATCCTCAACCCTTTCCCAATGAGCCAACCCTATCCCAAGGAACACATGGTCGGACCTAATCCCTAGGCTAGCATTACCATCTTCTCTTTCATACATGCAAACCCCTTCTCCATATTTTCATTCATCATCATCACCACCATCATCATCATCATCACCGTCGATCTCCAACCCGGCAGCAGTCGACCACCCTAGCCGGAGATGACCCGCAGCAGTCTCCTTCGACCTCTCCACGATGAGCCTCCTCACTGCCGTGCATGCCAAGGCCAAGGTTCGAACTTGCCCTTCTTTTCATATTGTGTGTGTGTGTGCATGTGTGAATAGTATTAGAGATTAGCATATTGCTTCATGATAGTTTAGTTGACATGATTGCGAGACCTATGTTGGTGAACCTAGTAACCAGTTGCGTGTGCGTGCATTTGTGTATAATAAATAGTTTGATATATATATATATATATATATATATATATATATATATATATATATATATATATATATATATATCGTATTTCATGGAAAATTGATGCTAGTACTAGGTATGACTGTAATATATATATATATATATATATATGTTGTATGGCCATAAGTGTTAGTAGTGGGTATCCCGTAATTACGTAAGACTATATGACCTGAGTATTAGTGAATTGACTGCCTTGTTTACACCAACGTACTGGCTTAGACATGTGTTGGTGTTACACAAGATTTACATCTTTAGACATGTGTTAGTGAGTTGACTGTCTGATTATGCACAGCATTTGAGGACATGACACCCGTGCATTTAGACGCACATTTGACCCTGCTAGTTGACCAGTATTACCCCTAGCATAGTCTCTGAGTTCAGTGTAATTATGTTTGTGTGTATGCTAGTATAACAACTGATACTATATTATTATTATATTATGTATATAGGACCATTGGATTATTCAGACGAGACTTCGAAAAAATGATATTGGTATTGCCAGCTCAGGACCACAGGAGAGTATATTCTCTGACAGTTTTTATTATGTTAATCATCTCTATGATTCTACTTGTATAGCGTACATGATTCTGATACTATGGATACACGGGTTAGCATCATCAAGACCTGTCACGAGGAGTCGTGATAGAAATCCATCGTACTAGCTAGGGATAAAAAAATAATAGTAGATTATGTGATCATACCCCACTCTACATGCATCATATCTTACCCTACACCTCACGTCGGGTGCAACCTGACCATTACATGCCTCATAGCCTGTTATGTATGATTATTATGACTATTGCTCTTATCATAGCTAGTCGGAAGGTTAGCCTGGCCTTACATGAATCATAGCTAATCATATATAGCAAGCCTGATCTGTCCCAAGCTGATCACATGATAGACTGATGTTTCACACATTTAGCTAGATATTCTATTCATGCATTTCTAGTTCATTGTTCTAGCATGAACTTGTATTTTTGTTCATTGCTAGTTGTATTATTAACAATGATATATTCTCTAGTATTTCTTATTCCAAAATTTTATACTCACCAGTATTTCTTATTTCCAGTATTCATCTCCATATTGTATTTATTTCCACTGTATTATAGTTTTTGTCAATATACATGGAACTGTTGTTAATGCTTGTACTTCGCTCCAATCCTGACTAGATATATTTTTTCAGAGGATCTTGAGGACTTTTGTCCTACACACTATGGATCAGGTATAGAAGGAGACTACATACCAGAGAGCTTAGAAGAGTTCCTTCCCTTAGAGGAGACACCACATGCAGCTATTTAGACAGTTATTATTTTATGCATTTGAGTTTATGTTGAGACTTATATCGAGACTTATGTTGAGACTAGGTTGAGACTATTTACGTTGGACCGCTAGACTTTAGTTTTATCTCTGTTTTGAGTGGTTGTGCTTGACTTATGTCAGTACTTCTTATCTTTTATCTCATCGTGCCATTTATTCTTATAGCCATTGTGATTGAGTATATATTGTGGACTGTTAAGCAATATATTATTCATTATCCTCCATATGGAGTTGATATCATTGACAGGTTGTGAGTTATGTTTAGTATATTTAAGACCTAGACAGCGTTCTACCACCGATGTTGCCACGTAGTCTGGACGTACCCATGACTCATGCCCAAATTCTGGGTGCGGGTCGTGACACATTTTTAGTGGTGGTCCATACAGTCAGACTTTGCAAGTTGTGCAATATCGTGGTAGTGCGACATCTTAGTTGTACTACTATGAGCCTGTGATAGGATATAGGACATAGGATACTAGGATGAGAGAGGATACTCAATCACAAAATTTTAAGAGATTCCTAGGACGACTCTTGAGAATCTTATTATAATTTCCAATTTAAATCTTTTTCCTTGTTTTCGTCGGTTCTTTCTTGTTGTTATTGAATTTGATTCTTGTTGATCAGTTATTAAATTTAATTCTTGGTGTCATTGTTAAGTCTGATTCCATATCGAGATGAATTTTATGGACTAAAATTATGGTATCATCTGATAATATATGTTGATGAGGACAGTGAGAAAGGTAAAATATCTACTTTGGTTATGGAGCCTAGAGTTTATCGCAGCCATATTAGCTATCGTGGCAGAAACATAGGAACCTGACCTTGGATGTACAAATCTTAGTTATAAAATTTAGAGTTTCTCGCAACCATACCGGTTGACATGGTGAGGATTCTGGATGACATGATTATAGAGTTGCATACCTTAGTTATGGAACCTATCATTTATTGTCACGACCCACACCCGGGGTAAGGGTACTAGTCGGAAACAACGCCCAGCCTACGCCACAGAATCGGCGGTAGAACGCTGTCTAGAAAGTCTATCTAATATAATGAACCACCAAAAGATAGTGTACTCAATCACAGAACTAAGATAGAATGAACACGAATCAGATAAGAATAGAATAGTCATCAACTCATGAGTTTAAAATAATACATCAATGAGTCTGAAGAGTAACAAAAATAAGCTGGAGACAAATCCAGTACAAAAGAATACTATCATACTACAAGCTACACTCCAGGGTCAACTGTCTCAGTTGGGATAAGTCCCTCTTGAGCCAGGATCTCCGAATCTAAACCCACAACATCCTGGGGTCCATAATAGGTAGGGTACTCCTCAGTGTCATCTGGAAAAATATATCCAGTCAGGAAAGGAGCAGAGTACATCTCTAACAGCAGTTCTAATCCATGATAAAAACTATGTAACAGTAAATAGCTGTGGATAAACAAGATGCACAATAGATACAAGAGATATATAGACAATAAGGAAATACTGGAAAGAAATACAATAATGAACAATATGCCAATGAAACAATAATACTAATGACTAAGTGTGTGAGTACTAGCTTAACATGTGATCGGCTTGGGCAAGATACAATGCGGCCTGGCTAATCATACGTGCGGTGCATGATCAACACTATTCGCTTACCAATACTTTATTCAATAGGGATTTGATCACATATCTATACTAATACTTCCCACCCCCAACTGGTATAATAGATCCAACCACGGTATGCTATGGCACTAGATTCCCCAAGAAGATAGCTAGTCTCCCCTAGAATCGGTGTCTGTACATGTACAAGATAACCAATGAAATAATACTTACACCATATACACCATATACCAAGGAATAATATCTCATGACGAGATCCGGATATACCAATCCGTGTAACCATAGTGTCGAGAGAAACATGTAAATCTATACTAGATACAACGAACATAGAGGATATCATAAATGAAAAACTATCAGAGAATGTACTCGCCTGAAATCCAAAGAACAGTCTCACAGATGTCTGACTCGGTGCCTCGAAGACCTAGATATGGAATATCACATTAAAACAAGGTCCCGGAAAGAGAACAAGTCAAACTAGTCAACTCCTAGGTCAATAAATAAATTCTAAGTCAAAAGTCAACTATGGTCAACTCTAAAATCAACTAAAGTCAAACCAAGGTCAACCTCACAAGAAATCTATATAAATAATATAGAAATAAAATACAACAATTTAGGAATAAAAATTAGATCCCAAATCATACTCACACAAAGTATACTACTAATACAAATAATATATACCCTAAAATAATATATATACAAACCAATATGTATACAAATAACATAATATATTATTATAAATATTATACAAAACACATATATATATATACAATAATAATCACAATACATATATATAAATAAATAATTATATACTTATATATATATGCACATATAAACTTATAATTAAACACCAATAGTTACAACACATGCACATATTAATGTTCATATTTTACATGGCTAGAAGCACACCTAAAATATATACTTTAATATACAAATAATTACATAATAATTATAAATAATATAATTACATAATTAAACACATAAATATATTTTATAAAACATTTATATATAATTTATACTATTAACATAAGTACATATATAATTACATGCAAGAAAGCTACATATTATATTTGTACATCATATTAGCACATACAATAATATATAGATCTATGCTACAATAATTACTATAATAAATACACAAAATAAATATATAATATCTATATATATTTATTAATTATAATTGAAGAATTTAAACCATACATAATTAGATCTATTCAAAAATCCACACAATTGGAGAGTATCACACCGTATCCCACTAGATCTAGGATACGCATGTGACACGAGTCCAACACACAACCAATTGCACCCCGAAGGATACAAACAAATTACAAATAATATTTATGAATAAATCAAAGTGTCAAAAGTAGATCTATGTGTCCGTGTCAAAATACGACATGTTCAAAGCCCCGTGTCGGAGGAAAAACCCCCAAAATGACACGTATCACCAAATAGTTGGGATACGAACCACATGTACCAAATTATGGACACGACACTAGCCCCAAACACATAAGCTCATGTCCAATTGATCTATAGGATCAATTGATACACACAACAAAATGTAAATTCGGAATTCCAACAAAATTAACACAAAAAGCACCATAACTTTCTCCATGGGTCTCCTATGAACACAAAATAAAGTCCTATGGGTAGTACATACATATAGGTTGATTTTACATGATTAAATCTCAGATTTAGAAGCTATTTAAATGGGAAAATCTGAATTATACCAATTGGAAGATGGATTCCCAATGAAACCTCCAATTGAGAAGAACTTGCTTCCAAATTGTAGATCCTTGCTCCTCTTTGTAGATCCTTGCTTCCTCCTTCTAGATCCTTGCTTCTCAACTTTCTAATGGTGAATTGGGAAGAATTTGGGATGAATTTGGTAGGGAATTAGAATGGGAATGGAGGGAATTTGGGAGTGGAAATTCTAGATCTATATTTGGAATGAGAATGAGAGGAGAGAGAAATTTTCCCCCCTCTAATATAGACCGGCCATGCCCCCTTCCCCAAGCAATTGTAAAATGTCCAATGTACCCCTTGGGGCCTCTCATAAAGAAATAATTAAGGAAGGAAGCTTCTAGTCTAATCACTTAATTAATTTAATCCATCTCCTTAACTATGGGCTTTCTAAATGGGCCAAATCTAACTATTTAATTCATGTTGGTCCATGGGTCCAAACTACACTAGTTGGGTCCACTAAAATAAGTCCAAAATAATTAAATAACATCCAACAATAATTAAATAATACAACAAAAATTATTTACTATGCACAATATTTATTTAAATAAGAAATTACTAAAATACCTTTTTTCCTAAAATGTGGTAGTGACAAGTCTACCCTCCTTAAAATAATTTCGTCCTCGAAATTCAAAGACGAAAACTACCCCAGAAAAACACAGAACAGAACTAAAGAATCACAACTAACTAATGAACAGAACATAACAAAGAACAGAACATAACTAGAAATAACATACCTCAAGGTACAAACAAATATGGATAACGCTCTTGCATGTCATCCTCTCTCTCCCAGGTAGACTCCCCCGGAGAGTGATGCCTCCATGCGACGCGCACCAAAGGAATAGTCTGGTTCCTCAGCACCTTCTCTCTCCGATCCAGAATCTCAACTGGCTGCTCTGGATAGCTAAGAGTAGGGCCCACCTCTATCTCCGAGTGATCCAATACATGACTAGGATCTGCCACATATCGTCTCAACTGCGACACATGAAACACGTTGTGCACTCCCTCCAATGCAGGTGGCAAGTCTAGTCTATAAGCAACTGTACCGACCCTCTCTAGAATAGTGAAAGGTCCGATGAATCGCGGACTAAGCTTTCCGCCTCCACCGAAGCGAATCGTGCCTCGTGTCAGAGAAATCCTCAGAAACACCAAACCACCCACCTAGAACAAAATACCATCTTAAGAACTTAATCTATAACAAACAAGAATAAGCACAAACAAAATCTAAACTATACCTCAAACTCCAAAGGTCTCCGATGGCTATCGGCCCAATGCCGCTGTCTGTCCAGCGCCACTCGAAGTCTGTCTCTGATCAAATGAACCTTCTCCGCTGCATCCACAACCATCTCTGGCCCAAGCAAAACTCTCTCTCCAATATCGTCCCAAGACAAAGGAGTACGACACCTCCGACCATATAGAGCTTCAAAAGGTGACATCTTTATACTGGCCTGGTAACTGTTATTATAAGCAAACTCTACCAAATGGAGATGGTCCTCCCAAGAACCCCCAAAATCTAGTACACAAGTGCGCAACATATCCTCGAGATTCTGGATAGTCCTCTCTGACTGCCCATCTGTCTGGGGATGATATGCAGTACTGAACTTGAGCTGAGTGCCCAAACTCTCCTGCAAACTCCTCCAGAAATGAGAAGTGAAATGACTATCTCGATCTGAGACTATGCTGACGGGAACTCCGTGTATCCTAACGATCTGCCTCACATACATCTCTGCCAGCTTCTCCGTAGACAAACCCACCTTGAAAGGTAAAAAGTGGGCCGACTTGGTCAATCTATCAACAATGACCCAAATCGCGTCTTTCCCTCCTGGAGATCGTGGAAGTCCGGACACAAAATCCATAGTAATGTGTTCCCACTTCCACTCTGGAATGGGTAATGGCTGAAGTAACCCTCCTGGCCTCTGCCTCTCGGCTTTCACCTGCTGGCACACTAAGCATCTGGATACAAACTGTGCCACTTCCCTCTTCATGCCATACCACCACACACTCTCTCGCATATCCCGATACATCTTGTTAGCACCTGGATGTATGGAATACTGAGAGCGATGCGCTTCCTGTAACACCTCCTCTCGCAACTCCCCACTAGGCACACACAATCTTACTCCATGCCTCAAAGATCCATCCTCTGCAATAGTGAAATCATCCTCCAATCCTGCTCTCACCTGAGCTCTGATACTCCTCAAAGATACATCATCATACTGTGCTGTCTTAATCCTGTCCATCAAATCTGAGTGTATCTGCAGTCCCCACATTTGTATAGCACCACCAGGAACAATCACCTCAATGCTCAAGCTCTCCAAGTCCTCCAACAAATATCGATCCTGCGTCAAGAACATAGCTACCGGATACCTGCTCAATGCATCGGCAACTACATTGGCTTTCCCAGGATGATATTGCAAAGAGATATCAAAATCCTTCATCAATTCCAACCACCGACGCTGCCTCATGTTCAACTCCTTCTGCGTGAAAACGTACTTTAAGCTTTTGTGGTCTGTGAAGATCTCCACACGCTCTCCGTACAAATAATGTTTCCACAACTTCAGGGCGAATATGACAGCTACCAACTCCAAATCATGGGTAGGATAGTTCTTTTCATGAGGACGCAATTGCCTGGATGCATAGGCAATCACTTTCCCATGCTGCTGAAGAACACAACCTAAACCCTTTCCCGATGCATCACTATAAATAGTGAAACCTCCGGACCCTGATGGCAACATCAAAATAGGAGCAGACGTCAACCTCTTCTTCAACTCTTCAAAAGCAACCTGGCAATCCTTCGTCCAAACAAACTCCACATCCTTCCTTGTGAGTCTGGTCATCGGCTCGACAATCCTCGAAAAATCTTGCAAAAACTTCCTGTAGTAGCCTGCCAATCCCAAGAAACTCCTGATCTCTGCTACCGAACTCGGAGTCTTCCAAGATTCCACTGCTGAAATCTTCTTCGGATCTACTGAAATACCATCACCAGTCACAACATGCCCCAAGAATTCTACTTTGTCCAAGAAAAACTCACATTTGGACAACTTCCCATAAAGCTTTTCCTTCCTCAGCACATCCAACACAATCCTCAAATGCTCCTCATGCTCCTCCGGTGTCCTCGAGTATATGAGTATGTCGTCGATGAACACCACCACGAACTTGTCAAGGTACTGGTGGAACACCTTGTTCATCAAGTTCATAAATACCGCCGGTGCATTAGTCAAACCAAACGGCATCACCATAATCTCGTACTGACCATACCGAGTTCTAAAAAGCAGTCTTCGGTATGTCCTCCGGCTTCACCTTCACTTGATGGTAGCCTGATCTCAAATCTATCTTAGAAAATACCTTCGCACCACTCAACTGATCAAACAGATCATCAATCCGTGGCAAAGGATACTTATTCTTGATAGTGAGATTATTCAAAGCCCTGTAATCAATGCACATGCGCACCGATCCATCCTTCTTCGGTACAAACAATACCGGGACTCCCCATGGTGAAGAACTCGATCTGATAAACCCCTTATCCTGCAATTCGTCCACCTGCTTCTTCAACTCGACCAGCTCATTGTTGTTTACTCTATAGACATGTTGTGAAATTGGTTCTGCACCTGGCACCAAGTCTATAGAAAATTCAACATCTCGATCTGGTGGCAATCCTGACAATTCCTCAGGAAATACATCCAAGAATTCTGCTATCAACGGATGTGGCAACTCCTTGTCTTCTACCATAGCTCCACAAATAATGCCTTCTTCCTGCTCCGCAGCTCCTCTAGTAAACTCGAACTCTAGCTCTCCTGGCGGACCAAACAAAACTCTACCTCCTCTACAGTCTATGCTAGCACGGTGCCTACCAAACCAATCCATCCCAAGTACAATATCGTAGCTCGAAAGTGGCATTACAAGTAGATACGCACTCAACTCCCAGCCTTCCAGAGTAACTCTCCGATCCTTGCAAATATCCTTAACCAGGATAATGCCTCCCCCGGTCATGATCTTGCAAGTCCTAAGCAAAGACTCAGCTACCAAACCATGCTTCAGAGCAAAAGAAACAGATACAAAACTATGGTAAGCACCACTATCAAACAAAGCTAAAGATGGAATGGAATCAAGAAGAATAGAACCTGCGATGACATCTCCTGTGGGTTTCTCCTCTTCGACGGTCATAGCAAACGCTCATCCCTGTCGAGCACCTCCCTGCTGTTGATGCTGGATAAAATGCTGCTGCTGTGTCGGAAGCGGTCCCCTCGGCTGTGCTGCAGGTGGTCTCGTCTGTGTCCTCGGAGCTGAAGCTGCTCCTTGAACTGCACGACGAGGACACTTCCTCGATTGATGCCCTTCAGTACCACAATACAAACAAACTCCTAGCCTCCTCCTGTAAACTTCCCAGATATGGCCGGGCTTCTTGCAGAAGTTGCATGGAGCCTGCTGTAACTGCCTCTGCTGCTGAGGTGCCTGGTGAAAAGGCGCTCTAACTGGAGTCTGGTTCTGCTGTGGCTGCTGGAAAGGTCTGGACTGGAAATGAGGACGTTTGGCAGATACTGCACTACCGTTGGCCCCCAGAAAAGAATCACGGTCTCTCTTGGTCTTCGAACACAGATCCCGCTCAACCTTGCGTACCTCCGCAAGTATCTCCGAGTATGTCTCATAAAAAGACGGAATGAGAATCTTTACCTCCCAGTTTAGACCCTCTCGGAAACGAATAGCTCGAACCTCCGGCTCCCTCACCAAGTACTCTGCAAATCGGCTCAACCTACCAAACTCCGCAGCGTATTCCTCCACAGACATGCTTCCCTGAATGAGACTCTCAAATTGTCTTCCCAAGTCAAGCCTGTTTATCTGGGCGAAAAACTTCTTCTTGAAAAGGTCCTTGAATACCTCCCAAGATTGTCCTGCGTCAACTAGAACCGGCTCATTTCTGAACCAAGTGCGAGCGATGTCGAACAGTTGAATTCCTACTGCCTCAACCTTCAGATCTTCAGAAAGACGGGACACCCTCATAAGACGCTCAATGTCCTCGAGCCAATCATCAGCATAGACGATGCCCTCCGTCCCTTTGAAAACCCTAGGCTCCAGTTTCTTGAAGTCCTGAATGTTGCCTGGCCGAAGCTGAGCAACTTGAGGAACAACCTGCTGCTGGATCGAAACTCCTCTCTCAACTACAGCACGAGCAAGCTGATGAGCACTCTCGATACCCTGCCGTAGGACGTCGGTCTGCCTCTGATGTGCCTCTGACTGAGCCCTCTGTGCCTCGAGAATCTTATGAAACAGTGTAAACATCTGTGACGCCTCTGCTGGCACAGGAGGTGGAGGTGGAAGCCCCTCAGATACAGCTGGCACAGTCCTCTGAGTAGGTGGTGGACCTCCGGAAGCAGCTGACACTCCAATCACCGGAGAAGTGACTGGTACAGGCCCTCGGGATGTCGCAGACCTCTCAGAAGCTGCTCTCCCCTGCTGTGATCTAGTCTTAGGCGGCATCCTGAGACAAAGCGAAAGAAAGAATCAATATGGCACAAGATGTAAGACATCAAGGAAAGGACAGTTTAAGAGATCAAGTATCAATATCAAAGGAGAATAGTTGAATCAAAAAAAAATTTCTAGATGTGATTGAGTATCTCAGCCTATATCCTATATCCTATTGCAGGCTCGCAGTAGTACAACTAAGTTGTCACACTACCACGACATCACATACTTGTGAAGCTAGACCTGCATGGGCCACCACCAAAAACGTGTCACGACCCGCACCCGGGGTAAGGGTACTAGTCGAAAACAACGCCCAGCCTACGCCGCAGAATCGGCGATAGAACGCTGTCTAGAAAGTCTATCTAATATAATGAACCACCAAAAGATAGTGTACTCAATCACAGAACTAAGATAGAATGAACACGAATCAGATAAGAATAGAATAGTCATCAACTCATGAGTTTAAAATAATACATCAATGAGTCTGAAGAGTAACAAAAATAAGCTGGAGACAAATCCAGTACAAAAGAATACTATCATACTACAAGCTACACTCCAGGGTCAACTGTCTCAGTTGGGATAAGTCCCTCTTGAGCCAGGGTCTCCGAATCTAAACCCACAACATCCTGGGGTCCATAATAAGTAGGGTACTCCTCAGTGTCATCTGGAAAAATATATTCAGTCAGGAAAGGAGCAGAGTACATCTCTAACAGCAGTTCTAATCCATGATAAAAACTATGTAACAGTAAATAGCTGTGGATAAATAAGATGCACAATAGATACAAGAGATATATAGACAATAAGGAAATACTGAAAAGAAATACAATAATGAACAATATGCCAATGAAACAATAATACTAATGACTAAGTGTGTGAGTACTAGCTTAACATGTGATCGGCTTGGGCAAGATACAATGCGGCCTGGCTAATCATATGTGCGGTGCATGATCAACATTATTCGCTTACCAATACTTTATGCAATAGGGATTTGATCACATATCTATACTAATACTCCCCACCCCCAACTGGTATAATAGATCCAACCACGGTATGCTATGGCACTAGATTTCCCAAGAAGATAGCTAGTCTCCCCGAGAATCGGTGTCTGTACATGTACAAGATAACCAATGAAACAATACTTGCACCATATACACCATATACCAAGGAATAACATCTCATGACGAGATCTGGATATACCAATCCGTGTAACCATAGTGTCGAGAGAAACATGTAAATCTACACTAGATACAACGAACATAGAGGATATCATAAATGAGAAACTATCAGAAAATGTACTCGCCTGAAATCCAAAGAACAGTCTCACAGATGTCTGACTCGGTGCCTCGAAGACCTAGATATGGAATACCATATTAAAACAAGGTCCCGGAAAGAGAACAAGTCAAACTAGTCAACTCCTAGGTCAATAAATAAATTCTAAGTCAAAAGTCAACTATGGTCAACTCTAAATTCAACTAAAGTCAAACTAAGGTCAACCTCACAAGAAATCTATATAAATAATATAGAAATAAAATACAACAATTTAGGAATAAAAATTAGATCCCAAATCATACTCACACAAAGTATACTACTAATACAAATAATATATACCCTAAAATAATATATATACAAACCAATATGTATACAAATAACATAATATATTATTACAAATATTATACAAAACACATATATATACACATATATATATACAATAATAATCACAATACATATATATAAATAAATAATTATATACTTATATATATATGCACATATAAACTTATAATTAAACACCAATAGTTACAACACATGCACATATTAATGTTCATATTTTACATGGCTAGAAGCACACCTAAAATATATACATTAATATACAAATAATTACATAATAATTATAAATAATATAATTACAAAATTAAACACATAAATATATTTTATAAAACATTTATATATAATTTATACTATTAACATAAGTACATATATAATTACATGCAAGAAAGCTACATATTATATTTGTACATCATATTAGCACACACAAAAATATATAGATCTATGCTAAAATAATTACTATAATAAATACACAAAATAAATATATAATATCTATATATATTTACTAATTATAATTGAAGAATTTAAACCATACATAATTAGATCTATTCAAAAATCCACACAATTGGAGAGTATCACACCGTATCCCACTAGATCTAGGATACGCATGTGACACGAGTCCAACACACAACCAATTGCACCCCGAAGGATACAAACAAATCACAAATAATATTTATGAATAAATCAAAGTGTCAAAAGTAGATCTATGTGTCCGTGTCAAAATACGACATGTTCAAAGCCCCGTGTCGGAGGAAAAACCTCCAAAATGACACGTATCACCAAATAGTTGGGATACAAACCATATGTACCAAATTATGGATACGATACTAGCCCCAAACACATAAGCTCATGTCTAATTGATCTATAGGATCAATTGATACACACAACAAAATGTAAATTCGGAATTCCAACAAAATTAACACAAAAAGCACCATAACTTTCTCCATGGGTCTCCTATGAACACAAAACAAAGTCCTATGGGTAGTACATACATATAGGTTGATTTTATATGATTAAATCTCAGATTTAGAAGCTATTTAAATGGAAAAAATCGGAATTATACCTATTGGGAGATGGATTCCCAATGAAACCTCTAATTGAGAAGAACTTGCTTCCAAATTGTAGATCCTTGCTCCTCTTTGTAGATCCTTGCTTCCTCCTTCTAGATCCTTGCTTCTCAACTTTCTAATGGTGAATTGGGAAGAATTTGGGATAAATTTGGTAGGAAATTGGAATGGAAATGGAGGGAATTTGGGAGTGGAAATTCTAGATCTAGATTTGGAATGAGAATGAGAGGAGAGAGAAATTCCCCCCCCCCTAATATAGGCCGGCCATGCCCCCTTCCCCAAGCAATTATAAAATGTCCAATGTACCCCTTGGTGCCTCTCATGAAGAAATAATTAAGGAAGGAAGCTTCTAGTCTAATCACTTAATTAATTTAATCCATATCCTTAACTATGGGCTTTCTAAATGGGCCAAATCTAACTATTTAATTCATGTTGGTCCATGGGTCCAAACTATACTAGTTGGGTCAACTAAAATAAGTCCAAAATAATTAAATAACATCCAACAACAATTAAATAATACAACAAAAATTATTTATTATGCACAATATTTATTTAAATAGGAAATTACTAAAATACCTTTTTTCCTAAAATGTGGTAGTGACATTTATCGCAGCTACGCTTACTGGCATTGTGAGAATTCTTAGTGTCATGATTTCGGACAGACGTGTATGATTATCAGATTGTATCTTAAATTGGTTCTTAAAGTTTCATCTCAATATTTTGCCACTTCTGTTATTATAGGACCTTGTTCCATCATTTTTCTTTGCTAGCAGTAGAGATACCTTCAGTTCTTTAGTTTAGTTCCTTATAGAGCTTCGTTCTATTAGGATTCCTTATTAGTGTGATAATTGGTGACTTGCAATTAGGTCTGTGTCTTGAGTATCAGTGTTGACTGTTGGGAGTGTGGGTCATCCTTCCAGTATATTTGATTGTAATGCCTCAACTGTAGTTCCCCGCAAATGCCTTGTGCCGAAACACAAGTCAAAGTAATCGATGTGCCATCCATCTGAAGGTTGCAATACCTCAGTTATATGTCTCGTTATACCGTGCTTCAAAAGCACTTTCAATAATTCCTCCTAGGCCAAACGGTCTCGGTACCCTGGTACCTATCCCATTCGAGGAATCATCAAACCCTATGCATAGGTTGTCAGTGACCATATAATGATGAATAACTAATTATAAGACATAAGCATAACGCTGAAATATAAGTATCTACTCTCCCCATATTACTGTTCTCAAATATATCCTAAGGCACCATGTCGCTTCTCGACACAGTGTTCCATGGGTGCAACTCTCCTCTCCGAGACAGTTGTCCGATTTCGAACCATAACTGCACGCTTCGCTTGACGAAGCAATAGAACTTGCTACAGTTCCGAAAGCACGCCTTGGGTTAGTATTTCCAATGTTCCAATCATGATGTTCAACTTAAGCAACAAATTCTATTTAACTGAATGGTGCACACTCTATGCATGCCACAGTGGGATGTTTCCAATATTCTGACTAAGTACTCAATATGCAAGGCGTTATCTATTTTATTATGCATGAAGGAGTAGAGAAGAAGGGACAGAGCCCACTTACCAAGTTGAACCTGCTCGATGCTCTATCTTGTCGATACGGCCGATTTCTTGAATCTGTGGTCCAATACAAAGCACGATCTACTCAATTGGTTGACCGTGCGAGCAGGCCGTGCTATCAAAATTATCTTACCGGATCGGACAAAGAAAGACGGCATTATCTCTCGAATCCTCTATTTTTGTACTGCTTCGAACGAATACATTGATTCTATTGCACGATGTCCATGCCTCACCACTTTACAAGGCGATACTCTGATTGCACTGAACTCTGCACACCATCTGTACATAAAAATTAATTCGAATTAATACTTCTTCCATTCATAATCTCAACAGAATGTACTGTGCGGGTGCAGGTATTACAGCTACGACGTAGGTTGGACTTGGTTACATATTCTTATCCCAAACGTGGGGGTGGGTCGTGACAACATCATGTTTGCTTCTACCAAATAACTTGTCGTGGGGCTCCCGCTAACCGAAAGGCTATTGACATTAGCCAAAACTTTGACTTAACTTTAGGGACATATAGTACTATTAACCTACACCACTATACAAGGCTAATGTCTTAGTTAAATTTATAGTTTTTATCATCATTGGTGCGGTAAAAGCTACACCTTGAATCTAGCTTCTTCATGCATAAAATTTTTCTTTCAAGTATTTGGGTTTTTTGTTTTTAGCGTATCTTCTAGTGCTACTAGTGTAGCAGCGAGGTCAAATCATGACCTGCTAACAATGTTTCTTCAGGAGAAATAACTCTCATGGATTAGCTTGCTATTTAACATTGCTTTTGTCAATGTTATGCCCGTTATTAGCCTCACATAGAACGATGTTAAACTGAAAGTCCATTGAGTCAAAGACGTTGATATGTGCAGAGGATGGACCTCAAGCTATTTTGATATTGTCGTAGATGCTAATGTTAAGAGTCATTGGTGGATAATACATCTAAAGGGATATAAAAATATTATAAGTCATTTTTTGCTCCTAAATCTTTAAGGTTTGTATAGTTTAGAAATTCACTGCGGACATGATAGATGTTAGTATCGGGACTTAATCAAAAGATGAATGAACAAGGCCAACAGAGCTTCTAATAAACTTTGCAGTCTACCCTCTGTTGATCCAAAAGTTATAGTCAAGATTCAGAAGCTTCAGCAAACAAGTTTGTCTTCCGAGATCTCGATTCCAACGGACCTCGACATATATAATAATATTACTGATTACAACTGCTCCGAAAAAATTATAATAATCAGAAATCAATGTATGCTCTTCCTTACAATTGCAGGTGCAGACGGACAGAACAAGTTACAAATAGAGAAGTAGAAGAGGAAGAAGAAGGATTATGGCTTACTGGTGTGATGAAGATCATCGATGCTCAAATCAAGATTCGTCCCACACAATCTGCTTTCAGGAACTAGCAAATTCTCGAAGAACATATGGAACGCTCGCGTCACCTCTCTCCTAGACTAGCACGATCTTCTGGACTTCTCTTGGCGACACAGCCGCCTCTCTTCAACTCTCTCTCTCTCTCTCTCTCTCTCTCTCAAGTTCTTCTCTAAATTAATTTCTATTTAATGGGGGCTGAGAATAGATTATTTATAAAGGAGCCTGGCCACCTAGTCGGTTACAGAAGGATAAGAACAAAATTAATTCAAATCCTACAAAATTAGATCTGAATTAAAGACTCAATCTTTTCATAGCCGAATCCAAACCTGCTTCTACCTGCAACGCATCATTGCATCAACACAGTAGCGCAATGGCTAAGCGCAGTAGCACAGTGACGCATGGCACATGGCAGTGCATATCCGTGAATGTGTAAACTCCCTCTACCAGATTTTAGTAATTTAGGATTAATTTTGACTAATTAGAACTATTGCAACTTTTTAAAAATTTATTTATTATATTCTATTGTGCACCTGTTTATTACAATTAATTAGGGCATCTCACTATCTGTTAAATCCTAAACAAATTCCACATACCTGCCCTAGACTTGTTAGACTACTTTTCCTGTATTTTGTGCAACTCCCAGAAATCTTGTTTGGTATATCGTTTTAGTCGCACAAATATCGTTACAGACGTACGTATTTATTTCCTATTAAAAATTCTGCTCTTTACCCATCTCTGTACCCTTAGAGATTTGAGGACCTGTAGGCACCTGTTTTGCCCAAACAAAAATACGATAATATTCTACTCTAATTGTATTACAATTATCGTATTGACACCGTAGAAAAATTATGACCCTAACTGCCTCTAAATAATTAGTGAACACCGTGCGCAGTATTTATTAAATAATAAATACGGTGACCCGTATCACCTAAGAAATCAGACCCTGCCTCTGCCCAGACTCACCCCACACTGTCCAAAACATTTTTCCAGCTATTTTCCCCATTTTTGTACAATTTAGTATTTCGGGGAATCAGTATTTAAAATCAGGTAAACTACAAAATTACGCAAAATACAAATTTTAGGCTTTTATGTAATTTATCAAAAGTTAGGGATTGTTATGCAAATTGCATGTAAGGTGGCATAATCATATTGGTTAGTGAATAGGTGTATGGGACCTACCCAAATCATCCAGAAACTTTCAGTCAAAAATATCCAAAAAATCAAATTTACCAAAATACCCCCAAAGTTCCCTTTATTTACTAAAATGCCATTGGGATAAAACCTATATAAACCCGAGTATCCCTCCCCTTGCAACTCAAACCACTCCTCCTACGGCCACCCTCCGCCCGCCGGACCACCCCAGAACCCTTCGCCCTGACCCCCTCTCCCCTCCGGCCAAGTCCCGCCGCCTCCGGCCATCCCCTCCGCCGGGAGCAGCCCCCGCAACCTCCCCACTCCCTCACTGCCCACAGCAGCCACCACCACCCGAACCACCCCCTGCGCCACCCTCCGCCACCGTGCACCGCCACCACCCCACCACTCGACTCGCCACCCTCCCCTCCACCGGACCACCTCCCCTCACCGCCCCACGACGCCGCCTCCGTCGGCCAGAGCCCCCGCAGCTCCTCCCCACTTCCCTAACCCTAACCGACCCCTCCACCTCCGACGGCCTCCAGCCTCCACCACCGCCGTCGTGGACCTCCGCCACCACCACCAACCTGACCGCCCCTCCTTCCTCCATCGATCCCGCACCCTGCCCGGCCACCTCCGCCACTCCTCCGCCGCCGGCAGCCCCCGCACTCAGTTGCTCCTGCTGTTGCTGCTAGCAGCTACTGCTGCTGTTCCTGCTCCTCCGGCCTCCTCCGGCCAGCTCCGCCGCCGTCCTCCCGCCGTCGGCGACGTATGGACCCCACCTGTCAGAGGGTATATTACCTAAACCTAATATATATATGTATTTATATATATATTCCTATATGTATATGTATATATATGTATATATATGTATATATATATGTATATTAATATGTATATATGTATATTTATATATACTGTATAATATTATGTAATAATTATTATTATATATATATGTATTTTATTCTGTTTATATATATATATATATCTATAGTATATATAAATATGTGTGTACATATATTTATATATATATATATATAGTTATATATGATATGTATACTACATGTTATATATTATATAATATAGTATATATGTATACTATACATTTTCTTTTATTTATTTTCTGCACTTAATATATTTCCTGCATTTATTATATATGTATATATATATATATATATATATATATATATATATATATATATATATATATATATATATATATATATATTATCTATATTTATATATAGATTAATATTCAGCTGGATAATACAACTTATATATATTATATATGTATATCTTCAATTCTTGCACAGTCTTCAATTTATTATATATGTATACTATATATAGTATTGTATAATACAGTACATAGATATATATGTATTTACTTTCTGTCATGTCATTTCAATTAATTTATATTATATATCAGAGGATATACCCTGATTATTATATTATATATATATATATATATATATATATATATATATATATATATATATATATATATATATGTGTGTGTGTGTGTGTGTGGATATACCCTGATTGTTATATTATATATATCAGTGGATACACCCTGATAATATCATATTACTATATATATTGAGCAGTGGATATACCCTGCTACTATTATAATTAATATATATATATATATATATATATATATATACCTGCATTTTTCTGTTCTTCATATGCTATATATACTGCTATATATATTATATCTATATATATACATACTATATATATATATATCTATATTATATATGTATATATAAGTATATATATATATATATATACTTTATATTACAACCATGATATTCACAAACCCTGTCTATTTTAACAGAGAATATCTCCAGCACAACCAGTGACCCCCTGTCACAAGCACCCTCTACCCTGACTGTGAGATCAGATTTTCAGTACTATCAAGGAGTAGGCAAGTATACCTTGCCAAGTTTACTGTTTAAATTCTCAATATTGCTATATGCTCTTGTTACTGAATTTTATATACTATGTGTACCTGAGACTGTCTCTGGTACAGTCAATTGATACGTTGACAGTTAGTATAAATAACTTAGGGTTACAGACTCACCAACACTGTGAGAGTATCCTGATATTCTTCTAGACCCTATCACGGGAACACGCAACATAGTTGCAATACATGTTGGGATGCGAGCTGCGTAGTTGATTAGCTACCAGTACGTGTGACCGCATCATAGATTAGAATAATTTAGAAAAAGTATGACTTGACATTTAGTTTCATTGGGATGGGAAAGATAACTAGTAGGCGTATGGGACACCCCCTCCATAAATGTTTTATACCTTCGTACCAGTGATGGTCGATTGCAGAGTGCCCTTAAGTCAGGGGGCATACGACACATATACTAGCCAGTCACCACGATTGGTGAATTACGTCAGCATATGTCTAGCCTACACATTCTCATGCGTACTACAAGGTCTTTACTTGCATATCACTTAGATGGTTAGCACCCTGTATTTATTTTCTTTATTCAGTATTTACATACATGGCATATCATTTTCTGTATCTTGTTATGTCCCACTGAGGACCTGGTTCCCTGCCAGATCTAGACGAGGCTTTCTACCCCACTGTGTATGGCCCTGATCAGGAGACCAGATGTGCTACCGAGGAGGAGCTCGAGGAGACACCCTCAGAGTATGCTTGACCCTAGAGGCCTGCCACCTGGAGATGGAGATGTTTTTCTCAGATAGACGCTGCTTAGTCTATCTTATTTTTCTGCACTATTATTAGTTTTTGTTATGGGCTTGTTCCCATCAGTTGTACTATGTCTTTATCAGACTCAGTTTATATATATATCCAGCATTTATTTCCTGACATTTTATTGTGGATGAGATAAATTTACCTGTGTTTTATATGTAGTATTTAGGACAGCGTAGCACGTTCCTTTGGGTCCATTCAAAATGGATTAAGCCTTAGTGACGTGTCAGCTGGCCAGTGACACGTGGCCTAGTTCCTGACATTTTGGAACTGGGGCGTGACATAGTTTTAGTGGTGGCCCATGCAGGTCTAGTTTTCATTGCTAGTGGTATGATAACATGCCCAGCAAGCCTGCAATAGGATAGAAACATTTGTAGCCCCGCCTTCTCCACCACTCCACCGCCCCTCTCGGCCCCCCCAACCTCCTCTCCCCCTATTTAACCCCGTAACCCTTGCCGTCGACCCCCACCACGACCACCACGCCGCTTCGGCCTCGCCTCGACCGCCGCCGCCCTGAGCTGCCTCGCCGCCGCCCGCAGCGCCGTCAGCCACCTCCTCCTTCCTCCCCTCCCCACCTCGACAGCAGCAGCAGCCGCAGCAGCCCGCCGACGACGCCCTCCGCCGCCGACGAGTCCCCAGCCGCCTCGCCTTGCCTCCCCGCAGAGCCCCCGAGCCCGGCGACGTTGCCCCGGTCGCCCTCCGCCCTGAGCCTCCAGCGAGAAAGCCCTAACCCTAATCTCCTATATCCGACACGTGTCGGACACGTGTCGGACACGATTCTGTCCCGGGTTTTTCAGCCCAGTTCAGGTGCGTGTATTTTCTTGCTCGTAGCTCGGATTTCAATTTCGTAAATTGCGTTGTGAAGCCTGTATGACCCTCTCGGTGCCCGAACAAACCGCTCGGGGCATCGCGTCCTGTGGTGATCGCACACCGCGATCCAAAAACAGGAAAAACAACGACCCGATTCACCCCGGAACTGGGTACGCCCTGCCAAACGGGACGACTTGGTCCGCACGGTCTTCACAGATACGTGCACAGCGTTGATACGGATGGGTGGGCTTTCACGGAAGTCTATTCGGGTGTGCGTGCACACCGGGATCAACGCGTATCCGCGGACACCGCCCCGTATCTGCCTTTTTTGTTTTATGCCCTAACTTCTTGTACACACGTCGGATCGAAACGAAACTTGCGCCATCGGACTCGTAGCGATACGCTGGTCCTGTGACCCAAGTTTGGTTCGATTCTGAGAACGTTTACGAAATCGCGTGTCGTGGGCCCCACAAGCCCCGCTCGACGGGCGATTTTGTGATCGGCTCATCGGAATCCAATTCTGGAAGTTCCGTTGGGTTCGTATCATCGTTCCTGACCTGTTGACACTAAGTTTGGTAAAATTGGAGACCTTTGACCCTGACACATTTTTCGGTGCAAAGCGGGCCTACATGCGGACCCCGTTTTGACCCGAAATTACCGTTTTTGCCCTTGTCTCCAAATTGGACTCAAGGACAGGCGTTTCTAGCTATTTGATATCTTCTGAGCATGATGGTAATTTTTATTTCAGCATCTGGACATATTTCTAGAAATTTCCCCGAGACACAAAACTGTAATTGGATCCAAACATCAGGCAAGTACCTGCACTTCAAGTTTAATCTTTATATTGTGATAATTAATTCCTTACTCTACTAGTAACATTGATGATTTTACGTAGTGTTAGAATATCGATTTCATGTCTTGCTTTTCGTGTCGGGTGGGAGAATACTAGGAGGCATGTGGTTTACCCTTCCCCCTGTCATGTCTGATAGCTGTTGGTACGCAATTGTACCATCAACCTGATACTCGATTGTTCATGTCTGATAGTCGTCTATGACGGCATGATTAGCCTTATAACCCCCTATATGCCAACTATGTATTCTAAATACACAAGTTCACGCACATAGTTCTTGTCGTGTTGCAGTTATTGTTGTCTTGTTACAGTTACATTTTCTGTCACACTTTATTCCTGTTTTACTCATATTTCTGGTTTATAGCAATTAATCATATTTTATTTATAGTCCTGATTTATAGCATTATTTCTTAGTTAATTTCACTACTTACTTATGCATATTCCCAACATGATGCTCAGTCAGTTATTTTCTACCTGTCACAAATATTTAGTTTAACTCTTGTTGTGCATTGTGTACTTTGCTCCTTTCCTGACTGGATCCGTTGATTTAGGCGATGATGAGAACCTTGCCCCCACCTATTATGGCCCCTATGAGGCAGTATGTGATACAGTTGCGGAGCCGGTTCCTACACAGGAGACTACTCCTGCGGAGTAGTTAGCAGTAGTTATTTATTTCCTTTCATCCTAGTAATCGGGTTTGTCCCCGATATAATTTCTGGATTCTGTAATAAACTCTGGATCTGTGGTCACATTCAATTTATGAAATCTTAGCATTCTTTTTCCTATTATTTTTCCTTGCCTATTTAATTATTGTGAATGAGCTAGATTTTATATTACTTGTGATTATGCTCTAGACAGCGTACTACCGCCGACACTGCGGCGTAGGCTGGACGTACCCACGTACTCGTGCCCGAATATCCGGGTGCGAGTCATGACACGTTTTTGTGGTGGCCCATGCAGGTCAAACGACTAAATTGTTCGGTTCTAACTTAGGGACCGAACAGGCCTGCAACAAGATTGAGGATTTTAGGATAAAGCTCATTCACAGAATAGGATCTTTTATTTCCAATCTTGATATGGTCCTAGTCAATTTTTCCTATCGCCCTTGATTTCCAAGTAATCTATTCTAACCTTCCTACCCCTTAATCTTTCAGAATGGTTCAGACAAGGAACACAGTAGGAGGCACATCAGAACCAGCTGAGCAGACTGTGCCCGAAACTCTTGTACTCCCTCCGCCTCCAACTACTCCGATAATTACTCTGGATGGGGCACAGCTACTCGGAGTGTTCCAGGGACTCGTAGAATCCCAGAAGGAACAGACTACCCTGCTACGAACTAGCCTTTTGGACGCTCTTCGGTCCCAGTAGTCGCCACAAAAGAGGCCAGGAAGTGCCAAAGACTTCAAGAACCTTAAAACCCTGGAATTCTATGGAACTGAAGGCATTCTCTATGCCGATGAATGGATAGAGAATGTGGAGCGACTCCTGAAGACTGCTCGGGTCCCTGATGATCTCAAAGTGGAATCCGCAAGCCTGCAACTATTCGACATAGCTCGGACCTGGTTTAGAGATAAACCCCAACTTTCTGCTCCTGACCTCACTTGGGAGGACTTCAAGAGGCTGTTCAAGGAGAAATTCTACCCCGAAGTGGCTCAGGAAGCTCTCAAAAGTCAATTCGAGAGGCTGGAATAAGGTAACCTATCTGTTGATGAGTACACTGCTGAATTTAGCAGATTGAGCCACTTTGCAGAGTACATGGTTCGTACTCCTGAGGATAGAGCCCATAGATTCAAGAAGGGGTTGTCTCCTGATATTTGCCTTGCTGTCACCACTAGCCGAGCTCGTACATACGAGGAAATCTTGAGCGTGGCACAAGGTATTGAAAGAGACATGGGACATAGATTAAGCGGAAAAGAGATACTGGAAGTATGGGACCCCACAAACGTCCATTCCAACAACAACCACAGCAGAGGTCCCCGCAGAAAACCCAGCGTCCTCTCCCACGAGCCACAGCACCCCAACACCAAGCTCAAGGACAGAATCAACAAGCTCTCACTTGTGGATTTTGTCATAAACAAGGTCACATTTGGCGAGTTTGTAGGAAGAGACTAGGTGCCTGTCTATATTGTGGATCAACAGCACATCAAGTGAGGGACTGTCCCGCTACTCCAGGACGCGGACAAGCTTACGTGATGACCGTGGAGAACGCGCAGACTCTGGGAGCAGCTAATGCGCGTAAGTGATTCGTTGATACATTTTCTAGTATTGTTTAGCTCATGCCTATTGGTTCGTGACCTCAGCCCCAACCTAGTAATTTTGAACTTGCTAAATAACCTGGTATGCTTTTAAATCTGATAACTATAGAGGTTGTAGATTCTTTTGCTGTTGTACTTATTATATGTGTTTTGTGAACTTCAATAAATTGTACCTCCTTTCATCATCATCTAGCGCACTTAATTTTGCTGAACTTGACTTATGCTGCTATTTTATAGCCTAGTTTTGCAAGCTTACTCTTTATCGGGCTTGTTCATGACACATGTATTATTGAGGCCTGATCAACCCCACTAATACAAGTGTCTATTCAGAATCAGTGTACTACGGTCTGATCAACCTTAGTGCATTTTGATTCGTACTTCGCACGACTATTTTACTTGGATTGAGATATATAGTTGAGTAGTATACTTGCCTCCCTAAATAAGTCCGAGCATACCGTATCAGTTACATAACTGTACTAATACGAGCATGCGAATAAATGATTACCAGAATAGAATTTCAATCCATAACCGCCTGACAACTCCCATTAGAATTCCTTAAACGCCTTGATCCCTATACCTCTGTTCTACCACCTCGCCCTTGAACTCTTTATTATTGATCCTCGTCTTCCCTTATTTCGGAGAGACAAAATTTTGTGCTTGGTATAAGTTTGATATAGAGATAGTACTAAATATACCCCTCAGACCAGTCGAATTGTTGATGACCCTCTATGATTAAGGGAACACCATAGGTGATGTGTTTGTGTTAAAGACTTAAGGATTCAATACCATGATTAAATAAGTTGGGACCTAGCTTTACTAGTTATATAGCCTTAGAGGATAGATGGGTAAATTCTAAGTTGGGTAGCGACCGCAATGTTCACCTGAGAGAAACCCGTTAGACTGTAATCAAGTGAGATTGGACAGAGAGAACTCTACCATATTTTAATTTCGAGGATGAAATTTTTATAAGTTGGGTAGATTGTAAGCCCCTGATTTTTCAAAAAATATTAAAATTATATTTTTCGCAATTTTCTGGAATTTTCTGAGAATTTTCTGTAATTAAATTCAGGATTTTAAATTATTACATGATTTTTAATTGATAATAAATAATATTAAAATATTATAAAAATAATATTTTTGGGTGTAAAATGGAAAACTGGACTTAGGATAATTTTTCTAGAATTTATCGGACCTCGGACCTAACTTAAAACACCTGAAAACAATTATTATTCATTTATTTATTTATTTATTTATTTATTATTATTATTATTATTATTATTATTATTTTCATTATCTTTCCGGCCCAACCCAACCGCTCTGGGCCCGGCCCACCGGGCCAGCCCCAACCCGGCCCATCCCCTAGCGGGTCGGGTCGGATCCGCCAGACCCGACCCGAGACCCACTAGCCCGTCTCCCCCACGTAGCCTGTGCCCGCGTCTCGCGGCGGAGCCGTCGCCTCCGGCCGCTCCGCTCCGCCCGGACCACCACCCATGCCCCGCCTTCTCTGCCACTCCACCGCCCCTCTCGGCCCCCCCAGCCTTCTCTCCCCCTATTTAACCCCGTTCCCCTGGCCGTCGACCCCCACCACGACCACCACGCCGCTCCTGCCTCGCCTCGACCGCCGCCGCCCTGAGCCGCCTCGCCGCCGTCCGCAGTGCCGTCAGCCACCTCCTCCTTCCTCCCCTCCCTACCTCGACAGCAGAAGCAACCGCAGCAGCTCGCCGATGACGCCCTCCGCCGCCGACGAGTCCCCAGCCGCCTCGCTGTGCCTCCCCGCAGAGCCCCTGAGCCAGGCGACGTTGCCCCGGCCGCCCTCCGCCCTGAGCCTCCGGCGAGAAAGCCCTAACCCTAACCCTAATCTCCTGTATCCGACACGTGTCGGACACGTGTCAGACACGATTCTGTCCCGGGTTTTTTAGCCCAGTTCAGGTGCGTGTATTTTCTTGCTCGTAGCTCGGATTTCGATTCCGTAAATTATGTTGTGAAGCCTGTATGACCCTCTCGGTGCCCGGATAAATCGCTCGGGGCATCGCGTCCTGTGGTGATCGCACACCGCGATCCAAAAACAGAAAAAACAACGACCCAATTCACCCCGGAACTGGGTACGCCCCGCCAAACGGGAAGACTTGGTCGCACGCGGTCTTTACAGATACGTGCGCAGCGTTGATACGGACGGGTGAGTTTTCACGGAAGTCGATTCGGGTGTGCGTGCACACCGGGATCAACGCGTATCGGCGGACACCGCCCCGTATTCGTCTTTTCTGTTTTATGCCCTAACTTCTTGTACACACGTCGGATCGAAATGAAACTTGCGTCATCGGACTCGTAGCGATACACTGGTCCTGTGATCCAAGTTTGGTTCGATTCTGAGAACGTTGACGAAATCACGTGTCGTGGGCCCCACAGGCCCCGCTCGACGGGCGATTTTGTGATCGGCTCATCGGAATCCAATTCTGGAAGTTCCGTTGGGTTCGTATCATCGTTCCTGACCTGTTGACACTAATTTTGGTGAAGTTGGAGACCTTTGACCCTGACACGTTTTTTGGTGCAAAGCGGGCCCACATGCGGACCCTGTTTTGACCCGAAATTACCGTTTTTGCCCTTGTCTCCAAATTGGACTCAAGGACAGGCGTTTCTAGCTATTTGATATCTTCTGAGTATGATGGTAATATTTATTTCAGCATCTGGACACATTTCTGGAAATTTCTCCGAGACACAAAACTGTAATTGGATCCAAACATCAGGCAAGTACCTGCACTTCAAGTTTAATCTTTATATTGTGATAATTAATTCCTCACTCTACTAGTAACATTGATGATTTCACGTAGTATTAGAATATTGGATTTTATGTCTTGCTTTTTGTGTCGGGTGGGAGAATACTAGGAGGCATGTGGTTTACCCTTCCCCCTGTCATGTCTGATAGCTGTTGGTACGCGGTACACGATTGTACCATCAGCCTGATACTCGATTGTTCATGTCTGATAGTCGTCTATGACGGCCTGATTAGCCTTATAACCCCCTACATGCCAACTATGTATTCTAAATACACAAGTTCACGCACATAGTTCTTGTCGTGTTGCAGTTCTTGTTGTCTTGTTACAGTTACATTTCCTGTCACACTTTATTCCTGTTTTACTCATATTTCTGGTTTATAGCAATTAATCATATTTTATTTATAGTCCTGATTTATAGCATTATTTCTCAGTTAATTTTACTACTTACTTATGCGTATTCCCAACATGATGCCCAGTCAGTTATTTTCTACCTGTCACAAATATTTAGTTTAATTCTTGTTGTGCATTGTGTACTTTGCTCCTTTCCTGACTGGATCCGTTGATTTAGGCGATGATGAGAACCTTGCCCCCACCTATTATGGCCCCTATGAGATAGCAGGTGATACAGTTGCGGAGCCGGTTCCCACACAGGAGACTACTCCTGCGGAGTAGTTAGCAGTAGTTATTTATTTCCTTTCATCCTAATAATCGAGTTTGTCCCCGATATAATTTCTGGATTCTGTAATAAACTCTGGATCTGTGGTCACATTCAATTTATGAAATCTTAGCATTCTTTTTCCTGTTATTTTTCCTTGCCTATTTAATTATTGTGAATGAGCTAGATTTTATATTACCTGTGATTATGCTCTAGACAGCGTACTACCGCCGACACTGCGGCGTAGGCTGGACGTACCCACGCACTCGTGCCCGAATATCCGGGTGCGGGTAGTGACAACATTCCCATGCGTACTACAAGGTCTTTACTTGCATATCACTTAGATGGTTAGCACCCTGTATTTATTTTCTTTATTCAGTATTTACATACATGGCATGTTATTTTCTGTATCTTGTTATGTCCCACTGAGGACCTGGTTCCCTGCCAGATCTAGACGAGGCTTTCTATCCCACTGTGTACGGCCCTGATCAGGAGACCAGATGTGCTACCGAGGAGGAGCTCGAGGAGACACCCTCAGAGTATGCTTGACCCTAGAGGCCTGCCACCTAGAGATGGAGATGTTTTTCTCAGATAGACGCTGCTTAGTCTATCTTATTTTTCTGTACTATTATTAGTTTTTGTTATGGGCTTGTTCCCATCAGTTGTACTATGTCTTTATCAGACTCAGTTTATATATATATCCAGTATTTATTTCCTGACATTTTATTGTGGATGAGATAAATTTACCTGTGTTTTACATGTAGTATTTTAGGACAGCGTAGCACGTTCCTTTGGGTCCATTCAAAATGGATTAAGCCTTAGTGACGTGTCAGCTGGCCAGTGACACGTGGCCTAGTTCCTGATATTTTGGAACTGGGACATGACAGAATGCGCCTACTCAACACCCTGCTCAAGCACCCTGATCATGCGCCCGCGCATGCAACCACGATAGCAACAACGCATGCAACTCATGCAGAACTGAGCATATTAGCGCATCAAATACGCACAAGCACCATGCGCCGATGTTGACATGCTAAGTGCAAAGTGCGCCAACAAAGTGCCACTTTGTGCCCTTGAGCCCAAGTTGCTAAGCCCCTTTTGGGCTTAGCTCCTATGGAATAAATTCCAAGAGCATGACAGAATGCTAAAAAGCTTTCATGGAGAAGTTAATCCTTTTTTATCCTAATAAAATACCCCTACATGGCACCCATGTGCCCCACCATACTCTATGTGCCCACCTAAACACAAGAAAAATATTATATTAAGATATCCACTTCGTGGTGTAGCCAATGTGGGACTATCTTTCATAGTCCAAAGGCAAAAACACCAACAATCCTCCATATAACTCAATATATAGGTTAAACTTTTTTCACTGTGATTGTCCATCATGAAATAGGATAGATGTCGCTTCGACTTGAATCTTCACGTATGGGTTAAATAATAGTATGATACAAGAATGGACTAAACCTTAAATTTTTTACCATAGTTGAAATTCTTTACACACACAATAATATCAGTTGTACTTTCGGTTGCACATTAAAGGTCATGTGCATGCCTAGTTTTTGTGTATATATGTTGGACATCTACAAGTTTTTCCTCAAGAAACGGCATGTAACTCTTTCCATACACTCTAGGTAAGTTCTTTTAAAGAGTCCTTGGCATGAAGCCTTGTGCTTCCTTGTAGTGCTATGTCGCTATAACATGGCCTAAAGTCAATGTTCACTCCCTCATGTGGTGTCATCCACTGTAGCATGAGGTCTCAGCCTCTTTGTAGTGCCAAACTATCCAGCATAAAGCCTTGCATTTCCTTACGGTGTTACGCCACTGTGACATGGCTCACATAGCCAAGGATTTACATATTTCACCATTGTTGTGTCACACCACTGCAATATGAGATCACCTGCCTCTTTGTAGTGCTGCCTACCACTCTTCATTCTAAAGCATTAGGATACATGCCTATGTGCAGTGCTACGCAGCTGTGACATTGCCCAAAGTCGAGGTTCACTCCCTCGTGTGGTGTCACGCCACTGTAACATGGGATACATGTCCCTTGTAGTGCTGAAACTACCGTGCATCCTGTAAAGCACATTGGACATTCAATCTGCCCGAGAACTCATTAAGGCGTCTAAGCCATCCTCCCACAGGACTTATTCTATAGAAAGAATAATTAGTAGACAACAGTGGTTCTGGGTCCATAATCCCTCAATGTCTCAAAGGACTACACATTATTCATGATATTCTCCCAATTAATGGTCCTCTCTTGAACCAATAGCTAGATGCCTAGAAGATTTTTCTTTGAACTAATAGCATAAAACTAAATGGTAGGATTACAAAGACACAATATCAGAAGTCCTCCAAGCCTATATATGTTTTGTCCTTGACTATATGCAGTGTTACGCCGCTATGACATGGCCCGAAACAGAGGCTTTACCTTGTTGAGATACCTTATATGGTGTCGCCTCTGTAATATGGAGTACTATGATCCTTTATAGTTCATATGATCTGCTGGCGCTTGAGACCTTTCATGAACGGATCTGCCAGATTTACCTGACTCCTATCATTTAACCAGAGTAATAATCTACGCTAGTTGTGCTCATTCGGTGTCATGTACTGGCCCTTGAGGCCTATCATGAACGGATCTGCCAGTTTTACTTGACTCTGATCATTTAACTACTATAATAATTCATGCTAGTTGCGCTCATTCAATGTCCTATACTGGCCCTGAGACCTATCATGAACAGATTTGTCAGGTTTACCAAATTTTGATCATTTAAGCACTGTAATGATCCACGCAAGCTACCCTCATTCAATATCTTATATTTTATCTACATAGTTCTCTTCAAACTCATAAAGAGATGAACATATGTCACTGTTGTAGTTTTTTGGTTTTTATAATACGTCGGTATCATCCGAATCTGTGTACCAACTACAACAAGATCATCGGAGAGCTTCCAGAGCCATTCAGCTTTATATGTTGCAGCTTGATACTACAAAGAACTTTGAGAGTAAAGACTGTTTCTTTCAGTTCTACGATATAGCAGCACCACTCCTGGAGAAGTCACGTCTTCTGGTGGATCTTTTACTCTTTTTTCTGAGCACCAACTGGCATCACCGAAGTCTTCCTTCATATTTGGATAGCTATTGTAGTGCAGGATATACCACTGAGTCCACCTGAGAATTCTGATGACTCTTTTCACAGCTTTTAATGTTTAACAATACACAAACTATTCGTAAACTGACTCAGCATCCCTACAGCAAGAGCTATATCAGGCATGGTGATAATTGCAGCTTAAATTATTTATTTGATGATGCTTGAGTATACCAATTGTCTGATGGTTTTCCTTGAATTTGGCTTCATATCCATGTCATACATGAGGAGTATCGTCTTTGATACCCAAAGCGTGTGATCAATATTTTATGCAGAAAGCTTGTGACTGAGCAAGCCCACTTGGCATTCAAATTATCTTATATCCTCAAGATGGCATCCGGAATCCCATGTCCTGAGTTTCAACAAAAATGACTTCTTTTTTCTAGTGACACTTCTATATCCACAGCTGGGACTAGCAAGTCATTCACATGGATACAAACAATGACTCCTCTATTATCAGCGGATTTTGTGTACACATACTTATCTGTCTCTCTGATCCTGCAGCAGCTTTGACTAGATAACTTGCCAAACTTTTGTTATCACATCATGTGATTTGCTTTAGGCCATATTGAGATATCATCAACCCGCAGGCTATCTTCAAACCTGAATGACAATAATTCTGACAGTTGTCCGTGAATCTCTCATGTTAGTCCTTTTACAAGACTTGTTGTCTTCACTTCATCTGATAAGTATTAAGCTTATGTATAACAGCTATTGTAATCATCATCCTAATATGTCACGTCCCGCATCCGGTGTAGGAATGCAAGTCAGGAACAACGCCAAGCCTAAACTGCAGCATCGGTAGTAGAACGCTGTCTTGGTCAACTATACTAACTAAACATCTCACAATAATATAAAATCTACCAATAATATCTTAACACAAAACTCAATCATAATCTAAAGCACAAGAAGATATCAAGGAAGTCTAACATAACTATATAACAACACTAATAAAAACAAAATCAAAAACTCAAATAAGCCAGAAACAAATCCGGTACCAAAATGCTAAAGAGAACTAACTATGCTACCTAGTGAATCCGGCTAAAACTCCTGGCAGTCACTCCAGAACTAGTGGGTCCAAGTCTGCACCATCTATAAGTCGAAGTCTATAGTATGTCGGATACCAATCTCTTTGATCCTCTAAAAAATATTTTCCAGTCAAGAATGGAGCAAAGTATATCTCTAACAACAGTTCTATATTAATGATATAAACTATGTAGTAGTAAATAGATGTGAATATACAAGATGCCATATACATGTACAAGAGATACACGATAAGGAAATACTGGAATAAATACAATAATGAACAATATGTCAATGAACAAGAATACTAATGACTAAGTGAGTAAGTACTAGATTTAACATGTGATCGGCTTGGAAACTTGCACAGGAATAATGGCCTGGTTAGTCATACGTGCGGTGTATGACCAACACTCACAGGAAAATAATACTTGCACAGGAAGGTATGATCACATATCTACTGTAAACCCCCTCAAATATTTCTATAGATAGTCTGGTATGGGTTAGAAAATTTTGGTTTAGCAGCAGATGTTTGAGGTTTAGAGTAAGGTTGCATATGTCTGATTATTTTAATTAAATCCTTGGCATGCCCTACCATTGTTGAATTATTCGGAGCCTAACATCAGCCCATAAATTTCAACAGATTGTTGCACTTTTGACTTGATCCGCTAATTTAGGCGCTGGACTTTTTCGTCACTCAAAATCAAATCCGTTGTGCCCTAAATTAATTGCATAACTTCCCGTATCCAAATCTCATATTTAATCTCGTATCGGACACCTGTATCGTTACCATTAATTTTGAGACACCAACTTAGCCCGTTGAGCTGGACCAACTAAAGGGTCCAAGACTGACACCAAGCCCACACCATTTTTGACCTTTGTGTCACTCCCAAATTGAGACCCCAAGTGCCCCCATTTAATTTAAAAATATGGGACATATTTATTCTAATTAAATCAGGGATACCAACTTTGACTAATCCCATTTTTATCCCCATTTAATTCTAATACCTATTTAATTAAGCCCATGCAAAACACACAATAACCCCTCACCCTATAAAATACCAAACACCAATTTTCCCACAATTTTTCCATTATTTCATGTGTTTGCGCAATTACCCAAACTTAAGGGGCTAAATTGCAAATATTGTGACATGTGGCACACCCTCATTGGTCAAGGCCAATGAAGAGGCCAACCCTCTTCTTTGACCGTGGTCAACATCCCTCCTCCTTTTCTTTTTTATGAAGAAACTATTTTATTCATGTGAGATCTCAACCCCACATTTGAAATGGGTAAATCTCCACCCTCCAATCCTCAGACACTATCCTATAAAATGTCCCTATCCCTACACACAACCCTATGCCGGCCCTAATCCCCAAAACCTAGGAAACCTCACTCCCCCCCCCCTCTCTCTCCTCCCTCCTCTACATTGAAAACCAAACTTCTTTCTTCTTTTTCTTCCTTTCTTCTTCTCCTTCTTCCCTCCCTCATCTCCTTCCTTGGAGAACCGATCTTCCGACCAGCCACCCAATTTGGCGTTGCCACGAGCTGCTCCGGCCGAGCTGCTGCTCCACCGCCGCCATCACCCTATTCTCTGGTGGACTCCACCATGTCACCCCAGAACCGGCCACCGCCATTGCCAGCACCACCGACAGTATAACTGTCCACCACCACCTGGTGCCACGAGCTCAACGCTCCGGTCAGTCACCTTACCCCGAGACTCCCGTTCCTCCACTCCTCGAGCTGCCACATCCTCCCACTGAATCTCCGGTGAGCTTCTCCGAGCTACTGTACCATGGGCCGAGCACCTCTCTCGAACTTCTCCTCCAGCGACCATCCGCTGTGCAGCCTTCCACCTCTCTACCTCTCAACCACCACCCTAGCACCACCCCACGGCTGGGCTCATCTCCGGCGGGCCAGCACCCTACACTCTGTTCCATCTAACCTCCCTTCTCCGGCTATCAACCACCTCGCAATCGAGGTATACCTCTCCCCCTCTCTATTTTAATATATAGTTTGGTATATTAGATAGGGTTAAGGTTTATAAATGATCTTGTATTAAGGATGAATGATTAGGGTTAATGTAGGTTTAGGGTTTATGTTTACATAAGTTATAAAATGAAATTAAAAGATTTGCATAGGAATTTAGGGTTTGATTATAACTAGATGTTATGAATATTATACATGGTTGGAAAAATGCTAAATCAATTAATGAAGGTTTAAAAATGATTTAAAAAGGATATGGAATATATATCCATGATGGATGGATTTGAGACATAAATAATGAAGTGGGGATTAAATCACCATGTGAGATTTTAAGGTGTCGTCCTAATTGAATGCAAATTGATTATTGTGGGAACAAATTTAAATTATTGAGAAATAAGATTCTGATATTTGAACATTGATGAACACGGAGGAGCACGTGTTTGATTGTGAACTAGTGTGTAGTATCAAACCATTAATCGGTAATTTGGGGACTGGAAATTAATGATGGGTTAATTTAAGAGTAGTATTTTTGTGATTTGGTAACGATAATATGAAACAAAAGGTTAATAATCATTAATTGTGTATTTGAGGATGGTTTGATGATATGATACAGATGACTAGTTTGATTTAATGTAGCGTACCAATAATCAACCGTGGTCAACCCTCTAGCGTATTGTCCCTGTGAGTTGTAGGTGAGTCTGAGCATATGTATAGACGTGTGTCACATCCCTGTTTGCTGCATAATAGTTTATCGATTGAGTTTTATCTCATCTCTAGGTACTACGGGACCTGAGGACTTGGACGTGGTACCGGATCCCCGTCATCAGCAGCCGGACACAGGCAAGTGTACCTTGCCACCCTGTATTTCAGTTATAGATATTTTATTATTTCATTATGTACATTGTGCGCATATTTTGTTTACGATCGATACTTCGTGTCCGGATCACAACCAGGTGCAGACGTTGATCGTAACGTTTTGTAACGAATGTTAGATGTTCGTAACACCATGATGTACGTACCTGAGTATATCGTCACCCCAGGACACATTCATACACTGATAGCGTGCCAAATTTTCTGTATCCTGATACTGACATCATGACTGGAGACTGGGATGACCTTAGGATCACATTTGTTGATAGTATTTCTGTGCGAAGAGACTACTAGATAGAGGTTCAGGTTCAGCGCACAATCGTTGAACGCTTGGGAAGGGGAAGACAGTTACTAGATGTTTGGTTTCCTCTGCACATGCTTATATATATATATGTATTATTTCTGTAGTGATCCTGTATCTAGTGTAATTGTATCACCCGTGTGACTCTTTGCCCGTAGCTTCGGTACGTCCTGTGTATTTTCGTGTCCGGAGCTACGGTTTTATTTTGGACAGCCCACACGTCGAACATTCTCTTTAAACTGTGTCTCACTTGTTTGGTTATGATAGATTACCCTATCGTTGCACTTGTACTTTCTGTTATACTTGGCATGCTATATTTTTGTACCTTGTTACGTCCCTCTGAGGACCTGGTCCCCTGCCAGTTTTACAGCATAGACGATTACGGAGCATTGGAGTTGCTGATGGACTTACACGTCTTGCGGGCATTGTACTAGGTACTCATATCACTTTCGTCGGCATTATGGTTACCTTATCCTTATTGATTATTTATCTGCTATTGTAGCCTAGTTTTTTTAGACTTATCTCTTCTGGAGTCTATTCGAGTTTGCGTGTTATTGGGCGGCCGAATTTAGCACATATAGCTCTTTCTTGTATACTGCTGTACATTGTGGATTGAGACATAGAGGTTTACATTTATGGGATATCTAGATAGTACCCTTTATATTATACAGCTTATACATATTCGAGTCAGACAAGAGTCTGGTCGAATGCGTAGCTGGTGTGTCACGTATTCCTGGTCCTATATATTTTGGGACTGGAGTGTGACATATTTTTGTGGTGGCCCATGCAGGTCCGATTTAAATCGTCTTGGTCAACTGACTGTGCCAAGCGATCTGCAAATTAGGAATAGATATTATGATTGTGTATAGGATCTCAATCCATAATCAATTTTTAAAAACTCACTTAGTATGTGATTATCGCCCTTGGACTTCCAATTTATATTTCGTTCAATTTTTGTTAATATCGTTATCATTGTTTCTCATCACCTATTATTCGGGAAGATGGACGCTTGTGCCTGATGTTTTCCTCCGGAAGAAGATCGTAGATCAGACGACAGAAGGCATAATTTGTGCAATAATCTCTGAGAAGAGTGTTACCCTTAGTAGGATAGATTGATAGGTTCTTTTAGATTCTAGATATAGCGCGGAAGGCTGGCAAGAGAATTGGACCCAGTAGTACCGTATTCGTACTTGAGATAGCCGTAATCTCGGAAGTACTGGGAGCTGGAAGGATTGTTGACCATGACCTAGAATAATTTATGGAAATGCATAGCCTGATGATGGAAACTAGTGGTTGTATATGATAGAAATACCAGGAATAATGTTATGAGCTAGAGGAGATAAAATTTTAGGATCTCACTTGGAAGATGATGATCTGATACCAAAAATTTTAGTATGTGCTTGGGTGACATCATTATTATAATTGCACTATGAGACCCGGAGCAATAAATGATGGAAAGAAGAGATTTGAGGAAAAAAAAATTAGGGAAGAAATTTAAGGAGAAGAGTAATTATACATTAGGCAAGGAAAATTTTCTTTTGAGAATTGATGTTGAAAACAGAACGAAAGAATTTATTATAAGGTTTAGTCTAAACTATGACATTATCCTAGACATGGATTGGTTGAGCCAATACCACGCGACGCTAGATTGTCAACGTGGTTGCATTATTTTTAGACCACCAGGTTACCCTGAGTTGAGTTTCTTCAGGGAGCCCAGGAGCATGGGGCCCATCTACCTTAGGGGTACACAATGCAGGAGGTGAACCAGTGTACCCCTGTATTATATCAGAGTTTGAGGATGTGTTTCTAGAGAATCTTCCAGGCCTGCTACCTGACAGAGAGATTATAATTTGTTATAGAGTTGACTCCAAGAGCCGAGCCAATTTTTCTCCCGTCTACAGACTAGCACCAATAGAGTTGGTTGAGTTGAAGGTCCATAGTAGAGGATCTCTTAGTCAAGGATTTCAGTCGGGCTAGTGTTTCTCCATGGGGAGTACCTATCATATTGTACCAAAAAAGGATGGGACGGTACGTTGCGTATCGATTACAGGGCGTTAAGTGCTGTAACGATAAAGAACAAGTAACCTTTTGCCGCCCATCGATGATTTATTTGATTAGCTTAGCGGCACATGTGTATTCTCGAAGATCGATCTTAGATTCGGCTATCATCATATCAAGGTACGGATAGAGGATATTCTGAAGATGGCTTTTCGGACGAAGTATGGGCACTATCAGTTTTTTTTTTAGTCATGCCGTTTGGTTTAACCAATGCGCCAGCAGTATTTATGAGCCTAATGAACAATATTTTCCACCAGTACTTAGATAAGTTCGTGGTGGTGTTCATCGACGACATCTTGGTATATTCCAAGAGCCAGAAGGAGCACGAGAGACATCTCAGGATTGTATTGGAGACGCTGAGGCAGGAGAGGCTGTACGCCAAGCTCAGCAAATGTGAGTTCTGCTTGGATATAGTACCATTTCTGGGACACATAATCACCGGAGATGGGCTATCAGTTGACCCGAAGAAGATAGCTGCAGTTGAGACATGGCCTACCCCTACATCAGTTACAGAGGTTAGGAGTTTCCTCGGACTTACCGGATATTATCGGAGGTTTGTAGAAAACTTCTCCAAGATAGCTGCGCCTATGATGCGACTAACGCATAAAGGCGAGGAGTTTATCTGGACCGACTAGTGTCAGGCGGCTTTCGATGAGCTGAAGAAGCGTCTGACATCAGCACCGATTTTGACACTACCTTCAGGATCAGGAGAATTTGTAGTGTACAGTGATGCGTCTGGGAGGGGATTAGGTTCTGTACTGATGCAACACGGCAAAGTGATAGCCTACGCATCGAGACAGCTGAGAGTTCATGAGAAGAACTATCTGATGCATGATCTAGAGCTAGCTGCAGTGATATTTGCACTAAAGCTATGGAGACACTAACTTTATGGTGAGCGTGTTGAGATTTACATAGATCATAAAAGCCTGAAGTATGTCTACATACAGAAGGAGCTCAATATGAGACAGGGGCGCTGGCTTGAGTTGATAACAAATTATGATATTGAGTTGCAGTACCACCCTGACAAGGTGAATGTAGTAGCAGATGCCTTAAGCAGGAAGCCCATGGCATACTTTTTGATGACTCAGCGGCAATTTCTAGAGGATCTCTAGGAGCTTGGGATAGAGATTGTATTGCCAGGCATGGATGGACAGATGGCCAGTCTTGAGGTTCAGTCTACTTTGATTGAGAGGATCAAGGCGGCCCTGCCAACAGATGCGAGATTTTAACGTCTACGAGAGAGGACAGAGGCCGGCATGCAGATGGGACTCAGGATTCATGAAGATGAAACATTAAGGTATGGAGATCGCCTATACGTTCTGAGTGGCGAGCTACGCCAGAAGTTGATGACCGAGGCTCATAGCTCGATTTATTCTATTCATCTAGGGGGTACGAAGATGTACCGGGATTTGAGGCAACATTTCTGGTGGCATGGGATGAAGAGAGAGATTGTAAGATTTGTGGCGAGATATTTAGTTTGTCAGCAAGTCAAGGCTGAACATCAGAGGACTGCAGGACTATTGCAGCCGCTTCCCATTCCCGAGTGGAAGTGGAAACACATTACCATAGACTTCATCACAGAATTCCCGCGAAGCCCTAGCGGGAAGGATGCAGTTTGGGTTGTCGTAGACACTCACTAAGTTTGCACATTTATTGCCCTTCAGAGTTGGGCAGTCCATGGAGATATTAGCTGACATGTATATGAGACAGATAGTACGACTATATGGAGTGCCTGTCAGCACTGTATCAGATCGTGATTCCAGATTCATGTCACATTTTTGGCGAAGTATGCAGAAGAGTCTAGGAACTCGTCTCAAGTTCAGCACTGCATATCATCTACAGACTGATGGCCAGTCAGAGCGCATGATACAGATATTAGAGGATATATTGAGAGCGTGCATGATTGATTTTGGAGGATCTTGGGAGGACCATCTACACTTGGTGGAATTCTCCTATAATAACAGCTACCAGGCTAGCATACAGATGGCACCTTATGAGGCACTGTATGGCAGGAAGTGTAGGTCACCAGTATGTTGGAGTGACGTAGGAGAGCGTCAGATACTTGGTCCAAAGTTGGTGACACAGACAGTAGAAAAAGTCAAGCAGATTCAGAGCCACCTGCGTGCAGTACAGGACAGATAGAAACATTGGGCAGATGTGCACCGCAGACCTTTGGAGTTCAAGGAAGGTGACCATATATTTTTGAAGATATCACCTACTCGTGGTACCATCAGATTCAGAGGCAGAGGCAAGCTGAGTCTGAAGTACATCGAACATTTTGACATCTTAGAACGAGTTGGCGAAGTGGCTTACCGTCTTGCATTGCCTCCATCATTAGAAGGAGTGCATGACGTATTTCATGTATCGCAGTTGAGGAGATATGTGGCAGACCCTAGACACGTGATTGATCATTCGAAGATTACAGTCGGGCCCAGTTTATCTTACGTAGAGCAGCCAGTTGAGATCCTCGATCACAGTGAGAAGACTTTGAGAGGGCAGACTATTCGACTGGTCAAAGTTGCATAGAAGCATCATTCGCCAGGCGAGTCTACCTGGGAGCGCGAGGATTCCATTCGACAGCATTTTTCGTATTTATTTTAGGACCAAGGTACGAAATTATGTACCGTATTTGATTTCCAGTTTCCTTTTAAATTCTCTTAGCTATTATCGTGCTTTACTTTTAATTTTGGAGAAAAAAAAATTTTAAGTTGGGAAGGCTGTAAACCCCCTCAAATATTTCTATAGATAGTCTGGTATGGGTTAGAAAATTTTGGTTTAGCAGCAGATGTTTGAGGTTTAGAGTAAGGTTGCATATGTCTGATTATTTTAATTAAACCCTTGGCGTGCCCTACCATTGTTGAATTATTCGGAGCCCAACATCAGCCCATAAATTCCAACAGATTGTTGCACTTTTGACTTGACCCGCCAATTTAGGCGCTGGACTTTTTCGTCACTCCAAATCAAATCCTTTGTGTCCTAAATTAATTATACAACTTTCCGTATCCAAATCCTATATTTAATTCCGTGTTCGATATCTGTATAGTTACCATCAATTTTGAGACACCAACTGGCTTCACTAACGAAAGAAAGATGGAACTAGATGCTTTTTTAAAATAATCCGTTGAGCCGGACCAACAAAAGGGTCCAAGACTGACTTCAAGCCCACACCATTTTTGACCTTTGTGTCACTCCCAAATTGAGACCCCAAGTACCCCCATTTAATTTAAAAGCGCGGGACATATTTATTCTAATTAAATCGAGGATACCAACTTTGACTAATCCCATTTTTATCCCTATTTAATTCCAATGCCCATTTAATTAAGCCCATGTAAAACACACAACACCCCCTCACCCTACAAAATACAAAACACCAATTCTCCTACAATTTTTCCATCATTTTAAATGTTTGTGCAATTACCCAAACTTAAGGAGCTAAATTGCAAATGTTGTGACATATGGCATACCCTCATTGGTCAAGGCCAATGAAGAGGCCAACCCTCTTCTTTGACCGTGGTCAACATCCCTCCTCCCTTTATTTTTTATGAAGAAACTATTTCATTCATGTGAGATCTCAACCCCACATTTGAAATGGGTAAATCTTCACCCTCCAATCCTCACACACTATCCTATAAAATGTCCCCATCCCTACACACAACCCTATGTCGGCCCTAATCCCCAAAACCTAGGAAACCTCACCGCCCCTCTCTCTCTCCTCCCTCCTCTACATTGAAAACCGAAATTCTTCTTTCTTCTTCATCTTCCTTTCTTCTCCTTCTTCTTCCCTCCCTCATCTCCTTCCTTGGAGAACCAATCTTCCGGCCAGCCACCTCAATCCGGCGCTGCCACGAGCTGCTACGGCCGAGCTGCTGCGCCACCGCCGCCATCACACTATTCTCCGGTAGACTCTACCACGTCACCCCAGAATCGACCACCGCCATTGCCACCACCATCGATAGTATAACTGTCCACCACCACCTGCTGCCACGAGCTCGACGCTCCGGTCAGCCACCTCACCCCGAGACTCCCGTTCCTCCACCCCTCGAGCTGCCGCATCCTCCCACTGAATCTCCGACGAGCTTCTCCGAGCTGCTGTACCACCGGCCGAGCACCTCTCTCGAGCTTCTCCTCCGGCGACCATCCGCTATGCAGCCTTCCACCTCTCCACCTCTCAACCACCACCCTAGCACCACCCAACGGCTGGGCTCATCTCCGGCAGGCCAGCACCCTATACTCCGTTCCATCCGACCTCCCTTCTCCGGCCATCAACCACCTCGCAGTCGAGGTATACCTCTCCCCCTCTCTATTTTGTTATATAGTTTGGTGTATTTGATAGGGTTAAGGTTTATAAATGATCTTGTGTTAAGGATGAATGATTAGGGTTAATGTAGGTTTAGGGTTTATGTTTACATAAGTTATAAAATGAAATTAAAAGATTTGCATGGGAGTTTAGGGTTTGATTATAACTAGATGTTATGAATATTATACATGGTTGGAAAAATGCTAAATCAATTAATGAAAGTTTAAAAATGATTTGAAAAAGGACATAGAATATATATCCATGATGGATGGATTTGAGACATAAATAATGAAGTGGGGATTAAATCACCATATGAGATTTTAAGGTGTCGTCCTAATTAAATGTAAATTGATTATTGTGGGAATAGATTTAAATTATTGAGAAATAAGATTCTGATATTTGAACATTGATGAATACTGAGGAGAACGTGTTTGATTGTGAACTATTATGTAGTATCAAACCATTAATCGGTAATTTGGGGACTGGAAATTAATGATGGGTTAATTTACGAGTAGTACTTTTGTGATTTGGTAATGATGATATGAAACAAAAGGTTAATAATCATTAATTATGTATTTGAGGATGGTTTAATAATATGGTACAGATGACTAGGTTAATTTGATGTAGCGTACCAATAATCAACCGTGGTCAACCCTCTGGCGTATTGTCCCTGTGAGTTGTAGGTGAGTCTGAGCATATGTATAGACGTGTGTCACATCCCTGTTTGCCGTATGATAGTTTATCGATTGAGTTTTATCTCATCTCTAGGTACTACGGGACCTGAGGACTTGGACGTGGTACCGGATCCCCGCCATCAGCAGCCGGACACAGGCAAGTGTACCTTGCCACCCTGTATTTCAGTTATAGATATTTTATTATTTCATTATATACATTGTGTGCATATTTTGTTTACGATCGATAGTTCACGTCCGGATCACAATCGGGTGCAGACGTTGATCGTAACATTTTGTAACGAATGTTAGATGTTCATAACACCATGATGTACGTACCTGAGTATATCGTCACCCCAAGACACATTTATACACTGATAGCGTGCCAGATTTCCTGTATCTTGATACTGACATCATGACTGGAGATTGGGATGACCTTAGGGTCGCATTTGTTGATAGTATTTCTGTGCGAAGAGACTGCAAGATAGAGGTTCAGGTTCAGCGCACAATCGTTGAATGCTTGGGAAGGGGAAGACGGTTACTAGACGTTTGGGCTCCTCTGCACGCGCTTACATATATATATGTATTATTTTTGTAGTGATCCTGTATCTAGTGTAGTTGTATCACCCGTGTGACTCTTTGCCCGGAGCTGCGGTACGTCTTGTGTGTTTTCGTATCCGGAGCTACGATTTTATTTTCGACAGCCCACGCGTCGAACATTATCTTTAAACTGTGTCTCACTTGTTTGGTTATGATAGATTATCCTGTCATTGCACTTATACTTTCTGTTATACTTGGCATGCTATATTTTTGTACCTTGTTACGTCCCTCTGAGGACCTAGTCCCCTGCCAGTTTTGCAGCATAGACGATTACGGAGCATTGGAGTTGCTGATGGAGTTGCACGTCTTGCGGGCATTGTACCAGGTACTCATATCACTTCCACCGGCATTATGGTTACCTTATCCTTATTGATTATTCATCTACTGTTGTAGCCTAGTTTTTATAGACTTATCTCTTCTTGAGTCAATTCGAGTTTGCGTATTATTGGATGGCTGACTTTAGCACATATAGCTATTTCTTATATACTGTTGTACATTATGGATTGAGACATAAAGGTTTACATTTATGGGATATCTAGATAGTACGCTTTATATTGTACAGCTTATACGTATTCGAGTCAGACCAGAGTCTGGTCGAATGCGTAGCTGGCATGTCACGTATTCCTGGTCCTACGTATTTTGGGACTGGGGCGTGACATCTACACTAAAATACTCCCCAACCCCGACTGGTATAGTGGATCCAACCATGGTACGCTATGGCACGGGATTCCCCAAGAAGATAGCGACTCTTCCCAAGAATCGGTGTCTGTACATGCACAAGATAATCAATAAAACAAGACTTGCACAAGATACACTATATACAAGGAATAATATCGCATGACGAGATTCGGATATACCAATCCGTATAACCATCGTGTCAAAAAATATGGATATTTACACTAGATACAATAAACATAGAGGATATCATAAATGAGAAACTATCAGAGAATGTACTCGCCTATGGTCCAGAGCAATGAATGTCAAATTGTCCGAAAGGGTGTCACACAGACCTATATATAGAATATTGCATTAATACAAGGTTCTGGAAGAAAATAAGTTAAACTAGTCAATTTCTAGGTCATAAAGCAATTTCTAAGTCAAAAGTCAAACTAGGTCAACTCTAAGTCAAACCGGTCAAACTTGGTCAAACTACATATTTCTATGTTGCATGAGCCTAACTCAATGATATTGGGTTCATACAGTATGAATCTAGGTCATACAGGATAAATCTTAGGATATTAAGATACCGTATCTCAGGATACGCAAACAATTGATAAATATCACATATCTATAAATAAGCAATATTAAATATATAAATCATAATTACAAATGCTAAATGGATACCTTGATTTTGAACCAACTTGGTATTGCAATACTAAACCTCTATCTTGATACCCCCAACCCCAATACCTTGGGTATCCTCAATTACCTTGGTACTTACCTTGGTTTCTCAAGGTAATACCCAAAACTTTGTTTATACTAACTACCCGTAAATATAATATATGCTACACTACTTATTATACATATAGTATATTAAATACTATTAACAATTAGGAACATATTTACATATATATCAATTACCATATATATATATATACAGATATATCTAATATATATAAATATCTAATATTTATATAATATCTAATATATATAAAACTGCCAAACTGATATATTAATACACATATACATAATATCTCAAGCACTAGCTATATAAAGTATTTAAACTACTAACTTATAGTATGAATCAATATACTACCTATTAACCACAATTTAATACAATACCACACTAACTAATACCATATATATGTATAGATAGCTAACTATCTACATAATCAAAACCCAACTAACTACAATTATTAACGGTTAACTAAATCTTACTAACTAAACCAATACATACTAATCAAAACCAAGCTAAACCAAATCCTCAATACCTTGATACTTACCTTGGTATCTCAAGGTAAATGATTTCTACTATATAGTAGCTACCCCATTAGCTTTATAGACATGCATATATCAATCCACTATAGTTTCTAGTATACACTAACTCCTACTACATATACACGTACATACCTATATATATATAGATAACTTAGGATAATATATATATAGATAACTTAGGATACATAAGTATATATCTAACTAACAAGTGCTATACATATAGATTTAACTACTAACATATATATAACTGTAAGAAGATATCTACTAGTTTACTAGTTAACTATTAAGCTATTAATAACCAACTACTAACTTCTATAAAGTAATTGTCAAAACACTAGCTAACTAGTAGCTACCTAGATGAACATGTTGAATACTCTGTGGTTGGAGACTGCTTGATGTTGTTGTTCTTCTTCCTGCTTGCTACTGCTGTCTTCTTCCTGCTTGCTTCTGCTGTTCTTCTTCCTGCTTGTTGCTGCTGTTCTTCTTCCTGCTTGCTGCTGTTGTTCTTCTTCCTGCTTGTTGTTGCTGTTCTCCTTCCTGCTTGTTGCTGCTGTTCTATTGAGCTGTGTCGACCCCCTTCAATACTCCTTAATACACACACTTAAACCCCCAACACAAAATATACCTATACCATCCTATAGATCCCGTATATATATATATATATATATATCAATCTCTTTGTAGATATATATATAAATATCCAATCTCTCAACTATATATATATCCACACACACACACACACACACACACACACATATATATATATATATATATATATATATATATATATACATAATCATAACTATTCAAATAGCTATTTATATAGATGTATATCTACATATTTATATATATATAAACACAACAATATATATACATATACACATATGTAGTATAACATTCACTTTAACATATGATATATTTATATAATAGCATATATAGCTACATAACAATACATCTATATGTAATTACATAAGAATACATCTACTACACTAATTAAGAATAAAATAAATTAGATCTAGGAATAAAGTGCAACAAACACGTGGAGTGTATCGCTCCCGTATCCCAATAGATCTAGGATACACTTGCGATACGAGTCCACCACACATCCAAACGTACCCGAAGGACACGAGCAAGTCTAATATATTATTTATGAACAATACGAAGAGTCAAACACAAATCTACGTGTCCATGTCAAAATATGACATGCACAAAGTCCCGTATCGCAGAAAAAAACACCCAAATCAACACGTATCACCAAATTAATGGGATACGACCTACACGTATCCAATTATGGATACGACACTAGCCCCAAACACACAAGTACATGCCAAATTGATCTATAGGACCAATTGACACGCACAACAAATGTCATTCCCAAAATTCTCCTAAAATTGATACAAAAAGTACCATAACTTTCTCAATATGCCTCCTATGAACACAAAACCAAATCTATGGGTAGCCTATGCATATGGGTTGATTTTTCATGGTTAATTCTCATATTTAGAACCTAATTTAAGGAGAAAAACTGAATAGTACCTATTGGGAGATGGATTTCCAATAAAACCTCTAAAATTGGTAAAATTTGTCTTCAACTTGTAGATCATTACTCCTCTTTGTAGATCCATGCTTTCTCCTTATAGATCCTTGCTCTACTAATATCCAATGGTGATTTGGGAAGGAATTAGGGAGAAATTTGGTAGGGATTTGATGGAATTTGGTTGAGAGAAATTCTAGATCTAGATTTGGAATAAAAAATAAAGAGAGATAAAGTTTTTATCCCCTTTTTATAGGCCTCACTTGCCCCCTCCCTCAATCTACTATATAAAGTCTAAAATATTCTTTGGGGCCTCTCATAAAGAAATTAATTAAGGAGGAAAGGTTCTAGTCTAATGGGTTTAACATAATTAATCATCCTCCTAATCAATGGACTTCTAATTATTTTACTCAATTTTAACTAGAATTAAATGTTGGTCCATGAGTCTAAACTAAACTAGTTAGGTTCACTAACACAAGTCCAAAAATAAATCTAACATGCTAACAATAAATAAATAATACAATAAATAAATATTTAACATGCACAATATTTAATTAATTATCAAACGACTAAAATATCCTTTCCTAGAAAATATGGTAGTGACATAATATATGACAACTTTGTCGAGGTGCCAAAGTACTCAATCCCCTATTGTCTGAGAAAACCCCTGGGCAGATAGCATAGTCTTGAACTCAACTGTTATGTCTGCTTTCATCTTCATCTACTTGAAGATCTGATAAGCATCGGATAGGTTTAGCTCCTTCAGGCAGATTAGTCAATATCCAAGTGTTGTTATGGGGTCAATCTCTTCATGGACTGCCTCCTCTCAGCAGGCTAAGTCTCTGGTCTTCATCGTCTCATCATAGGTAAGAGGATATGCTTTCACATGATAGGTAATACAATCTTCTCTAAAGTCCTTCTGTCTTCTCACTCGCAGAGACACCGGTTTTTCGAGTACTGGTTTGAATATTGTCTCTGGTATGATAACTTTTTCTTAGACTACATCTTCATTGGAAGCGATGGCCTACTGTGCACTCACACTATTCTCTGAAATATCCGCGATAACAATATTCTTGTGCCTTACAAATTTATCTTCGAAGAATTCTTTGTCGTAAGATTCAATGATATGATGTCACTACCACGTTTCAAAAATAGGAGTATTTTTAACTTTTTGTATATTATTAATATTGTGTGTATTTAATTTAATATTGTATGAGATGTGTATTTATATATATATTATATACAGTGTTCTTAATGTTTGAGCTAGTAGACTTAACCTAGAAGCCCACTAGATGAACACCTGACCGAATTATAGGGTTGTGAATTTATTTGTATTATTTAGAATTTAATTATTTGAGGTTGTAATTAATTACCGTAATTTTATTTAATTGTTGCGCCTTGTCGTTGCTTCGATATTTGGAGCGCTACCCTATCTTTTGTCTTCCGGCAAATTTCACAACCTTGCCCTAGACGTGTCCGCCTTCCATTCTGACCTTTTTGTAACTCATAATTATGCTCTCTTATGCTTTATTTTAGCCGCACAATATTCATCGCGGACGTTTATTTAATTTTTAAATAAAATCCAACTTTGTATCATTGTACGTGCCAATCAAAATTGGACACAATCTCGACCCATATTCGTGTAACCCAAATTAGGATAATATTCTGTTCTGAGTCTTCTACACTAATGATATTTGTGTCCCAACTTAATTTTAGCCCCATGTATTTCTAATTAATTTTATAACACCGCTTGCATTTGTTTCTAATTAAATTGGGGATACCAACTTTGACTAATCCCATTTTAACCCAATTTAATCCAAGTATCATATTAATTAATCCCATACCAAACACACAATACCCCCTCACCCTACAAAACATCAAACACCAATTCCCCCACCAATTTTTTATTATTTTATGTGTCTGTGCAAATATCTAAATTTAAGGGGGCTCATTTGCAAATGTTGCATTAGGTGTCAATACCCCATTGGTTCAACCAAATAGAGAGCCCTAATATTTGACTAGTCAATCCAACCCTCTCCTTGTATGAGTAATTTTCTCATGTCAAATCTTAGCCACCCATTCAAAATGGGGCTCATCATCACCACACACCTCCCATCACATCTTCTATAAGATGTCTCCTCAATGCACTCTTACCAAACATGCCCTAATCCCCAAACCATGGAAAGCCCTCACCTCTCTCTTCCCTCCTCAAAAACCCCTAACCGTAGCATTCCCCATTTTTTCATTTCTTTCCTTCTTCTTCTTCTTCTTCCTTTTTTCTTTTTCTTCTTCTCCTCCTTCTTTTGAAAAGAGGGGGAAAATAAAACAACCTCCCTCCACCTTAAGCCCGACCGGCCAAGCCCCGGCCACCAGTCCCCACCCGACCCCGGCTACTGTTTCATCCCCCGGTCGAGCCCTTCCACGGCTGCACCGCTGCCCAACACGCTCCACGACTTCCTCCAGGCCGTCGTGAATCCCGCCACCGGATCTCTTCCTCCGCCGTGACTCGCTGAAGCCGTTGTCTCCTCCTCGCCTGAACCGGAGTCCCTGTACCGCCGACTGCACCTGAATCACCACCGGAGTTTGACCGACCTCGTCATAGCTAGCCCGCCATTACCGCCTGACCCGGCCATCTTCCTCGCCATGGCCGTAGACGCCTCCACACTATGCTGCCACCCTCTTCCACTACACGACCGGTGAACCAAGTATGCCTGAACGACATCTCCCCCGCCGGCCTCGCCTCAACGGAGTCCTCCACCGCTCGAGCACCTGAGCCGAGAACCTCTCTCCAGCAGCCATCCCCTCCGAGCAGTCCCCACCGGAGCTGCACCCCGCCATTGCCAGCAACCCGCTCCTCCCCACTCGACCGGCCAGAGCTCCGACCATCTAACCCTGAATCCACACGCTTCACTCTCCGCTCCTCCCTGTCAACCCGCGGAGCCGACCAGATCCCGACCAGCCATCTCTCGAGCAGCCGCCGACCGCTGGATCCTTCCCTCCCTCGACTGAACCACCTGAGCACCTCGCCTGGACAGCCCCGGCCACCCCTGGTCGCCGTCATCGCCATCGTCGTGATCATCACCATCGTCATCATCATCGTCACCATCGTCATCATCATCGTCGCCTTCGTCGTCATCCCCGTCGTCGTCGTGCACGCGCACAGGTTCGGTTCTCCCCTCGCGTATACGTACGCGTGTACATATTTGGTATATTTTTGTATGCATGTATGTATGTAGTATATGTATTGGTATGTGTATGATTTATATATATAGTGTATTTCTCTATTAGTATATATGTATTCAACATATATATTAGTATATACATATTCATAATATATGTTAGTATGTATTTTGGTATATATATATACATATATATATATGTAGCATATGTATATGCTAGTAGGTATGTATATATATATATATATATATATATATATATATATATATATACTAGTATATAGTATATGGATTAAAATTGGTATATATATATATATATATATATATATATATATATATATATATATATATATATATATATAGTTTATGTATATGTATATTTTTACTGGTATATGTATATATATATACTCATTATATATATATTCTTTTGTATACATATAAATAATGGTTGTTATATATATATAAATATGTGGTATGAATATATAAACATATGTATATAGTATAAAAATTCTATTTAGTGTATATACACTTATACATATTTTTGAATGTAATTATTTGGTATGCATAGATATATATATATACTTAATTAATGATATATGCTAATTGATAAACGTACTAGGTGACCCGAGTGTAATTACGGATACCCTGTATTTACATTAACCTGTAACCCTGTAATTATTAGCAGGCTGCCATATGTACACCGACGTACTGGCGAGACCCGTATCACCGACTGTCGGAATTCACAGCAATTACAGACACGACACCCGTGCAATTAGACGCACACTTGGCCCTAGTTGACCAGTGTAATATCCAGCATAGCCCTGAGTTCATCGTGTTTTGCGTGTTAGCGTAACGTCTGATGCAAATATTATATTTTATGATATGTCTATAGGACTGTTGGATCATCCAGACGATACTCTGGAACAGGACATTGGTATTACCAGCTAAGGACCCAAGGCGAGTACATTCTCTGATAATTTCCAATTATTTGATAATATCTATAATTCTAGTATCTAGAAATGTTATATCTGATTCTTGACACTGTGCTACACGGACCAGTATATAGATTGGATCAGCAGTCATGAGATATTATATTGATTATTGCATTAACATTGTACACGATATTGATATTAGATATCATACATGATATATTGGACATTGATAGTGTATCGTAACGTGTCATGGTTGGATCCACTGTACTAGTTGGGGACGGGAGAAATATTAGTAGATTATGTGATCATACCCAACTCTACATGCATCATAGCTTACCCCATACCTCACGTCGGATGCAGCCTGACCATTACATGCCTCATAGCTGTTATATATGATTAGCCTGACCATTACTTGCATCATAGCTAACCAAATGGTTAGCCTGACCTTACATGAATCATAGCTAATCATATGTAACAAACCTGATCTTGTCCTAAGTCGATCACATGATAGACTGATATTTTAAATACTTAGAATAGTTACAGTTCTCTATTTTAGATCATATACTACATCACCCGTATATAATATTGTACATCGTTCTCTTCTTTTCATATATGCACTGACTTTATCATATTGCCTATATTGCATGTCTCTTTATATTGTATGTCTCTTTATTTTGCCATTGTATTTATTCACTGTCTTCTTTCAGTATTTAGCATTATCTATTTATTGTTTTATAGTCCTTATCAATTAAATGGAACTGTTATTTGATATGTACTTTGCTCCTTCCTGACTGGAAATATTTTTCCAGACTATGCCTTAGAGGACTGGTGTCCGACATTTTATGGACCACAGGGAGAGTAGCTGCAGACTTGGACTTGGTAGTTCAGTTGTGATTCTGGGAGTTTAGCCGGAATCACTAGTTATCTAGTTAGTTTCTTTTAGCAGTTTATTTGTACCGGATTTGTCTCCGGCATACTTTGTTGAGACTTGGATATTACTGTTGAGTTAGATTATTCTATTTTAGACTTGTGTTACTTTTTATTTTATCTCTTCGATATCTTATCATGCTGTAGTTATGAGATTGAGTATGTTGTTCATTTTATATTACGTTATCCGTGTCTCCTTTGGAGTTGGATACTCGTGCGAGATTGTTTAGATAGTGCATTGACCTAGACAGCATTCTACCGCCGATGTTGTGGCGTAGGCTGGACGTACCCACGTACTTGTGTCCCAATTTCGGGTGCGGGTCGTGACACATTTTGAGTGGTGGGCCATGCAAGGTCAGACTTCGCAAGTTGTGTGATATCGTGGTAGTGCGACATCTTAGTTGTACTACTGCGTGCCTGCTATAGAATATAGGACATAGGATACTAGGATGAGAGAGGATACTCAATTACAAAAAAAAATTGAGAGATTCCTGGGACGACCCCTTGAGAATCTTATTACAATTTCCAATTTTAATCTTTTTCCTTGTTTCCGTTCACTCTCGTTTGTTGTTATTGAACTTGATTCTTGTTGATCAGTTATTAAATTAAAATCTTGGTATCATTGTTGAGTTTGATTCTTGTTGACCAGTTGTTAAAACTTAATTCTTGGTATCATTATTGAGCTGATTTCATATCGAGGTAAATTTTATGGATTAAACTTTACGGTATCATCTGATGACATATATTGATGAGGACAGTGAGAAAGGTAAAACGTCTACTTTGGTTATAGAACCTAGAGTTTATCGCAGCAATACTAGCTGTCGTGACGAGAACGTAGGAACCTAACTTGGATGTACATACTTAAGTTATAAAATTTAGAGTCTCTCGCAGCCATACCGGTTGGCGTGGCGAGGATTCTAGATGACATAATTATAGAGTTGCGTACCTTAGTTACGGAACCTGACATTGATCGTATCTATGCTTACTGGCGTGGCGAGGATTCTGAGTGTCATGGTTTTGAACAGACGTGTATGATTATCAGATTGTATCTTAAATTGGTTCTTAAAGTCTCATCTTCATACTTATCTATTTTCGTTATTACAGGACCTTGTTCCATCGCTTCTTTTCTTTACTAGCAGTAGAAATACCTTCAGTCCTTAATCTAGTTCCTTTTTGAGCTTCTTTTCTTTGAGGATTCCTTGTTAGTATGATAATTAGTGACTTGCAATCAATTATGTTTGTCTCTTATATTAGTGTTGACTGAGTGTGACTTGTGAGTCTGTAAGTGTTTCTTAGTTGGACATGTGAGCAGTAGGCATTAATCTAGAGTTAACCGTAGCATAGTACCTTGTAGCAATAGTTCTATGATAGGTGTTATTATTATTAGTATTGGTATTATAGGTAGAAGGAGTAAAGAGTATCAGTGATGGTTCCAAGAGTTAGTATCAGAGTCAGCATACCCGTCCTGGATACTCATGAATTTATGTAATTGGATGATCTATGTAAACAATTAAGTATCAAGAAATTGTGTTAAAGATTAATGGAGCATGATGTTCAATTTGATGATTGATTACTTGGGTGTGTCAAGAGTAAAAAAAAATATATGCATAAAGGGTATTAATGATGTGTGCCAAGGGTAGAGGAATATCAAGATTGATCATGAAAGGTATGAAGTGTATCACAGCTTAGTGTAACAGTCTGTAAAAGATTAAAAGGGAAATACATATACATCAATCGAGATGAGGAACCATAAACTTGCCCATGAGAGTAAAGTAAAACAGGTGTATTATAAAAGGTGCGAATGATCGTGAGTTCTAATAAGTGATGAGATGATCTAATGATGAAGCTAGTGTTACCATATCAATAGTACTAATGATTCTATATCGAGGATTAGTCGAGAATGATGCTAATAACAGTAAGCACTTCGTGTGATGATAATTAGATTGGTATACCAGTTAATATAGATTGAGAATCATGGAAGAAAATACGTGTGATAATAAATTTAATTATTGGGAGTAATAGTGCAAGTAATCCGGGTAGTACAAATTTTAGTACACAGTTGAGGTTATAGATAATTTGTGTATTTGTGTGCACCTTGAGCATTAGAGATTGTGAGTATTTATATGTATACTTGTAGATTTAATTTTATCGTTTGAAGAGTGGAAATGAATTACAATTTTTAAGAATTTTAAGGAGTTGAGATTTTATGTTATTAAAATGTTTGAGGATTCAAAATTTGATTCAATAAACATAGTCAAAGCTATAAAGATTTTAGAAGTGATTAAAATTTTATTTCGATATTGAGTATTTGACCTTTGAGGAAGTATATGCATTTTATTTTAAATCGGTCGAGAAGTAAAATTTTGATAATTTTATTTTGAGGATAAAATTTTATGGTGGGTAAGAAATGTATAATAGTATATGAGTGGATGAAGTGCATGTGTAAGGATCTGTTGACTTGAGCATGACTGAGATGGCACTGCAAACTGACTTGGGTGTCCATCTAGAGTTGCATTAGAAGGAGTAGTACTTAGTGTGTTGTGTTGCACTTGGCGTGCACTTGAGTAAAAAGAACAACTAGTATCAACAATTGCAGTAGGTAAGAAAGCTAGCAGTGAGTGTGAGTGTGATTGTAGTAGAAACTGTGGTACCTAAAGGGATAGAGGTATCAAACTTTGGATGCATTATTAAACCATGGTTATATTAGAGATTCTTGGTATCAGATTTAGGTATCGATAGACAGGTATATGCAATAAGGATGTATTCATGGATGTCTTGTGGACTAATGATTAGTTGATATGGGTATCAGTGTACAAGAATAGAAATTAGTTAGTGAATGTGCCAGAGTTAAGTGTATGTTAGAAATAGAAGATGCTGCAGGTGACGTGTTAGCAGATTTTGTTCTTTTCTTTCCTTCTGTCCTTTCTGTTTGATTGATTGACTGATTCCTTATTACCATAACTTGCCTCAATGATTCTTTTACTAGAATGTAGTTAGTAGTAGCCCTCGACAGGGACTACAATACCATGACAAAAAGAGACTATGACCATGCATGTTTCATCTAGATTGCATATTTTATCTAGAATGCGTGTTGTATGACTATAGGTAGGATTCTCTTAGACTTTGATTGTTGAGAGTTGACCGTAGTAAAATAATTTAGGAAGAGGTTATGACTTGACAAGAGAGACAAGATGCTTAAATTTTGAGGATAATCATTAATTTAAATAAAGAGATAAGAATTTAATATGATAGAATTGATGATTGATTAAAATATGATTAAAATTATCATTAAAAATTCGAGGAAATTAAGAAGATTATCATTATATTTATTTGATTGCAAAATATGAATTTAAAAATTTATATTATGAATGTTGTATTTGAAGATTCCATAAGTATCGCATTGTTGAGTATTTTGTGGAAAAAGAAATCAAGGAATAAGATCATTGATGGATTAGTGTTTGAATTCGATTAGTGTTTGAATTCAATTTCCGGGATTAGGATTTAGAATTTATGAATGCGCATCGATTGGATTTAAATTGAGGAGTAAGATGATTAATGGATTAGTGTTTAAATTCAAACTTTTCGGATGACATTTCAAATTTTATAAATATAAGTTGATTGGAATTAAATTAAAGGATTGGATATTAAATTTATGAGTATTAAATTATTAGCTTAAGGTTTTCGGAGAAATTGTGAAAAAAAATAGAATTTGATTTTATTTCGAGGGTTTTTCAGGAATATGATAAATTACAGAATTTTTGAAAAAAATTTGTGAAGTGACAATGTGGATTACTTCATGATTATGTGGGTTGGTGAATTTAAATTTTGATGGAAAATAATAATGTATAATGAGTAAATACTACTATTGAGGATTTTAAATTTTGAGGACGAAATTCTTTTAAGGAGGGTAGACTTGTCACTACCACGTTCCAAAAATAGGAGTATTTTTGACTTTTTGTATATTATTAATATTGTGTGTATTTAATTTAAATAATTGTATGAGATGTGTATTTACATATATATTATATACAGTGTTCTTAATGTTTGAGCTAGTAGACTTAACCTAGAAGCCCACTAGATGAACACCTGACCGAATTATAGGGTTATGAATTTATTTGTATTCTTTAGAATTTAATTATTTGAGGTTGTAATTAATTACCGTAATTTTATTTTATTGTTGCGCCTTGCCGTTGCTTCGATATTTGAAGCGCTATCCTATCTTTTGTCTTCCAACAAATTTCACAACCTTGCCCTAGAAGTGCCCGCCTTCCATTCTGACCTTTTTGTAACTCATAATTATGCTCTCTTGTGCTTCATTTTAGCCACACAATATTCGTCGTGGACATTTATTTAATTTCTAAATAAAATCAAACTTTGTATCGTTGTGCGTTCCAATCAAAATTGGACACAATCTTGACCCATTTTCATGCAACCCAAATTAGGGTACTTCTATTCTGAGTCTTCTTCACTAATGATATTTGTGTTCCAACTTAATTTTAGCCCCATGTATTTTTAATTAATTTTAGAACACCGCTTGCATTTGTTTCTAATTAAATTGGGGATACCAACTTAGACTAATCCTATTTTAACCCAATTTAATCCAAGTACCCCATTAATTAAGCCCATACAAAACACACAACACCCCCTCACCCTACAAAACACCAAACACTAATTCTTCCACCAATTTTTCATTATTTCATGTGTTTGTGCAAATATCCAAATTTAAGGGGGCTCATTTGCAAATGTTGCATTAGGTGTCAACACCCCATTGGTTCAACCAAATGGAGAGCCCTAATATTTGACTAGTCAATCCAACCCTCTTCTTGTATAAGTAATTTTCTCATGTCAAATCTGAGCCACCCATTCAAAATGGGGCTCATCATCACCACACACCTCCCATCACATCTCCTATAAGATGTCTCCTCAATGCACTCTTCCCAAATATTCCCTAATCCCCAAACCTTGGAAAGCCCCTACCTTTCTCTCTCCTCCCTCCTCACAAGCCCCTAACCGTAGCATTCCCTATTTTTCCATTTTTTCCCTTCTTCTTCTTCTTCTTCTTCTTCTTCCTTCCTTCTTCTTCTTCTCCTCCTCCTTTTGAAAAGAGGGGAAAAATAAAACAACCTCCCTCCACCTTCAGCCCGGCCGGCCAAGCCCCGACCACCAGTCCCCACTCGACCCCGGCTACTGTTTTATCCCCCGGTCGAGCCCTTCCACGGCTGCACCGCTGCCCAACCCGCTCCACGACTTCCTCCAGACTGCCGTGAACCCCGCCACCGGATCTCTTCCTCCGCCGTGACTCATTGAAGCTGCTATCTCCTCCTCGCCTGAACCGGAGTCCCTGTACTGCCGACTGCACCTAAATCACCACCGGAGTTCGACCGACCTCGTCATAGCAAGCCCGCCATCACCACCTGACCCGGCCATCTTCCTCGCCACGGCCGGAGATGCCTCCACACGACGCTGCCACCCTCTTCCACTGCACGACCGGAGAACCAAGTATACCTGAACGACATCTCCCCCGCCGGCCTCGCCTCGACGGAGTCCTCCATCGCTCGAGCACCTGAGCCGGGCTCCTCTCTCGAGCAGCCGTCCCCTTTGAGCAGTTCCCATCGGAGCTGCACCCCGCCATTGCCAGAACCCGCTCCTCCCCACTCGACCGGCCAGAGCTCCGACCACCTGACCCCGACTCCACCACGCTTCACCCTCCGCTCCTCCCTGTCAACCCGCGGAGCCGACCAGATCCCGACCGGCCATCTCTCGAGCAGCCGTCGACCGCTGGATCCTTCCCTCCCTCGACTGAACCACCTGAGCACCTCGCTTGGACAGCCCCGGCCACCCCTGGTCGCCGTCATCGCCATCGTCGTGATCATCACCATCGTCATCATCATCGTCACCATCGTCATCATTATCGTCGCCTTCGTCGTCATCCCCGTCGTCGTCGTGCACGCGCACAGGTTCGGTTCTCCCCTCGCGTATACATACGCGTGTACGTATTTGGTGTATATTTGTATGCATGTATGTATGTAGTATATGTAATGGTATGTGTATCATTCGTATATATATATATATATATATATATATATATATATATATATATATATATATATATATATATATATATAGTATATTTCTCTATTAGTATACATGTATTCAACGTATATATTAGTATATACATATTCATAATATATGTTAGTATGTATTTTGGTGTATATATATATACATATATGTATGTAGCATATGTATATGCTAGTATATATATATATATATATATATATATATATATATATATATATATATATATATATATATATATATATATATATATACAAGTATATAGTATATGTATTAAAATTGGTATATATATATATATATATATATATAAATATAGTATATGAATATTTTCACTGGTATATGTGTGTATGTGTGTATATATATATATATATATATATATATATATATATACTTAGTATATCTATATTCTTTTGTATACATATAAATAATGGTTGTTATATATATATAAATATGTGGTATGAATATATAAACATATGTATATAGTATAAAAATTCTATTTAGTGTATATACACTTATACATATTTTTGAATATAATTATTTGGTATGCATACATATATATATACTTAATTAATGATATATGCTAATTGATAAATATACTAGGCGACCCGAGTGTAATTACGGATACCCCGTATGTACATTGACCTATAATCCTGTAATTATTAGCAGGCTGCCATATGTACACCGACGTACTGGCGAGACCCGTATCACCGACTGTATGAATTCACAGCAATTACAGACACGACACCCGTGCAATTAGACGCACACTTGGCCCTAGTTGACCAGTGTAATATCTAGCATAGCCCTGAGTTTATCGTGTTTTGCGTGTTAGCGTAACGTCTGATGCAAATATTATATTTTATGATATGTCTATAGGACTGTTGGATCATCCAAACGATACTCTAGAAAGGATATTGGTATTACCAGCTAAGGACCCAAGGCAAGTACATTCTCTGATAATTTTCAATTATTTGATAATAACTATAATTCCAGTATCTAGAAATATTACATCTGATTCTTGACACTGTGCTACACGGACTAGTATATAGATTGGATCAGCAGTCATGAGATGTTACATTGATTATTGCATTAACATTGTATACGACATTGATATTAGACATCGTATATGATATATTGGATATTGATCGTGTATCGTAACGTGTCATGGTTGGATCCACTGTACTAGTTGGGGGCAGGAGAAATATTAGTAGATTATGTGATCATACCCAACTCTACATGCATCATAGCTCACCCCACACCTCACGTCGGGTGCAGCCTGACCATTACATGCCTCATAGCTGTTTTATATGATTAGCCTGACCATTACTTGCATCATAGCTAACCAAATGGTTAGCCTGACCTTACATGAATCATAGCTAATCATATGTAACAAGCCTAATCTTGTCCCAAGTCGATCACATGATAGACTGATATTTCAAACACTTAGAATAGTTACAGTTCTCTATTTTAGATCATATACTACATCACCCGTATATGATATCGTACCTCGTTCTCTTCTTTTCATATATGCACTGACTGTATCATATTGCCTATATTGCCTATCTCTTTATATTGCCTGTCTCTTTATTTTACCATTGTATTTATTCATTGTCTTCTCTCATTATTTAGCATCATCTATTTATTGTTTTATAGTCCTTATCAATTAAATGGAACTGTTATTTGAGATGTACTTTGCTCCTTCCTGACTGGAAATATTTTTCCAGACTATGCCTTAGAGGACTGGTGTCCGATATTTTATGGACCACAGGGAGAGTAGCTACAGACTTGGACTTGGCAGTTCAGTTGTGATTTCGAGAGTTTAGCCGGAATCACTAGTTATCTAGTTAGTTTCTTTTAGCAGTTTATTTGTACCAGATTTGTCTCCGGCATACTTTGTTGAGACTTGGATACTACTGTTGAGTTAGATTATTCCATTTTAGACTTGTGTTGCTTTTTATTTTATCTCTTCGATATCTTATCGTGCTGTAGTTATGAGATTGAGTATGTTGTTCATTTTATATTGCGTTATCCGTGTCTCCTTTGGAGTTGGATACTCATGCGAGATTGTTTAGATAGTGCATTGACCTAGACAGCATTCTATCGTCGATGTTGCGGCGTAGGCTGGACGTACCCACATACTCGTGCCCCAATTCCTGGTGCGGGTCGTGACATATGATTTGATTCGATATCAAGAAACCTTCGAGCATCACTCTTTTCAGTATAACCCAGAAAGATTATCTTCGTAGTCCTCGTTCCTAACTTCTGAATCTTTAAGTCTAAAAGCTTTATATATGCTAGACACCCCCACAACACTTGAATGACATTCAAGTTAGGTCTTATTTTGAATAAGAGTTCATGAGGAGTGACATCGAAAGTTGCGTATGGCACTCTGTTCAGAATGAAAGTAGTCGTAAGCGCAGCTTCTCCACAGAAGCAGTTTGAAAGATCCGCAGTCAACAGCATTGATTTTATCATCTCTATCAATGTTATGTTCTTCCTTTCTGCTACTCCATTTGATTGAGAAGAATACGGAGTAGTCGTCTTATTGATAATTCCATGTTCATTGCAGAACGATGTGAATTCAATAGACCGATACTCTCCGTCTCGATCACTTATGAGTCTCTTGAGTTATTGACCTGTTTGACGTTCAGCCTCAGCCTTAAACTATTTGAACTTCTCGAATGCTTCGTCTTTTGACTTGAGAAGATAGAAGAACGCATACTTCGAGTAGTCGTCTATGAAGGTAATAAAATACTTTATTTTGGTCTTTGTGGAGAACTGCTTGAAGTCACAGATATTTGAGTGTACCAACTCCAGAAGATTTGTGCTCCGATTTACCCGTTTGAACGATTTTCTTGTGATCTTCATATGTGCACAGACATTACACTTCTCTACCTCCTTACCCCCATATTTGAAAATAAGCCCTAGACTAGACATCTTGTTTATTCTTTTACAATAAACATGTCCTAGTCTGGTGTCCCACAACTCTTATAATGAGACTCCACTTACAAGCAGAAGCTCGAACATCCATGTGATACTGAAAGCCTTGTCTCAAAGTATGTCTCCTGCCAAGATATCACTATTTGGCAACCATGGATGTTCACCCTCAAGTCTGCAACAGAATTCCTTAGATCAGGTCATTGGTAATCACTAGTACTTTGCTACATGTACTTCTGTGACTGTAACTTCTCGAAGTCCAGAGCCATTATCCCAATTCCTAAATGCTCTGCTTGATCCTTGTTCGTTATCGAGAGCTTCGACCTTCTACACTGATAGGATTGACCTCGATGAACTGCTCTTCCTAGAGCTCTCATGGCTAGATGCACTAGTGTCCATTCACCAGTCAACAACCACGCCAAATGACTTAACCTGCGCAACCATAACAACCAAGTTAAGTAATCAAAGTAACCAAGTTAAGCTTTTACCTTGCTATTTTGGTTTAAAGTTGGATCTGCAATCCTCGTTATCATAATCCTTCCTGCTTTGAAAAGATATGTACCAAGGTGCGCATAACCCTATGCCCATCACCTGGTCGTGCATAGACCTTGCTCAGAGTCAGCCACATGGGTAATTCCATGTGCCAAGTTCTGCCATGCGCAGTGACTACACTGTACTGAGCCCACCATGCACAATGAGTTCCTTGCGCTGAGTTCTTCTATGTGCCAACTGATGCCATGTGTAGATGCAGTTGACACATAGTGCCAGCCTCTCTTCGACAACTGTAATAGAATTTTTCATGCGGCAACTAGCATCAGACATCTCCATGCGCCAAATTGCATCAGATGTCCTTGTCCTTCCTCTTAGAATGCGAGCCTCCAACGACGCCAGATCAAGTTTACCTCCATCCGCAGGAATGGGATCCAGGATCTATCTACACACGTCCAATATTTGACAGAAGACTCCTTCCTCATCCAACTGATTGATGTGTAGCCTGTCAATCTTCTCAAGTTTGTTGAAACTTGTAACGAGAAGGTTTGTACGGGTATTCTTCATCTTTTCTTAGGATGTTGATTTAAGATTGTTAGTCTATGGGTTTAATCAAAAAATGAATGAACAAGGCCAACAGAGCTTCTGATAAACTTTGCAGTCTACCCTCTGTTAATCCAAAAGTTATAGTCGAGATTCAGAAACTTCAGCAAACAAGTTTGCCTTCCAAGATCTCGATTCCAATGAACCTCAACATATATAATAATATTACTAATTGCAACTGCTCTGAAGAAAATAAAAGAATCATAAATCAATTTATGTTCTTTCTTGCAATCGTAGTTACTGACGAACAGAACAAGTTACAAATAGAGAAGAAGTATAAAAGAAAGAAGGATTATGGCTTGTTGGGGTGATAAAATTCATCGATGCTCAAAGCAAAATTCGTCTCACACGATCTACTCCCATGAACCAACAAGTGCTCGAAGAACTTCTGGAACGCTCGCGTCACCTCTCTCCTGGACTCGCATGATCTCCTGGACTCATCTTGGCGGCGCAGCTGCCTCTATTCAACTCTCTCTCTCTCTCTCTCTCTCTCAAATTCTTCTCGAAATTAATCTCTATTTATTGAGAGCTGAGAAGAGAGTATTTATATATGAGCCTGGCCACCTAGTCGGTTACAGAAGGATAAGAACAAAATTAATTCAAATCCAACAAAATCGAATCTGAATTAAAGACGCAATCTTTCCATAACCGAATTCGAACTTGCTTCTGCCTTCAGCGCATCAACACAGCAGCGCAGTGGCTCAGCACACAAGCGAGAAGCAGCACAGCGACGCTTGGCCGCGCATGCGCTCGCGCAGCACCCTGATGATGCAGCCACACATGCAACTCGCATAAGCACCAATGCTGACGTGCTAATTGCCAATAAAGCGCCACTTTGCGCCCTTGAGCCCGAGTCGCTAACCCTCTTTGGAGCTTAGCTCCTATGGAATAAATTTCAAGAACATGACAAAAAGCTTAAAAGCTTTCATGGAGGAGTTAATCATTTTTTATCCTAAAAAAATACTCTCGCATGACACCCATGTGTCCTACCACACTCCATGTGCACACCTCAACACAAGCAAAAGATTATATTGAGATACCCACTTAGTGGTGTAGCTAATGTGAAACTATCTTTCATAGTGCAAAGGCAAAAATACCAAAAATAGATCTAAAAAGAATTTTAGGAGAGAATAAAAAGATGGAAGAGAGAAACTTCTATTTGTTATTAATGTTTAACCCTCTGATGCTTATTGTATACAAAGTATATATAAGTCTCAACGCTGTTACAACCGAATATTTTAAGGGGATTTGTTGAAATCTATAGCAGATAGAAGATCCCTATATTATTGAGTACAATGAACTAAAATTAGTTATAAAACTAATTGCAACACTATTAAATTAATCCTAGCTACACATTTCAAAGATTGTTTAGGCTGTATTTGATTGTAATTTTCACCAATTGTAGTGTTTAATAGTTTATATTTTTCATGGATTATTTTCTAAAAAACTATTATTTTTTATATTTTCTTCTAAACTGGTGGATAATAAAACTGGCCAAACTCATAGTAAAATAATTGCTTTTCGTGAAAATAATGACAATGAAAAACCAAATTAAGTTTTTCATATAAATTTTCATAAAAAAAATTCTAGTAAAATAATTTCGTAGAATTAAATTTTTTCCGCAAGGGCTTCCTAAGTTAACGCAATCAACACCGTAACTTTTGGTTGTCCACAACATTGTTGAATCAACACAAAGGCTTCCAGTCAATTAAAACTAAGCTTTTTATTTTTACATGAAAATAAAATAATACAAGAAAGAAATTAAGTTAGGATGCATACTGTCATACTAATTTCAATATATATTTTTCCCTTACAAAGTTTATCCTCTTTATTAAATAAGAGAGGAGTAAGTTTGCATTTGGTTCAAGATATGTTCAAAGTTATCATTGGATTTCTCTATGGGATGAGTGTGCATTCCTTCGTAAGTGGTTACCACAACTTCTTTGTCCTTCGCTAGTCGCTGAACTTGCTTTTTGACAACGCAACCTTGATGTGTGCACCTATAGTAGCTTCTGCATCCAAATTACAACTAAAATTGATTATATAGATTATGATAGTATTTGAAAAGATGTTGATATATATATATATAAGATGTTGATATATATATATATATATATATATATATATATAAAATTTGTACGCCTTAGTTAATATTTTTATTTATATATATATATATATATATATATATATATATATATAAAATTTGTACGCCTTAGTTAATATTTTTATTTATATATATATATATATATATATATATATATATATATATATATATATATGTGTGTGTGTGTGTGTGCGCGCGCGCGCGCGCGCGTGCGCGCACGTGCGTCATATTCATAGCCATTTATATTTTTTTTATCTTTTAATAGTGACCCTGAAGACTTTTAGGTTTCCCAATGGAACTTTATGTTCCAAAAAAACATCCTTCTCTAACCTTATATATATCAAGATATATTTAAATTAACTAAGATAAAATATGTAAATTACAAACCTCTTCACTAAAATAATTATTGACCATTAATAATTAAACACTACCAACCACAAAAAAATGGTTAATATCTCAAAAGTAAATTTACTTCAAAATATTTTATAGTATGTCAAAATAGGCTGTCATACAAGTATACATCTAAAAGTTAGAAAAAAATAGACAAAATACACATGCAACACACGTGTGCGACTTCTAGTCTACACTACTATATAATAGAAAAAGTTCACGCTTCACCGTAAAAAAATTTATTCCAAAAATGTCCTTATCTATGTTTATTAATTAAAATTGTTAACTGAATTTGACGTGGACAGTTAGATAATTATATATATAAAAAAAACTAAAGGATTGGTGTTTGTTATTCCAAAGTAGTATGAAAAACGAGTAACGTGCGTGCATTTATACTAGTACTAGTATATATAGTAGGAAAACTTGAAAGGCTTCACCGTAAAACTTTTAAGATTCAAAACATTTCTTTATCTTACATTATTCAATTATTTTAGAAATATAATTAAGGTTGTAATCATAATTATAATACAATCATCATTATTGTACACTATCATCATTAATACCCACTACCATAATAAATACTTACTATCAATTATCATGTCTCTTCCCACCATTATTTTTTTAATTTTATAAAAATATAATGATATAAATTCCAATTGTTTACAAATATCTCACTCCCTCACAAAAACACTTTCCACATAAATAGATTTGATTGCGAATATTTCACTTTTGAAAAAGAAAAAAAATAGCATAATAAAAATTGTTAAAATATAAAATATTTTCTTCAAATAATTATAGGTAACTTATTATACAATATCTACTAAAAAAATTATTATGTAACAAATTAGCATAAAATATACGTACAAAGTGCATATCCGACTGCTAGTATACATATAAAGATAATATAATGTACCCAAGAGAATATTCAAAATGTTAGTTTTATTATGGCTTGGTTGTTTTTCAATGGAGGAACGATAAAGGAAAATCCTTTTTTTGTGTTTGCTTTTATTTCCAACTTTATTGGTTATCTTTTTAGTCACACATTGAATAGTTCATAAAATGTCAAAACATTTATTTTAGTTTTTTTGATTTTTTTTTTTTTTTTTTTTTTGGTTTGATGTGTACACACGAGACAAGGTGCAAGCAAATAAGTTTCGATGAGCAAATTTTGGAAACCTATTAAACCGATCATGGGTTGTGCAAATCCCCGCCTCACTCAACGACGCGCCTAGAAATCAAAAAATTTATTTCACTCTTTCTCAACTTCTACTTCGGTATGCCTAGGATCTAATTTCTTAAATTTAACCTTTAATGAAATATGGATCTAGAGTTTAAAAGTATATCTGGACCATAGATATCTATATTAATATATAATTCAAATAACAGAAAATTTACTGTAGCGAAATAAATTTATATTAAATTATTATAAACGAAACAAGTTTGAGAAATTTGTAAAAAAAGTCATCGTCCGCCAACAGTGTTGGCGGAAAACACAATTCCTGTACACGTAAGCAGCAAAAAAATTAAAAAAAATTAAAATGTGGGCCCCACGGCCAATTTCTGCCAACAGAGTTGGCTGAAATTGGGGGGGGCCAATTTCAGCCAACTCTGTTGGCGGAAATTGGCCCCGTGGGGCCCACATTTTTTTTTTTTGGTTTGGTTTGGTTTGGTTTGGTTTGGTTTGATTGGTTTTTTTCGTTGGTTTATTTTAATTAGTTATATTTCTGTTTTATTTATTTAGTTTAGTTTAGTTTAGTTTACTTTTGTAATTAGATTTAAGTAAAATTATTTTAACGAAATGAAATTAAAATAAATTAATTGGAAAGAAATATTTAGAAATATTTTTTTCGGAACTTTGTTTTCAAAGCATCAAAATTTGTATAAATTCCATCTAAAGCATAAAAGTTTTGTATAAATTTCATCTAAAGCATAAAAGTTTAAAAAATTAGGAAAAAAAATATCAATATGAATTGGACGTTTATATTTATAAATATTATATTTTTATCGTAAATTTTTTCGTCGTTAACAGACGTTAAAAAAATAATAATAAAAAAAATCTGTCGTAAGACTATTACGTCTGCCGTCGAGCAGACTTCGAGCGGCCATAAGTACTTGTTTTGAAATCGTTTTTTGTCAAATAATAAGTCGATTTGTATGTTTTCGACGAGAGTAACACAAATCATGTAGAAAAAAAATTTATCCGAAACAAGATGCATATGTTACAGGCAAAAATATAAATTTTAAAACTTTAAAGTATCATAACTTTTGACTGGGAGATCGAAACAAGTCCCAGTTTGAGCCAAAATGATCGTATGGAAAAGTACTATAGGATAAACCGTTTCACCGTTTGACGGACTTCGAAAAATTTTAGAATCGTCAAAAAACGATGTTTCGATCTCCAAATTTGACTTTCGGTAATCTTATTTTTGAATATTTAAAATTTACTGTAGGGAAATAAATTTATATTGGATGTGGGGGCCCACGGATTTAAACGATATTTCGATCTACAAATTTTTTTTAGAAATATTTAAATTAATTTATGTTTGTTTAAAATTTTGAAATAAATTTATGTTTCGATATACAAATTTTGATGCTTTGAAAACAAAGTTCCGAAAAAAACATTTCTAAATTTTAAATTTCCAATTAATTTATTTTAATTTCATTTCGTTAAAATAATTTTACTTAAATCTAATTACAAAAGTAAACTAAACTAAACTAAACTAAATAAATAAAACAGAAATATAACTAATTAAAATAAACCAACGAAAAAAACCAATCAAACCAAACCAAACCAAACCAAACCAAAAAAAAAAAATGTGGGCCCCACGGGACCAATTTCCGCCAACAGAGTTGGCTGAAATTGGCCCCCCCCAATTTCAGCCAACTCTGTTGGCGGAAATTGGCCGTGGGGCCCACATTTTAATTTTTTTTAATTTTTTTGCTGCTTACGTGTACAGGAATTGTGTTTTCCGCCAACACTGTTGGCGGACGATGACTTTTTTTACAAATTTTTCAAACTTGTTTCGTTTATAATAATTTAATATAAATTTATTTCGCTACAGTAAATTTTCTGTTCAAATAATATGGGCATCAATATATTATAAATGTATAGTTGGACCAAAGATATCTATACTAATATATAATTCAAGTAATTGTTGAGTCTAGTCTGGATTTGATAACAACAAATTTTGGAGTCCAGATATGATCAAAGATTTGAGTTGCTACGATTCAAAAATTTACATCAAATATTTGATTTGAATTAATTTACAAATATGTATCAAATATTTGATTTAATCAGATTTAGACGTCCATAATTGGTGCTGACTATTTTAGGTAAGGGGTTTCCTAGTTTAGGATTTTCTAGTTAGGAATTCCTATGAGCTAAAATATGGTTTCTCAACTATATATATATATATGGGTTGAGGGTAGAGGCACAAAGATAGAGCACAAGGTGGAGATTCAAGGTGCTTGTCCATAGGAGATCTAAGAGAAAGTTCACAAGACAGAAGGAAGAAGATATCTGATCGATGAGTTGTCATCTTCTTTTAGGAAAATCACTATGGATATGGTGAGTGATTTCCTTGTAATCTTGTCTTTTCTTTTTGAGTGTGGTGAGGGGATTGAACCTATTAGAACAAAGGGTTCAACATTGATTTTGTCAATCTTGTAATTTCACCTAAGTTATATAAATTGAGATTTGTCCAGGTGACGTAATCACCGCAGGTGACGTAATCACCACAATATATGTTGTCTTTATCTGTGCTTGGCGTTCGTTAGACGATGGTCGGTTATCTCAGGTGGGTTGGTCTAAGTTTCCGCTTCGGTCAGTTTCAGACACGCTGTCAGAACGCTTATAGGACGCGTCCGATCCCAACGTCTGATAGCAGAACATCTGGCTCTTGTGTCTGATTTTCCAACAATAATATGGATATCGATATATTATTTGGTACACCATTAACTTACTAAAAATATATATAATTATTTGAGGATAATGTCATTTACTCTAATCACATGAAGTTGCTTAGATATATTATAAATTTTCTAGTTACTATATCTTAAGTTTAAGATCAACTCTAGCAAAATTTTTACGACTCTTTATAACATGTCCAATGAATACTTAGTTTTGGTTCTAATCATTCATAAATGTTATAGTCCAATAGTTGCTTTGAAATCAAAAAAATTATTGTCGATATTCCATTAATTATATCAAGCTCATCTGCATCTTTTATATTATTTTTGTGATTTATGATATTTTTTATGATTGGTTCTCAAAAAATGCTCGATTTTTCTTTTAATGTTTCGAAGGTTTTGAAGATGTTCGTTTATTTATTTATTTTTGATAGTTCGAACATCAAATATTTTCTGCTATATTATTTTAATCTTTTGGGAATATGCTCAATTTTAGAATTTAACTTGAGGTTTTTACTATTCTTAATAATATAATTATGCTATATTTTAATTTTTGCTTAATCTTTTATGTTCTTCTCTTATTAAAAAGTGTACAAGCAACTTGTGTCCCGATTCTTCCTATCATATATCCAAATAACATCTAAGAGGGGAACCCAAATACAATAATAGAATAATAAATAAAGAATCAAAAGACATAATTATAATTAAAGAAATATTAGAGGATAAATAATTTGTAGTACACCACAATGCTACCATATATCAATGTGGTCCGTGGAAAACGTATTTTGAAGATGAGGAAGAATAATGTCCAAAATTAATCAAACTTAAGGACAAATTGTAGGAGTAGACAGGGTGATACTGTTCAGTTCTCATATGCCAAAACTAATTATAACGTAAGAAGAATTTTATTTAAATCAATTGGGTTCAATTCTTCTTTCATATAATATTCATCTTCTAGAAGTGCTTAAGGTGTACTCGTAGGCTAATTATATTAGGGTTAGTCGTCTTTCGTATCTAATGGAATAACTATTCCAAGTCATGTTTTGACCACGGAGATTAGTATTCCATTCTCACGTGTGACGACAATCAAACATTGTGAGCTAGCTGAGTCGTGTCATCTAGACGTTAATGAAGAAAAAGCACCTAGTGGTTCCCAAAGCATACAGCAACTTATATTGTCTTTTCCCAGTTTACCCTTACATCAATCAAACCCACCAATTTCTTAAATAAAATATGGCCTTTTTTATACGGTCGAGCTCAAAAATTCACAGACAACAAATCTATTAGTAGCATACATATCATATTAATTGTTTGTAGGATTCGTAACAACCTTTGCATTCAATGGTAAAAATATTAACCATATATGGAATGTAGATTTAAGAAGTAATGGAGTAGAAATAATTACTTTTATTTGTACAACTCCACATTAATCCAAAAATTCACATGCAGTTACATATTTACATATTTTCACATATGTATAGATAATCAATTTGGAGTTTATGGAACTAATAATCAAATTTGTATGCATGAAACCAAATAATTCGTGCGGAAAAAAAAATGTAAGATGTCTGTTTTTTTGACGGTCAAAAAAATTATATTCCCAATAATCAAATTATCGGATATCAAATGCATGTTTAGGTTACTATGTTTATTTTTGATTAAACAATATTTCCAAGAGGATTAATTAATTTACAACAATACAATTTTTATGTATAACTACGGTTGCATTTATAAACAAAAGTTATCATAGTTTAGTTTTTTTTTTTAAACCAAACAGAATGACATTTATATAGTTTAGCTGAATATAAAGAGCAATTATTTTCCAGAGGAGGGATCAAACCCCATCAATATTATTTTATTATAAATATTATTAGTTGCAGAGCTAAATCCAGATCCAAATTTATATACAATCCAAACCTAAATCCAATGGATTCGATTTGGACAAAACTATACAACTTAAATCCGACCCTACCCGGATCTCAACCTACCCAAACCTTGTCCCAAGTAAAACTTGACCCGAATATAGCACGACGACCCATAGTCGAATGAGCTAAACCCCATGAAATGACAATGCATTATTTATTAGAGTAGTAAAAAAATATATCCACTATTTTGAAGGAATAGATTTATCATGATTTAAGAAAAAATTGTTCTACCTGGGATTCAAAATTTTCGAGAATAAATTTTATAATTAAAACCATAGACGTGGTAATTGGTTCCCATCCTAAATATTCCCAGAACAAAAAAATTTTGAAAAAAAAGCACTTAAGGATATTTAGGGCTTCTCCAAGGGGGACTCTTCCTTTAAAAACTCAATAGGAACTGTTTGGATGCTTGTAGCTTTTCGAAAGTGTGAAAAAAATATCACATTTAATATGTTGTAATACAATGCACTTACAATAAAAATTAAAATATATTATTTTCCAAAATATGTTTTGATAAATAATTTTGTCTCCTGCAAGTTATTAGTATCAAACCATTTTGTTTGGATGACAGCATGAAAGTGTATGTGAGAATTAAAAAAGTAGATAGTATAGCCACTTGCAATGGAGTTACAATCCTTTTCTCCTGCAACTGAGAAATGAAGAAATGAACTTTCAGTTGCAATAAAATACCATATCACATCCACTTACAATGGAGTTGCAATGTTAATCCAAACCCAAAAAGTGTCTCCACATGGGGGCAGTTGAAATGACAGTGCCACCTTTCAAGGAACTTTCAATGCACTTTCACCTTTTCAAACAATCCCTAATACAGCCACTCCATAGGAAAATATATATATATATATATATATATATATATATATATGTCCAATGGGTTTCTACTAAGACACTATCTTAGATGAAAAATATTAAAAAATAAAGGGGCTTTAGGCCTTCTCCAATGGTTATCTATACTATTGAGTTTATATCCTATGTGCTAAGTCCTTTTAAGAATGTTTCTATGTCTAAGTGTCCCTTTTTTTTATATAGAAATATAACTATAATTTTTTTTTCTCTCCACTGTTTGGTCTCTATATTTATTCCTATCCTAAGTGGCATTAAAATAAAATCATTTGGCAGCAATTTTTCGGTCCCATTTTGAATACAACATAAACATAGAAAAATAAATCAGAGGTGCTATATGTAGAGCTAGGGGTGAGCATTATTCAGTTTTGGACCAAAAATCGAACCGAACCGAATCTCTTATTCGGTTCGGTTTAAAAAAAATTTGATTCTGTTTCGGTTTTGAAAATACTAAATTTTCTTATTCGGTTTCGGTTTCGATTTTGGATTTCGATTTCGGTCCAAAACCGAAAATCGAATAAAAATAAAAATAAAAATAAATAAAAATAAATAAATAAATATATATATATATATATATATATATATATATATATATATATATATATATATATATATATATATATATATATATTCGGTTCGATTTAATTCGGTTCGGTTTGGTTCGGTTATGGTCTAATTCGATTCGATTTCGATTTTGCTTATTCGATTTTCGGTCGAATTCGATTTTTCTTATTCGATTCGATTTTGAACCGAACCGAACCGATACTCACCCCTATGTATAGTTCATGATGGAGCTTCTTTATTTTTAATACTTTTCATCTAGGACAGTCTTATTTAAAAAAAAATATTGGAGATATTTGTTTCCCCTATAAATAGGTTTCATATTTTTTTTAAAAAGGAAAAACCTCACATTAGAGAATGCCTAACATGTAGGGACTGCTTGGTAACAGTGTTTTCTCCAAATTTTTGATGTTTTTGAACCGGTCGTTTATGAAGTGTTTTAAAAATTGCTCCTTGCTAACTTTTTTGAGACACTGTTTGGGTCGGCTCAGAAATATCTCAAAACCGGTATAATATAATTTTTGGTGTCTTTATAAATATCCCAAATCGATAAATTTAAAGAATTTATTATTTTATTATATTTATATCCTAACCAAAATATATAATTATAATTCCTAATATCCTATCATATTTTTTTTCTCATCAGTGTTTTTCTTCTACTGCTTTCAAACTATTGACTTATTCTTCTAATGAGTTCTTACAAACTTTCTCTCCTACTGAGATACTCAAGGTATTGGGCATCAGGACAAGGTATTGGATTTTTGTCTAGGAATAGATTAGAGATGCTTTTATATATATATATATATATATATATATATATATATATATATATATATATATATATATATATATATATATATACGTGCTAGTATATATTATAGAGGGTATAAGCTGGACGTACCCACAACTCATGCCCGATTTTTTTGGGTGCGAGTTGTGACACCTACTTTCATCCTTGCATTTCTATTATTTCATGTGTTTTTATTATTTTGATCAAATGTGGACTTCTACTTCTTCCAAACTATACGTGTACTTTTTCATTTAAGTTCTTAAAATCTTTCTCTCTTACTTTCATCCAGTCGTTTCTGTTATTCATACATTTATATTATTTCATGTGTTTCTATTATTTTATTTATATATGGACATATAGATAATTTTATTGATATAAAAAACTTTCACAATCGTTCATTAATGAATTATCAAGCATACGTTGGACTACTTAAAACCATCCAAAATCAGATCTCTCATAACCGCTCATAATCGGTACTCTAAAAACGTCTAATAACGGTTATTCCTATAATTACTAAGCAGACCCGTAGAGTCCTTGATAGGATTTTTTTTTAATGTCTATATGTGAAGGAAAATGAATCTCGTGATATTTTTTTAAGGTTAGATTTCTATATGAACAAATATAGATAATTAAAATGTCACGTTGGATATGAATAAATATAGAAAATAACCACCGGAGGTGTTTTTTTTTCAAAGTTGAATTTCTATATAAAAAATGCTATGTCCACATAAAATTTTTCTTAAAAGGACTTGACACATATAATAAAAATCCAAAAATAGAAATAATCGTTAGATAATGCCTTATTTTACAAGTGGAGTCCAAAAATTCCAGTAAGAGTTGTGGAAAATTGCTACGTTGATATGATGGTATACACTATTATAGTAATCATTGGTAACTCATGTAATTTTTGGACTCGAAAAATCCACTAGACAGTACATGGAATATAAATTCAAGGACCAGTTTAACTAGGACTCCTCAAAAATTGCTGCACCATGCCTTAAAACTACAGACTACAGGATTCTTTTGATATACAGTGGTGGAGCCATGATTACTCTGACAGTTATTTGGAAATTGGAAAAGAGAGAGAGCATGTGCACAATAGTAATTTGGAAAAGGACTGCAATTTGGAAGAAAAATAGAGGACGGATAAATTTTACATAACAAGACAACCGAACATGAACTTTGAATTTTATAAAGAGTTTATATTTCATACACTGTCGATTGACATCTATCCATTAGTATGTGTGACATCTATTCATAAACTGTCGGAAGCTAAATTTTATAAAGACTCAACAGATACTGTCTAAAATAGTTACTAGCTGTGTGAGCATAGTACCATGACATCTACCCATAAGTTTATGCGGAAGTTTCGAACTTCACCTTAGCTATGTGTAGAAAATAAAAAATAAAAACCTTCTAAATATACCGGAGCCGTGCGCTATACCAAAACTCTAGCTTTGTGACCTAGGATATATATATATATATATATATATATATATATATATATATATATATATATATAATTCCATGGAATATTCAGATTTTACAATGCCCAAATCAATTTAATTAGTATATTATAAAGTTTTTTTAAGTATAATTAATTTGCAGGTGATCCAAATTATTGAAATTCTCCAAACCTAACTATCTAAGCTACCTAAACTAATTTTTTATACTATGTATACTTGATATAACTAATAAATATGTAATTTATTTATTTTTTGTTTACGTATTCAGATTGATCAATTAATTGTCGTTTAGCTAAACTTGAAAAACGTAACCAATCATATATATATATATATATATATATATATATATATATATATAATGTCAAAACTAGGCTTCATCGTGAAAAAATTTCGTTCCAAAAATACCCTTCAACATATTTAGTAATTATAAAGAATACCTACAATAAATTCCACTGACAACCATTTAAGAGATGCAATAATGACAACCATTTACGAAAATCAAAGGGTTCATGCTACTTGCTAAGTCTTTTAAATTGTTACCAAAGAATTCGAACGGTTGAACCATTAACCTATATAAGTCGAAGGGTCTTTTTTGTTTGTATGTAACTCATCAACATCATTCACTCCAATATACGTGCAAAGCACGTGCATATATACTAGTATATATACACACGTACCTAGGGAACTTGTTGTTCTTCACAGCCTTTTGCCCATACTTCCTCCACCGATAACCGTCGTCGAGGATGTCGACCTGACTCCTCGTCTGGAACGCGTACCGGGGCCTCCTCACCTTCTTCTCCCCCTTCTTCTTGCTCGCCTTCGCCTCGTCATCCCCGTCGCCACCGTTCAAAATCTCATGACTATTTACTGCAGAACTAGAATTAGCTGCTGCATGGCTCTGCGATATTATTGACAGCGAACCCTTGCCAGTCCACTCCTCCTCCTCCTTAACCCCATCAACTCCGGTTTCGGCACCACCGCCGTAAAAACTGCCAAAGAGCTGTGCGTTGCTCGCCATATTCATGGGGTGGTGGTGGTGGTGGTGGTGGTGGTGACGGGAAGATGAAGATGAATATGAAGACGAAGATGAAGATCAATATAAAGATGAATATGGCTGTGGGTTGAAGAGAAGAGGATAGCCTTGTTCCATATTTGGTTAGTGAGAGAAATAGAAATGAGAGGGCGATGGGTGTGCGGATGAATGAATATTATGGGTGCTGTGGAATGGACAGGTGGAAGGCGGCTGTAGGGCAAAGGTCTAAGATGATATGTTATTATTTCAATCGTGGAATTGTGGATAGGTTGCAGGTAGTTGTAAACGGCACGTAACTATTATGGTAAGAAAAGCAAATATTTATGCACAACTTTACTTTGGCTAATCTAATTGGTAATTTTTTTCATTTTATTTTATGTAAAAAAGAAAATATATTGGCGGCCTTTGTTGCAGTGAGTTGTAACCAACTCTTGCTTGATTATTCCGACCAAATATATTTACGAATAAAACTATTAATCCGTCTAAAGCATTTCTCTCAATAATATAAATTTATTTATGAATAATACTATTCATTCTTCTAAAATGTTCTTTCAAAACATTTATTTTCTTATGTGGCACCTGACCTAACGGTTTATGTAACAGCTGACATAATGAATTTTAAAATTAAAATTAATATTTTTGGATAATTAATTTTTTTTACATGTCAGCTGTAATGTCAGATGTCACATGCTTAATACTATTTAACATGCAATGCCAACTACCACGTAAGAAGGAATAGTTTGGAAGAGCAAATAATTTGGAGGGATAATAACATTACTCTATACCTATATTTTTTGTAATGTATTAAAAATATTATTGTATTCATTTGTTAAATCATCATGCTATTATAAATAAATGTCAACAATTCAACATTTTGATAATTCATCTCACAATCTCTCTCCTTTTCCTAAACTATAGTCCCTGCAGCAATATCTTACAATTAAAACTCTACTCCTCCCAATTATTTACAGGGACATCTTGGCCCACGGTAGATTTGACGACGGTCCAGGGCCCCAAAAACTAAAGGGACACCAACATTGTTCTATCTAAGATAGAACTAATATGTGGTATGACCTACTTTTAACATTGTTCTATCTAAGATAGAACATTATTTACAGGGACATCTTTGCTAATTTGACTCTGTTTTTCGGTATCCAGTTGTTGGCCCAAATTCGTCACACTCAAACTGATTTGGATAATCGACTAAACAATGATATGGTATAACTCAATATGGCACACAAACTGAAGATTTCTACATTGTTGTTACATCACTGAAATCAAGCTGCTACTTGGATAAAAAACAGTATTTCCTTGAGTCTGTAATTTTCAGTTTATTGAGTCTAGGAAATCACTTCAAAAATAGTGTTAAATAGCGACGGATCTCAGCGACGAAAAATAATCCGTCGCTGAGTCAGCGACGAACTTTCGACGAAATTACGACTAATTTATTTATGTAAACAAATTATATTATTTTTGTCAACAAGCCGTCGCTAATCCGTCGTTGTTACGTTAGCGACGGAATAGCGACGAAAATATTCGTCACTGCGAAAACTTAAAATTCCTGAGCGCGTTTCATTTCCCCCATTCTCAATCTCTCTCTCTCTCTCTCTCTCTCTCTCTCTCTATATATATATATATATATATATATATATATATATATATATATATATATATATATATATATATATATATATACACTCTCTCTCTCTCTCTCTCAGACGCCTCTACGTCGATAAAGTAGCAGGTCACCTCTGTGCGGAGATCAGCTATCTAGCACTTCAGACGAATCTTGCCTAGAGGGTAACTTCTTCCAGCGTTGAAGCCGCTGATGGTGGTATTGGTGGCTTCTAGCTGATGCATCAGTATTCCCATGGTTTATAGCAGACTCTGAGGGATAATGTTGAGGGATGAGTCAGGGTCAATGTGCATTCGATCCACTAAGAAGTAAATAGGAAGAACTGTAAGTAAACATAAAGAATTGTAACTAACTAAGTATTTTGAAATAGTAGTTTTGATATGTGATCGGCTTGGGAGATGCAATATCTATACTAAAAGGAAGCTAGCTCAATCATACGTGACGTGCAGAATTAGTTAGTAGCCAATGTTTAAACTACCACATTGTCTAAGGATATGATCACATATCTAGCTAGCACTTTCCCGTCCCAACTAGTATAATGGATCCAATCATGACACGTTACGATACATAAATCATAATGCAATATCTAAATATCTGTACAATGATCGAGGTCTAAAATAAGTACAATGTACAATGTCTAAATATAAGGGCAACATCTCATGATTGAGGATCCAAACATATACCAATATGTGTACCATCGTGTCAGAAAGCAAGTATAACATCACTAAGAACATGTATCATAGTAGCTATCAAGTAAAGAAAACTATCAGAGAATGTACTCGCTTGTGGTCCTGAGCTGTAAACACAAATCAGTGTCCGAACTGGAGTTCAAGTGATCTATATATAAATTTCTATATTAACAGATAATTTAAAATAATAATAAAAAGCTTCACTAGCCTTATTTTAGGTTTCTTGGTGGATTCTAGGTCAATAGGGTAAAACTAGATCAATACCTATTTTTGGGTCTCCAATACCTATTTGATTAGCCTATTTAGTTATCTTAGCTAATACCAAGCTATTTTTAGGTTTTCTAAGTCATACCCTATAGGTCTAGGTATTCTAGGTATCATATACTATCATATATTATATATTTATATATATATAGATTTATATATACTAGTATCTTATAATACTTTAGCCAATTACCTAATACCTTAACACATTACCTAGTATCTCACCCATACCTTGACCAATACCCAATACCTTAACACATTACCTAGTATCTCACCCATACATTGACCAATACACAATACCTTACCCATATTCTAGACACTTACACTTACCCAATATCTAGTTCTAACACTTGGTACTTAATAAGATACCCTCTAACAATAATCAACTTCCCCTTACTCAATGATACTTGTCACGACCCACACCCGATGAATTGACATGAGTACGTGGGTACTTCCAGCCTACGCCACAGCATCATCGGTAGAACGCTGTCTTGGTCAACTATACCATCTAATTATCTCACAATAATGCATAATCCTCCAATAATATCTTAACTCCAAGAAGAGTGTAATAAACTTAATTCAACATAATACTCAATCACAATTCTATAGCACGATAAGATATCAAGGAAGTCTAACATAACTATACAATATAAACAAATATAACAACAATAATAGAAACAATAACCAAAATCTCAAATATAAGCCGGAAACAAATTCGGTACCAAAATGCTAAAGAGAACTAACTATGCTAATAAGTGATTCCGGCTAGATCTTCCGGCAGTCATTCCAGAACTAGTGGGTCCAAGTCTGCACCATCTATAGGTTGGGGTCCGTAGTATGTCGGACACCAATTCTCGGGATCCTTTGAAAAATATTTTCTAGTCAGAAATGGAGCAAAGTATAACCCAATAGCAGTTCCAATTAATTGATAATGACTATAAAAAAAATAGAGAATATAATACAAGATAAGAAACAATGAACAATATCAACTATGGTAGAAGAAACAGGTAAACAAGAATAATATGGTATACACTGATCACGATGAAATAGAACAAGACAATAGAATGAGACAATGAACTAGAATATGGTAAAGAACTGTAACTATGCTAAGTGATTGAAATACTAGTTAGATATGTGATCGGCTTGGGTGAACATTGTCTACTTTAACATTGGATAAACATTGTCTAAGTTAAACATTGAATATTGTCTAGGATTTGATCACATATCTAGCTAACACCTCCCCTTTCCCCCGACTAGTATAATGGATCCAACCATGACACGTTACGATGCAAGATACTCAAGACATTGTAAACAATAAATCTTGAACATTAAAAATTGAACATTGAATACTGTCTAAGTTAAACATTGTCTAAGTTAAACATTGAGAGCACGAGAAACAATAAAATAATATATATATATAACATCCCATGACTGATCCATGTGTATACTAGTCCGTGTACCAATGTGTCAAGAGTCATGTAAAATATTTCTAAATACTTGTATTATAGTAATTATCAAATAATAGAAACTATCAGAGAATATACTCGCCTGCGGTCCAGAGCAATGAATGTCAAACTATGTCTGAACTGGTGTCACCCAGACCTATATATGAAATATTGCATTAATACAAGGTTCTGGAATAAAATTAAGTTAAATTATTCAACTTCTAGGTCATAAAGCCATTTCTAAGTCAAAATAGTCAAACTAGGTCAACTCTATGCCAAACTAGTCAAACTTGGTCAAACTAGGTATTTCTAAGTTGTATGAGTCTAACTCTAGGATATTAGGTCCACATACTATGTAACTAGGCCACACTAGCTAAGCTAAGACACTAAGAAACCAACAAGATACCGTATACTAAGATACGCAAGTTATTAGATATGAAAATAGTAATACAAGACAATACATATAGTAGCATAGCTAACTAATGCAAAACGGATACCTTGGCTTTGACCAATGCGGTATCACACTACTAAACCCCTATTTCGATACTCAAACCCAATACCTTGAGTATCAACCCAATTACCTTGACATTTCCTTGGTATCCCAAGGTAAGTCAAATTCTAATATATAGCTTACTACCCAATACTAACTATAACTAACATACTAAACTATTATATACTACTAAATACCTAATACTAACAATATATATATATATATATATATATATATATATATATATATATATATATATATATATATATATATATATATATATATATATATATATATATATATATACAATACTTATATATAATACTACATATAGCTACTTACCATTTATCCTTCTATTAATATCGAGTATCTTGATACCCAATATTACCTTAACATATTTTCTAATACCTTAATATTCTAAACTTAATACTTTGGTAATACTTCAAGGTAATTAGAACTAATAATAACTAATTGTAATCCCCCTCATTTTAGAATAGGGATAATTTGATAATATGTAATTATTTTTATTATTTTATTTAATTAGATAGATTTAAAGAATTAATTTCTAAATTTTTTTAATATATATGACACTTTGCCATGGCTTCGATATTTTGATTAATGCACGACATTTTCTTCCAACAAAATTTATAATAATAATTTTAATTGAGTCTAATATAGTTGAAACATGGATATTTTATTTATTTGATCTTCCCCATGCTCCAAAAATATTAAAGAACGTCAAGAATTACGGTTACCGTAAAATTGCCTACTTTTGACTAGAACTTGACCCAAATCCAACCCAAACACATATAGGCATGTAGTGCACCCCAAATATTCCTATATAAATATATATTATATATATAAATAATATTTAAATTTATTTATTTATATTTATAGGAGTTCTAACTATAGAAAGTTGTATAGGTGGCAACATAGTTGGCAAATAACTACCTAACCACTTCCCTAACTAACCGAACAACCAAATCTTATCCAATCATAACCATAATAACCAGCCCCACCCCCAAAATTTTGGCCAAGAGCAGCCCCCTCCTGTCCAAACCCCTTAGCAATAGGATAAACCCCCTCCTTTATTTAAATCTATTTAAAAAGCCCATATATATATCAACTTATCACCAAACTCTAACCCTAACATCTACTTCCCTTTTTGTGGCCTCCCCTATATCCTCCCTCCTCTCTTCCATGACCCCTTCAGCCTCTCCCTCTCCTTCTCCATTTTCTTTTTACTCCTTCCCAAGCTCCACTTCATCCCCCACAAGCTGACAAGCCCTAGAGCAAGAGATTAGTCACCGTAGAGGCCAACTACTTGATGTTGGTTGCAGCTGCTAACCGTCCCATCACAGCTCTAAAAACCACCTCCAAACTGAATACTTACCTCCTATATAAGGCTTCCAATCACTCCTTCATGTTTCGTGGAGTTTGGAGTCTGTTTGGTGCTCCGAAGAGTCCGTGTCGCGAGAAATGACCACGCCGTAATCACATACGGGTAAGTCTTCCAACTTAGATTCTTTTTCCTATTCTCCATGAACCAAAGATTTTGTTACTCATGATAATATTATATGATAATTAGAATTAACTCCATACATAAAAAATTCGCATTTCTATGTAGAAACTATTCCAAGAAAATCGAACAATTATGACACAGACACGATGCACCAATGGTAGACAAGGTTCAATGAGTATTGCCTTGATAAATATATATAAAATAATTCCAAAAAATTATTATTAATTCAGAATATAAATATTATAATTATATAATTAATCATATTTTATGTTGACGGAAAGATTTGATGTAAAGACTACTTGGCCAAGTTGCAAGAATAGCTAGATAGCATAGTTGAGATGGTTACATGAATGATGTGATATAATTATTTATATATATAATTATTATTAAATTAAAAAAATAAATAATATAAATTTATATTAAAAATACTTTATTACTCAAGTTGGTAATGTTGTATGTACAAACTAGCATCAAGTTGCCAGAATACCTAGTCGACGCACAACATGACTTTGTGATACGATTCTTGGAGGTTTTGATCTTAATTCCTAAAACTAAATTTACATGTTTTTTAATTTTAGAAATAAAGTATTTCAAATTTATATTTATGGTATTTGTATGTCAAACCTGAACCCTAAAAATAAGGGCCACTAGCCTATATTTCGGGTGACTTTATGACATTGTTTTGCTAGTAAATAGAGGTTATTTTGGAAGAAATAAATAGGTAATTATTTTATAAGATTAGAACAACATATAATATAATATAAAATTATTTTTTATAGATATAAACTATAATAATGGATTGGCTACGTCTCGAACAAGTTTCGGACAAAACTAGTCAACCTAAAGTGGCCGAAATTTTAAAATATGTTATTTTTGTCAAATCTGGAATTTATTGCTATAAATTCATATAAATCATGTTTAATTCTAGAATATATACTTTATTAGAATTTATTTTTATGTCCTTTAATTGATGACTTAAACTTAAATTTTGGAAATGAAAAACCAAGAAACTAGGTCCCGATACCCTGTAAAAGTAAGCAAAGTTGTTAGAAATAATAACGGGCTTAGTTTTGTATGACATCGAAGAAATTATTGAATTAAGTTATAATTACCAGAATTCATATTGGACCCTTAAGTATTTAATTGGTGTTTAGGTCAATTGAATTTCGAAGGAGTGGACGCGGAATCATCTTTACCACCACTGACTGCAGAACTAGGCAAGTGTACATTGCCAAGATGTTTACAGTTATACATTATTTATTTGATATTATGTATGCATTAGATATTATAATTGTGTGGCTTGGTTATTGTACTTGTGAGCCTAGGGACGTTATATGATACTTTGTGTCCGAACAAGATTCGAGTACCGACATCCTCTGCGGAATCGAGTATCGCAGTTAGAGAGTCATTCTTACGAACCCATATTTTATGCATATATTATTTGCACATCCGACCGTAGAAAAATTGACACGATATTCATGTGGAAGAGTCTTTCTCGACTTGATCGTGGTACTTAGACTCTGGATAGGACTACATGATGCATGCTATAGTGATACAGATAGTTATACATATTGACTATGACTTATGCTGATAGTTAGAGGTCATGATCATGCGTGTCTTGATTGAGACGTGAGATTATATTGGGTGGAGAGAGTCTTCATCGTGTTCTGGGCATATTTTACTATTACTATTTGAGTGTACTATTAGCATATGGAAGTATCCATTGGGATCTTTCGTGAGTACCAGCCCGGGGTACGATACCATACTCTCATTTGTATATCACATAGTTGGTCACAGTAGTTTACCCTAGATTATGTTTTTATTATACTATTTACTTCTGGCTTGTTGTTTTCTTGTACCTTGTTACGTCCCTCTGAGGACCTGGTCCCCTGCCAGTTTTTGCAGCATAGACGATTATGGAGCATTTGGAGTTGTTGATGGAGTTGCTTGTCTTGCAGGCATTGGTACCAGGTATTTATATCATTTCCACCGGAGTTATGGTTATTTATTCATATTGTTTATTTATCTACTGATGTAGCCTAGTTTTATAGACTCATATTTCTTTCTCGAGTCTATTCGAGTTTGTGTGTTACTGGGCGGCCGACTTTAGCACATGTAGCTCATTCTTGTGTATTCTGTTCATTATGGATTGAGGCATAGATATTTATATTTACTTAATTATATAGATAATGACCATTATAATACAGCTTATACGTATTCGAGTCGGACCAAAGTCTGGTCGAATGCGTAGCTGGCATGTTACGTATTCCTAGTCCTACGTATTTTGGGACTGGGGCATTACATATTTTTGTGGTGGCCCATGCAGGTCAGAGTATATCGTTTAGGTTACATTTTTGTGCCGAGCAAGCCTGCAGTTAGGATAAGGTTGTTAGGATCTCAATCCACAATTGCTATTGGAACTTTCTTTGATTTCTAATATCGTCGAACCTCGAAATTATAATCATCCATACTTTCTTTGAACTCTTATTCTTTGATTCTCGTTTTTCTCTAACTTGGAGAGATGAACACTCGTGCACGGTGATCTCCCTGGAAGAAGATTTTTGTCAAGACGGAGAAGACATATTTGATAGATTATTTGTAGTGAAGATTATGGTAGATAATTTCTAGATATTAGAATAAGAATATATTAAGATATTACCATAGGAACCTAAAACAAGATGGACTCTATCAATTGCCTAGATTAGAAGTGATGGATTACTATTCGATAAACATGTTAGATGTATGCGAGTGATTTTATTTTAGGATATAATATTATATATTGATAAGAGAGTTTTATCTAAGGTGGGTAGGCTTCTCGACTAGCGAATTGGTTTGGAGGTTAATCAATTGATGAAGATAAAAATTGTCAAATTTTGGTACTTTGATGCTTAAACTTCTATGAAAAAAAAGAGAGGAAGTGTTTCGTTTTGAATTGAGATAAAAAAAATATTGAGATAAGGAGCTAGAAATTTATTTAATTTAAAATTTTACGACGATTACGATGTAATAGATTTAAAATTTAAAATTGAAATATTTTGGAAAAATCTAAATGTTGTGGAGTTTAGATCTCAAGAATAAACATTAGTTTAAATAAAGAGTTGAGAATTTGATATGACAACATTGACGATTTTGTTAAACCATAAGGTTTTGAAGATTATGATATGATTGGATTTGTGTTTAAATTTAAAGGAGATTATGCGGATGGATTTAAATTTATATTTGAAGTATCTTGAAGCATTTAAATTTTATGCGATTTAAATTTAAGAATTTTGATAAGATTTGACTTGGAATCTAAATTTGAGAATTTTAGGATATGATGAGGCGGAACGTTGGTGAATCTCAATTTAAAATTTTTATAATTATTTTATTATTTGAGTATAATGTGAAAAATAATAATATAAAGAAAAAGATCGAAATAATAGTTTTAAATTCAAATTTTGTGGATGATAATTTGAATTAAAATGTATTCAAGAAAATATACAATGGTTGTATTTAAATTAGAGGATTGGATTTAAATTTAAATTTTTTATAATTATTTTATTGTTTGAGTATTGTGTGAAAAATAATAATATAAAGGAAAAGATCGAAAGAATAGTTTAAAATTCAAATTTTGTAGATGATAATTTGAATTAAAATATCTTCAAGAAAATATAAAATGGTTTTATTTAAATTAGAGGATTGGATTTAAACTTGAATTATTGAGATTGAGTTATTAAATAAAGTTTTGAGAAAATAGATTTAAATTGGAAATTTTAAATGATATAATTTAAACTTTTAAAACTTTGAGAAGAGTTTGATAAAATAGATTTATATCTCCTTGAAAAAAATTTATAGTTTAAATAATATTTGGTAAATTTGAGTAAGTTTTACGATAATTAGGTAAGTAGAAATTATGGTGTAGAAATTGTGGTTGATTATATAAAGAAAAAAAATATAGAGGAGTAAAATTTGATGGAACAATTTTTAAAATTCAAAATTTTAGATGAGATTATTTTAAACCTTGTAATTGGATTTAAATTTTAAGAATAGATATAATTAAATTAAGTTTTGAGATTTGATGAGATAAAGATATAATTTATTAAAGATTATAAATTTTGGGGAGTTGATTTGATCTTAGAAGGTTGGCTAGAATTAGATATACCATATATGAATTATTTTGTTGGGTAGCTTTATGATTGCTAGGTTTAATGATGTTATAGAGGGTAAAATTGATTAAGTTATCGGTATAATCGTTTCGAAAAAAGTTTTTTTTTTTTTGAGAAATTGAGGAGAAGACTATTTGAGAATTGAATTTTAAAATAGTGAAATGAGACAAACTTTGAGGATGAAATTTAAAGATATTATACGGTAAGATTGAATTTTAAATTCTGGAAAGGCCATGATATGGATTTGATTTGTTTTTTTTAAATTTGAAGGGCTTAAATCTAGCAGTGTTTAAATTTTAGAATTTAAATTTGGAGAATAAAATTTTGGAGATTGGATTTAAAATTTTGAGTATTGGGTTATTAAATTTAAATTTTAAGAAAATTAAGAAGATTACCATCTTAGATAGTGGACTATAAGATTTGGATTCAAATTATATTTTGAAGGTTGGAATAAAATTCAAGTTTAAGAATTTAAGGACTTGGGATCTTATGAATTTAAATTTAAGGATTTTAAAGAAATTTGAATGATTAGAATAATAATAATTTTTAAAGGTGAGAATTAATTTAAATTTAAATTTGAGGAGTTTAAATCTTGAAGTAGTTACATTTCAAAGATTTAATTTTATAAATTTATAGGAGTTTAAATTTATTTATTTATATTTATAGGAGTTCTAACTATATAAAGTTGTATAGGTGGCAACCTAGTTGACAAATAACTACCTAACTACTTTCCTAACCAACCCAACAACCAAATCTTATGCAATCCTAACCATAATAACCAGCCCCACCTTTAAAATTTTAGCCAAGAGCAGCCCCCCCTTGGCCAAACCCCTTAGCAATAGTTTAAACCCCCTCCTTTATTTAAATCTATTTAAAAAGTCTATATATATATCAACTTATCACCAAACTCTAACCCTAACATCTACTTCCCTCTTTGTGGCCTCCCCTATATCCTCCCTCCTCTCTTCCACTACCCCTTCGGCCTCTCTCTCTCTCCTTCTCCACTTCCTTTTTACTCTTTTCCAACCTCCACTTCATCCCCCAGAAGCTGACAAGCCCTAGAGCAAGAGATTAGTCACCATAGAGGCCGACTACTTACTGCTGGTTGCAGCTGCTATCCGCCCTATCACAGCCCAAAAAAATTATCCTCAAACTGAATATTTACCTCCTATATGAAGCCTCCAATCATCTCCTCAAGTTTTATGGAGTTTGGAGTCCGTTTGGTGTTCCGAAGGGTCCGTGTCGCGAGAAAGGATCACGCCGTAATCACATACGGGTAAGTCTTCCAACTTAGATTCTTTTTCCTATTCTCCATGAACCAAAGATTGTGTTACTCAAGATAATATTAGATGATAAGTAGGATTAACTTCATACATGAGAAACCCGTATTTCTATATAGAAACTATTCCAAAAAAATTGAACAATCATGACACGGACACGACGCACCAATGGTAGACAAGGTTCAATGAGTATTGCCTTGATAAATATATATAAAATAATTCCCAAAAAATATATGTTATTAATTCAGAATATAAATATTATAATTATATAATTAATCATATTTTATGTTGACGGAAAATTTGGATGCAAAGACTACTTGGCCAAGTTGCAAGAATAGCTAGATAGCGTAGTTGAGATGGTTACATGAATGATGTGACGTAATTATTTATATATATAATTATTATTAAATTAAAAAAATTAAATAATATAATTTCATATTAAAAATATTTTATTATCAAAGTTGGTAATGTTGCATGTACAAACTAGCATTAAGTTGCCAGAATACCTAGTCGACGCACAACATGACTTTGTGATACGATTCTTGGAGGGTTTGATCTTAATTCCTAAAACTGAATTTATATGTGTTTTAATTCTGAAAATAAAGTATTTTAAATTTATATTTAGGGTATTTTTATGTCAAACCTGAACCCTAAAAATAAGGGCCACTAGCTTATATTTCAGGTGACTTTATGACATTATTTTGCTAGTAAATAGAGGTTATTTTGGAAAGAATAAATAGGTAATTATTTTCTGAAATTAGAATAGCATATAATATGGTATAATTTTTTTTTATAGATATAAACTATAGTAATAGATTGGCTACGTCTCAAACAAGTTTGGACAAAACTAGTCAACCTAAAGTGGCCAAAATCTTGAAATATGTTATTTTTGTCAAATCTGGAATTTATTACTATAAATTCATATAAATCATGTTTAATTCTGGAATATATAATTTATTAGGATTTATTTCCATGTCCTTTAATTGGGGACTTAAACTTAAATTTTAGAAGTAAAAAACCAAGAAACTAGGTCCCGATACCCTGTAAAAGTAAGCAAAGTTGTTAGAAATAATAACGGGCTTGGTTTTGCATGACGTCGAATTTTTTTATAGAATTAAGTTATAATTACCAAAATTTATATTGGACCCTTAAGTATTTAATTGGTGTTTAGGTCAATTAAATTCTGAAGGAGTGGACGCGGGATCATCTTTACCACCACTGACTGCAGAACCAGGCAAGTGTACCTTGCCAAGATGTTTACAGTTAGACATTATTTATTTGATATTATGTATGCATTAGATATTATAATTGTGTGGCTTGGTTATTGTACTTGTGAGCCTAGGGCTGTTATACGATACTTTGTGTCCGGACAAGATTCGGGTACCGACATCCTCTGCGGAGTCGAGTATCGTAGTTAGAGAGTCATTCTTCCGAACCCATATTTTGTGCATATGTTATTTGTACATCCGACCATAGGACACTTGACACGATATTCATGTGGCAGAGTCTTTCTCGACTTGATCGTGGTACTTAGACTTTGGATAGGACTATAGGATGCATGCTATAGTTATACGAATAGTTATACATATTGACTATGACTTGTACTGATAGTTAGAGGTCATGATCTTGCGTGTCTTGATTGAGACGTGAGGTTACATTGGGTGGGGAGAGTCTTCATCATGCTCTGGGCATATTTTACTATTACTATTTGAGTGTACTATTAGCATACGAAAGTATTTGTTGGGATCTTTCGTGAGTACCAGCTTGGGGTACGATACCATACTCTCATTTGCATGTCACATAGTTGGTTACAGTAGTTTACCCAGGATTATGGTTTTATTACACTATTTACTTCTGCTTGTTGTTTTCTTGTACCTTGTTACAGTAGTCACTAATATCTAACAGACTAGTTATGATACTTTAACTAAATACTAACATATAGTTACTAATCTATTTAACACTAACAATGCATATCAATCTTACCTACTAACTTATCATATATAATACTAATACATAGATACTAACTTAACATATAATACATATCAACTTACCACCAATACCATAAACATAGATAGATACATATAGTATAATAGCTACTAGGCTAACCATACACATATCTAACTAACTACTATACTAAATTAATAGCTAACATTAATACTAACTAACCCACTGACCAACTAAACTCACTGAACTATCTAGCTAACCCATCTAGTTAACCCATACCATGCTAGCCTCCTGTGTTGCTGAATGCTACTGCGCACACGCTACTGTTGCTGCATGCCGCTGCTGCTGCGGCGTTGCCTCGCTGCTGTAGAAGCATGAAAATACGTTGGATAGCTCTACGTAGCATATTGATACAAAGCAGCGTAAACAGAGGACTTCAGAGCCTTTAACGTACGAACAGAGCTTCTCCGTCGAGCACAGCGTAAAATATAGGCTCGAGGACCATCCGCGTAGGGCAGTATGTCCAGGCTGCTTCAGCGTAAACAGGGTTCTTCATCGCCTTTATGGCGTAAAACTCATCCTCTTTCAATGCAGCATTGAAGTGTACAAGGGACGCTTCGTATTCTCCAAAGTAAACCTGTCAGATCCTGCAATGAACCTGACGTCTGGACTTCTGGCAAAGGGATATTGCTCGACTACCCAGGCGACGGCTATAATGATGGCGCGGCACTGCAACCCAGGCTGTCATTTACTGCCATTTTCCTTGCGTAAAACCGCTTTTACGTACACAGAGGAATACGCTGCCTAGTTTTACACAGGTAGATGAGAGCTCCTTACGCTCCGCGGAAGACAAACCGCCTGCCACGTCAAGAGCTGCACTCCGTACGGGACTCGAGCTGCGTCTCTGCATTTAATGCACAGGGTGGTGACAGGCCCTCAAGGCACGTCTCTGCAATTAATGCGCCGAATACTGACAGATGCCTGAGGCACGTCTCTGCGTTTGATGCACAGAAGGGTGGCAGACCTTCAAAACATGCCTCTGCATTTAATGCGCAGGATGATGGCGGATCTCCATATTTAATGCAGGAGATTTGATTAAATGTCACCGAACCATCGTTTAGTGACATCCCCTTTGCGAGAGCTACTCCTACGCATACAAGGGAATACACTGCCTAGTTTTACACAAGCAAACGTGAGCTCCTTACGCTCCGCAGAAGACGAACAGACTGCCACGACAACGGTTACTCTTTGCACAGGATTCAAGGTGCGTATCTGTATTTAATGCGCAGAATGATGCAAATCTTAAAGACAAGCATCTGCATTTAATGCACAGGATGGGGGCAGATCTCTGCATTTAATGCTAGAGATCTGATTATCTTCAAGAGCCGTAATTCTGGCTAAAACGTCCACATCATCACTCTGGCACATTACGCAGCGGCTTCTACGCCTATTCAGCTTCGGTGCTTGCTCGGCTTCTACGCCTATTCAGCTTCAGTGCCTGCTCGGCTTCTACGCCCATTCGGCCTTCTGTGCCTACTCGGCTCCTACGCCTACTCGGCCTCTATGACCACTCGGCTTCTACGCCTATTCGGCTCCTATGCCGGTTTGATAACTATTTGGCTTCTATGCCATGGTGACAGACATTGGCTTCTATGCCAACCTCTTCTACACGAGGGATACCTACATACGTGGCTTCTACGTCGTGATCTTCGTAGCAGTTATACGCGTTTTGTCCCTTAGTTGGACCTGCGTCACACACTCATTCAAAAGATCATCTATACGCAGGCATTGGTTATTTTAACCGTTGTGTAAAAGGGTGCTGTACTTTCTACTACTCGGTTTTTACACCGACTGAGTGGTCACTTTCACTAAAACTCTATAAATAGAGACTTCTATCAACAGAGGACAAGGTCGACAAATTGAAAGGAGAAATAGAGGAGAGAGAGAGAAGAGAGAGAGGAGAATCCAGAGCTCAGGCAAAGAGAAGGGATCGACGACTTTGGCATCGGGCATCCACCCTCTTTAGCAACCTTCGAAGCTGCTACCTGTCTTCCATGGCACTTCTTCAACATCGTGTAGTCCAAGGGCTAAAGTGATCGACTGCAGATCAGACACCTATAGTAATGTTCATCCAGATTAAATAAATTATACTTAGACATCCTCGTGTAGGATCAAATTTGTACAATCTTGTTTGTAAATATAAAAGAAGGGCGGGTCTTCGTACAAGATCTCGTTTTCCGCATTCATCAAATCTTTTCTCGTTTATTATCCTAAACAAGATGGCGACTCTGCTGGGGACATATTTCTCTTCTGATAAGGAAGCTATTGCTCAAAACGATGCGGTATCCGTAGGATCCGTGAAGAAGACACTGGTCGTCCAGTTCGACCAGTCTGCCTACGAAGATATGCTCCGAACAAGGGGCAGCTCTCACTCTCTCTCTATCCAAAACAACAGAAAGCTGCATAAGGTCTAGATGCCCAAGACATCCTCTACCATTCCTGTGAACTCTTCGATCTCTCCGATCTCTCCGACCAATAAGGTTGTAGCATTGCTCCCTCCGCGCCCTGCGCGTAAAATTCAGTCGCATGTCTCTGACAGGACCGACAAAACTTCTGGCAATGCCTCAGTGCTAACCTAGAAGTATACTCCACGCTCTGCACGTGAAGTTCAGTCTCCCGTCCCTGGCGGAACAGACAAAACTTCTGGCAATGCCTCAACGCTAACCCAGAAGTATACTCCGCGCTCTGCGCATGAAATTCAGTCTCCCGTCCCTAGCGGAATAGACAAAACTTCTGATAAAGCCTCAACGCCAAATCAGAAGTACAAGACATGCTCCGCGTGTAAAACAACATCTGACCTCTATAGAGAACCAGATGATCCCTGTGATCTCCGCAAGGAAAAGCAAGCGATGGACTACTCAACTTCTCGGCCTTTATGCCAGCAAGAGAACAATCTGCACGCCCTCCGAATTATGCGAGACGCTGATGGCCGCCTGAGGACATCCTCGGCTTTACGCCAACCAGAGCGAAGCTCCAAATTACGCCAGGCGAAGTCCCTAAACGTAAAGAAGGCTCCAGTTACGGAAAGACACCCTCCTCGAGGATTATCCGCCACCCAGATGGCCAACCTGTTGTATACGGGTGGCACAAGGAAGACTATGGTTCCCATCATCCACATGCCTACCGATGGGAACAGAAGGAACAAGCCATCATCTTCTTCTTCTGTAACTCCTTCTGACCTGCGCAAGTATCTAATCCATAAACGCAAGGAGAGGGGATCTTCAAGCGTGGCTATTATGCCTCCTAGCGAGCACTATTGTAATAGTCACGGGATTGTAATTAATTGTTGCTGTTCTAAAGCAAAATGGCCAATTTTTGACCGGCTGAGCTACTCTCCATCTTTCCTAGAAGAAGAGCCCACGCACGCATCTGTGAACATGGCTTCACATATACCTGGAGGAAGCTCAGGCTCAAGACATCCGTCCTCTAGAACTCCGTGCCGAAGGAAATTCAACATGCTCCTTAGGGACACCGAAGCTGGGGTGTTCCAGAACACTCGTTCAAGGTCACGACAACTGACTTTGTGCTCTTCTGATTCCGATACTAGGGGTCGCCAGTCTTTCGAATCAGATACTGAGAGTATAGAGTCAACTTCTGCAGCGACCTATACTCATCCTTCAATGACGCACAGGGAGATGGGAGTTTATGCCATTGGAGATGAACACGAGAAAGCCTCACCATCAGGAAATGTTGAGCAATGCATTACTACACTAGAGACATCTCTGAAACAAATATAATCCATGATGGAGGACATGCACCAAATGATGCTAACTCAACAGGCGGCTGCTATGGCTCGAACATCGGTCCCGTCTACTCAGATACGTGTGGGGGTGAACCTACCACCAAACAACATGATCCAAGAGCCTGCTCTAGATCAAGAGTTAGCTGGTCCTTCACTTCCTCAATCGGAGAATGTACTACCTCCTGCGGGAGTCACGATACAACCGACTCCGCACCATTTCGTGGTCTCGGTACCAGCTAAAAATTCGATGCAAGCAGTGTGGGAGTTGAAAGCCCAATTTGACGTCTTGAAGCACAAAGATCAGCTCAAGAAATTGGGAATCAACCAGCCATACCCAGCTATCTGGGAAGAGGTCCCTTTTCCTCCGAGGTACAAACCTCAGACTATGGCTCTGTTCGAGGGAAAAACATCACCAAGTTAGTACATAAACTATTTCAGTATGATGACGGTGTTGCTACAAGGGAATGACGCCCTCCTCACCCGGGTGTTCAAGGGCTGTCTCTCAGGAGTAGCTTACCAGTGGTACCGCAGCCTGGCGGACAACTGCATTACTTCCTTCGAAGACTTCAAGGCTTTATTCTTCACACGATTCTACGAGGGAGGAATGGACATGTCTATGTCCTCTCTCATCGAAGTCAAGCAGAGGGATAAGGAGGACGTTTGCACCTTCGTCGAACGTTTTCGCCAAGCCACTTTACAGATGTCTCCAGGATTTCCAGACTCAGCATTAGTAGACATTTGCAAAAAGAACCTTCTTTCCGTGATCTCGGTGTTCACAGGACCATATCAATTTCATGATTGGTCCTCGTTCATCATATCAGCGGTAGCCGCCGAGGACAACAGTCGTAAGACGCGTGACAATGGCATCATGATCTCTACCTCTGACAGAGGCAAGAGGTCATCTCCCAACGGCGACCATCCTCGCAGTTCCAAAGAAAAAGAAGCTCTGGCAATCAATACGTCCAGACAGAAGACTGCGGAAACCGCACAGACGAAACCCGGGACTTCCAGGCCCGTCGAAGTATACTCTTTCGATGACGACGATATTCCGAGTATATTCAAGTGTCTCGTCAAAAGTGGCAAGATCACCCTTCCGGAGGAGAGGCGACCCAGTGAAGTCGGCAGTGCCAACAACCCCAAGTACTGCATCTTCCACAGATACGTACACCACCTAACAAAGGCGTGTTACATACTAAAAAGGAAGATCCAAGAGCTGATCGATGCTAAAGCCATCAATCTGCGCAATAGCGAGAAGACGGTCACGGCCAACATGATCTCTCTGCAATTTGGCAATCTGCCTCCCCAAGAAGTACCGGACGGTGTTACACCTATTTTTCGGACAACGATGAACATCGTTATTCTTCCTCCGGCAAGGGGTCAAAATCATGACCTGTTACCCCTAACTACCCAGAGAGGCGAGATTATGTGGGTTCACCCAGACTTGGTATCGGAGCTCAAAAAAGAGACTAATGCTACTAAAGCTAAGTCCAGGAAGAACTCCAAATGTAAGCCATGCCATATGGTTGCAACTTCTTCGACATCAGACGAAGACGAGGTTTTGGCCACAGCAACCCGTTCAGGAAAGGCTTACCTCAAGGACTACGGAGCAAGTCATGAAGATGCACCTGCAGATGCTTCAGCTGCCAAACCTTCAGAACCAGAGCCCGCAGTACCAGAGGCCGGTCCTTCGAGACCAACTTCGGCGGACAAGGGGAAGCAGAAAGAAGTGCGCTTTGATAAACCTATGAAATACATTCAAAATAAAGGTTTAGAGAAGCCGTACAACTTCGACATCCTGGCCCAACTAGCTAATACACCAGCCAGATTGTCCATCTTCGAGCTACTCAGGCTCTCCCAGGACACTCGTCTAGCCCTGAGTGAACATTGATGCAGGCGAATACATACTTGACCCAACTCAAGTCCCCCGATAAAGAACCCGCGGCGTGTCCTCGATGCCACAATGTGATGGAGGTGGTCCCAAACATCATTTTAACTCAAGACGATATGCTGTTAAAACATAACAGGCATGACAGACCCCTCTACCACACCGGGTACGTCGGTTCCATGGAGGTCGACCAGATTCATATAGATCCGGGATCCTCAATCAGCATCATTCCTCATAGTCTGCTTAGACCGCTGAGGATTCCTACCAGCAAACTGGCTTACACCACCACCACTATCGTGGGTTTCAACACCGGAAGAAGTAAGCCGTTGGGAAAATTTTGCCTGAGGATCTAGATTGGCAACCTCAAATCGGTGGCTACATGCTACGTCATCGATTCAGAGGTGTCCTACAACATCCTGCTAGGAAGACCATGGATCCACGACCACAACATCGTTCCTTCGACTCTACATCAATGCTTCAAATATATAGACGCCCAAGGGACAGTACAAATGGAGGTTGCTGACCTAAACCCGTTTAAAGGAGTAGAATCCTACTACTCCGACGCCGTGTTATACTCTCAAGACTACACGGAAGAGGTGTCAGCCCAAGCAGAGAAGGAATTCCACCGGGAGCCTGAAGAGCCTTCTGCCCAGCAACCTCTGTCAATCAAGGTGAAAGGACGAACTACCCGTCCAAAAGCCACAGAGCCTATGGCTATCCACCTGAACAAAACCAGGTCAGGGAAAGGGGGTGATCCTCTAGTGATCACTCTGAACCAGCAGCCTCCGCCCTTAATCATCAACCTTCGGTGCAACAAGAAGCCAAGTGATGTAAATACAACCAGGAATGCGGTTTCTGATAATAACAATGGACCTCTTTTCCAGTATATCGACGTTCGAATTCCAAATCAGGAATCCTCTCCCCATGACGATATAGTGCCTATAGCACGAAAATTCTTGGCAGTTATAGATTCCTATCATCCGTACATATGGGAAGTGACGTCATTATCCAATGTCACCACAACATATGGACCACATGAGGATTCTATCTTCATTGTTCCACCTGTCCGCAACGGTCAGCGTTCAATAGTCTTCGGCCGCATGCGCAACGAACAGACTATACAAGAGGATTTCTTCGATGACGATGCTGGTGAAATACAAGTTCACAGGTACAGCCCGCAAGCCTTGAAGATCATACAAAATATGGGTTACAACTTGAGGATGGAACCAGGTCTCAACTACGGGAAAGGCAGACGAATACCGCTGCTCGACAATTCCCACTATCAACAAACCCGTTTCGGGTTAGGGTATGCCACCTCCCTTACGACTTCCAAGTCGAACGAGGATATCTTTTCCTCTTTTCAAGACGTCTCATCGCCCTTCGACTCATCTCACGCTCTCGAGCAAACATTATCAGCAAATATGGTAGTAACAGATTCTTTCGAATCAGACGAACAAGAATCTGAACTGTTTGAAAATGATGCTTGGGCTCAGCAGATGGATACACAATGGAAGTTCCGCTTCGAGCAGAGAGAACCTCCCACTGAAGATGAAGTTATCCAGATTGACGTTGGGGATGAACTTTCACCAAGACCGATATTTATCAGTAACAACCTTTCCGAAGAAGGAAGAGAAAAAATTATCCAACTGATAAAAGAATATATCGACGTCTTTGCGTGGAATTATGAGGATATGCCAGGTCTTGATCCAAAGATAGCTACTCATAAACTCAACATACTGCCCGATTCAAAGCCTGTGAAGCAGCACCAATGCCGGTTCCGCCCGGACATGATGGACGCCATTGAAGCTGAAGTCAAGAAGTTGATAGCCTGCGGCTTCATCCGTGAGGAACAATATCCCAACTGGGTCGCCAATGTTGTCCCGGTCATGAAGAAGAATAGAAAAGTACATATCTGCATCGATTATCGAGATCTGAACGTAGCCTGCCCCAAGGATGAGTTCCCTCTTCCCATCACAGACGTCATGATCGACAATACATACAGTTTTGAACATATGTCTTTCATGGACGGATTCTCAGGATACAATCAGATCAAGATGTATCTTAAAGACAAGAAGCATACCGCCTTCCGGACACCACTGGGGGTATATTGCTATACTGTCATGCCCTTCGGATTAAAGAATGCCGGGGCTACGTACCAACGGGCTATGAGCAACATATTCCATGAGCATTTACGCAAGACAGTGGAGTGTTACGTGGACGATATAGCTGTCAAAAGCCGCCTCAGGGATAATCACATCCAAGACTTGAAGACAGTATTTGAATTGATGCGCCAACATCAACTCAAAATGAACCCTACAAAGTCCTTTCCGGGGGTATCTAGCGGCAAATTTTTGGGATTTGTCATCACCGCCAAAGGCATTCAAGTGGACCCGGGTAAAGTCAAGGCCATCTTAAAAATGCGACCGTCCCGCAATCTGAGGGAACTCAGGGGATTTCAAGGTCGTCTGGCTTATATCCGAAGATTCATATCCAACCTCTCCGGGAGATGCCAGCCCTTTTCTCATCTCATGAAGAAAGGTGTATCCTTCGTATGGGACGAAGCCTGTCAGCAAGCGTTCGGAGATATCAAGCGCTACCTCACTAGCCCACCAGTTCTGGTACCTCCCGTCATAGGAAGACCATTTGTACTATATGTTCGAGCAATGGATCATTCTCTGGAAGCCCTTCTCGCACAAAAGAACAATATGGGCCACGAGCAGGCTATCTACTACCTCAACAGGATGATGGTCGGAGCCGAACACCGGTACAACCCTGTGGAGAAAGAATGCTTGGCTTTGATGTTCGCTATTCAGAAAATACGACACTAAGTCACAGGCCAAACCATTCACATCATCTCCAGGATCAATCCTCTGCGGGTACTAATGAATAAGCCAAGTGTTCTTAATTCCTGACTCGCGACTTGGGCGATGTTATTAACGCCATATGGCATGGTGTACGTCCCTCAGAAGTCCGTCAAAGGCCAAGCATTGGCTGACTTTCTAGCTGCTCATCCGATCCCGGAGGCCTCCAAACTGTACGAGGATATTCCCGACGAAGTTGTAGAGTGTAATTCCGCAACGGAAGACGATGCATGGCAACTGTTCTTCGATGGCGCCTCCAGGACTGGTCCCAGGGGAAACGTGGTTTCAGGAGTAGGGATCGTCCTAGTCACTCCTGATAAACTCGTTATCTACCGAGCATATTCTCTTAGTGAGCCCTATTCTAATAATGTGGCAGAGTACAACGCCCTACTAATTAGACTCCAAGTCGCTAAAGAGCTGGGGGTCGAATCTCTGGAAGCCTTTGGTGATTCTCTGCTGATCGTCAATCAAGTCAGAGGAATATATGAAGTCCGAAATCCCGACCTCATCCCCTATCACCGAGCAACGGTCGAGATAGCCATGACATTCAAGGGATTCTTCCTTGAGCATGTACCTCGGTCTCAGAATCTGGAAGCTGATGCCCTAGCAAGTCTAGCTGCAGATTTAGCTACTCCTATAAGAAGGCAGAATTCAGTAATCCTTCTTAACAGAGATTTATTCTGTGTGAAAAATAACTTCCACATCGAACGCAGCCACGCGGTGGATACAGATCCTCCTAGGGGAGACTGGAGAAGTCTCTTTATAGATTTCGTAGCATACAAAATCTTGCCGGAGGGCCCTAAAGAAGCAATATCTGTCAAAAGACGATCACTACGCTTCTACTTCGACGCATCGTCACAATGCCTATATCGCCGGTCTTATGACGGGCTATTATTACGATGTCTCTCCGGTGATAAAGCACAGCGGATTATCCGTGAAGCTCACGATGGCGTGTGCGGGGCGCATCAACCCGGTCCTAAGCTACAGGATCGTATCAGGAGAATGGGCTATTACTGGCCTACTATGATCGCAGACGCAATCAAGTATGCCAGACGATGCAGAGCCTGTCAGGTGCATGCAGACTTCATACATCAACCGTCCGAATATCTACATCCTACGGTTGTATCCTGGCCTTTCGAAGCATGGGGTATGGATATTATTGGTCCTATTCACCCGTCTTCTTCCAGAGGTCACCGGTTCATACTGGCCATCACGAATTACTTCTCCAAATGGGCAGAGGCGATCCCTCTTGCTGAGATAAAGACATCTAACGTGACCAGCTTCATCAAGCATTACGTTATTTACCACTTTGGGGTTCCCCGAAGGATAATCTATGACAATGGGCCTCAGTTCATCAGCCATGCGTTCCACCGATTTTGCGATAAAAATCGAATACAAAATATGGCCTCTACGACATATTATCCAGCTGCTAATGGTTTGGCGGAAGCCTTCAACAAAACCATTATCAAACTCTTAAAGAAGTTTGTCTCTTCGAACAAGAGAGATTGGAACGAGAAGCTGGGAGAATGTCTCTGGGCATACCGCACAACGGTCCGAGCACCGACAGGTTGCACACCATTCTCATTGGTCTACGGGAGTGAAGCAGTTCTTCCTATCAAAATTTAAATTCTGTCACTCAGGATAGCCGTGGCTAATGAGTTAACTCAAGAAAAGAATGACCTGTTAAGGCTTCAAGAGCTAGAAGGATTAGACAAGAAACGCCTCCAAGCTCAGCAGCACATCGCGCTCTACCAAGCACGCATTTCCAGAGCTTTTAATCAAAAAGTAAAGGAAAGGGTGTTCAAAATCGGCGAGCTAGTCTTAGCCATGAGAAGGCCGATGATCCTTACTCACAGAAGTAAAGGCAAATTCTAGCCCAAATGGGAAGGCCCTTACGTGATCGAGACAACGTTCTCAAACGGCGCTTACAGATTAGCCCAGCCTAATGGAGACCTGCTAATGGCTCCTATCAATGGAAAATTCCTGAAAAGGTACTATGCTTAAACCTTCTCTGCTCAAGTGGAATATGGCGAAGACCTCATTCTAATAAAACTACTTCCAAAACAAAACTAGTTGGATCATATTCTATCATGTCCATATGACCTCTGAATAGATATGCTCTGCTAAAGCTTATCGAAAGTATATCACGTCCATACTATCTCTGATATCACTTTCACCCAAACCTGTCATTTACATTCCGAAATAATGGGTCCACAAAGTCAGATGAAAAGCCTCTCTATTATTCCCAAGAGAAAAAGAGCGAAAGTACATTGAAAAGCAAAAGCAAAAGTACATCATGAAGGGAGAGCGGTCAGGTCGTGAAGCTGCTGCGCCAGTACGACCATCCTCTCAACCCTGGAATCCAAGACATCAGTGCGGTCCCGCTCCAACCGTGCCTCATCATCTATTAGGAGGGACAGTTCGGCTCTAGCCCGAAGAAAACCACCACGGGCGACTCCTGCACTCGCCAAGTTCTGTTGTGCTACGACCAGTCGGCCATTCACCACATCTAGACCTTTCGACGACTGAGAAGCCCACTCCTTTGCTTGAGAAAGCTTTGTCTCCAGTTTGTGGACCCTCGCCACATTGCCGTCATGCTCAGCCTGGCACTTCGTTTGAAGGGCGATAGTCTCCTCCAAAACGACTTTTCCTTTGTCCATCTCCTGCTGGTTAGTCTCGATGAATTTATTCAGACCTTCCTTCTTTTCAACAAGATGCGCAGTCAAGGAGTCATATCTGGCCTGGACCAGAGCTTCAATGTTGTCTCGAGCTAGTTGCAGGTATTCATTAATGGGTTGCTCCAAACCATTAACCATCGCCTCCAGCGCGTCAGCTACCCCGGTATCACTGAATTCCCTGATCGCCTCTATCGAGAACCGAGAGGACCTCTTCAGCGACGCAAAGTCCAGCTTCTTCGCCAACACCATTGACATTAGCGTTCTCAAAGTGGTGTAGAAGATACCGGTGTACTGCTCGGTCAGCGCAACTAGGCCCGCATGAACGCGGGGAGTATCCGCAATCGTGGCGACTTTTCCTCCAGGAATAACCATAGACGATGTCGCCACGGCCGTCGTCTCAACAGGAGGTGCGACGAAATAAGAATCGCCAACACCGGACGAAGTGACCGGCGTGCTCAAAAGAGGCACTGTCGCAATGACAGGCTCGTCCTCCTCTTGAGATATCTCAAGAGTCTCCTCGACAGGAAAGCCAGCACCCGAAGATGTCTTCTCTTCAAAATCAGGTACCTCCATGTCACCACTAGGACCTGACACAGAGCCAAAAGGCGCGTCTACATCACCCTCTCCGAAGAGGTCTTCCCCTGAAAAGAAGACAAAAGGAAGTTAATATCAACATAATATTAATTTTCCCAAAGAAGAGGCATAAAATACGATATTTACCCATGGCCGACGGCATATACGTCGCATCTGCAGCCTGTACAGTTAAATCATTTCTTAATAATGCTAGGCGAGCTGTCATACCTGGAGAAAGGGGTCTGCGAACTAACACTGACAAGTAGTCTTCCAGGTCCTCCTCAAAATCTAACCTAGGCTCATCAATTGGAATCTCGCTAGGTGCGCTCACAGGCGCGACAGAAGTCCCTCCCGATGCCGATCCGGCTAGAGGTATATGGAACTTTATTATACTCAGCCCCGAAGGCGACCTCGTTCTACTACCTGAAGCAGTAGCGGCGACGGCTGCGTCCAGCTGAGATTCTCCGACACCACCAGCCGGAACTGTAGAAGGTCCCTCTCTAAAAGGCGAGAAACCTCCAATCAAAGGATCATCCCCAACATGGGGAGATGCAAGCTCACCTCTAGGAGCCTCAATGCCAGGAATCCGGAGAGGACGATTTACCATCTTCTTCTTCCTTTTACGGGGGAAAGTCTCCTTGGGAGCAGGAGCCCTTCGCTTCCCAGAAACTACCAAAGCCCCCGCAGGCGGAGGTACTTCACCCTTAGGTACCGATACCAGAGGCTCATCCGGGATAACGGACTCCTCACCCTTGTCGAAAAAAACCGAGGGGACTTCAACTCTTCCCCCAGGCTTGGAAGAGGGCACCCTAAAGCTTCCATGCATATCAAAAACACGATGGAAGGTGTTCGTTGCCACATAGAACTGGGCATACGAATGCAGAATGCGCAGCTCCGTAGAGAGTGTAATGATGGGCACAGTAAAAATCACCCCAGTGCAGCCCATGATAAAATATCGCCATCCCCTTGCTCCATCAATGAGTCCACCTCTGGACCTGAAGCTGGTGACGGCATTGTCCACGTGCAACTGATCATACCTAAACTGTCGGGCAAACCGACTGGGCAAGTAGGGCTCCAAGAAGCAATGATCTTCGCTTCTGTACAGCAGATGGGATGGTCTAATACAGACCAACTAATTAAAAGCTTTGGGACAAAGAATGGTCTTCTCTCTACCCGAATCCTCGAGCCTAATCCCCGATTGATTGCGATGTACAGAAAGGACGGTGCAGAAAAGCTTTCAACTGTGACTGAAGCCTAGCGCCCGCCGACAGTCTATAACTGTGTGCACCTTCCAGGAAGACTTCCGGTAGTTCAACAAAAAACTATCCCCCGAACTACTGCCAGAACCGGGAGACATCACCCGGGGGTTGTGGAGAATTAACCATCCCATCAAATACAGGTATGGTAATTCTACCCTGGGGAAGCTATCACGCCGAATTTCATCAACGAGCAGCCCGTCAGTCATGGCCCTCAGGCCAGCTTGTATACGGCACACCATGGCAGGGAGCAAGCCTAGTCTTGCCCTGAACACTAGACGTACTGCAGGCCACAGCGTGTTGCGGTGAATGCGGTCCGCAGATACGACGCCAGGCACTACTACTCGGCGCAGCCATTTGGAGAGAAAGCCAGCCAGTTGAGCCTCCCTGGACAGAGGCCTGCGACAGTGCCTCAAATAACTATAGGCCTTAGTGCCTTCAGGATACTTTCCCGTTCCTTCGTCGAGGAACCGGTCCGGAGCACCAGCATCCACCATAAGATCGTCAACTACCTGAGCATTAAGCGCACTCAGGGGATTCACAGGCAGATTCTTGCCCTCCAATACCTTCTCCGGCTTAGCAGTCCTGGACCGGTGGAAGAAAAGATAGGACGTCCATTTGGTGATATGAGCCAAATCTGAAGGCTCGACATAAAAAGCGGTGCAAGTGAGGTAGTGGCACATCAGCTCCTAATACACTTCCACTACCCGAGGGTCTGAATCTCCCAGCTCTCGGTTCGCGGGAACATACTCTTTATATGGAGTATCCCCCATCGGCAGTCTCGAGATCTCTGCCATCTCATGGAGGACCAATCCCAACTTCCCCAGTGGAGTGACGAAAGTCCCGGTGAGCAAAATATATCGCTCCATCAGTGCTAGGAACAGGTTAGGGTTAGGAGGTAACCCAACACTGGTAGCACTCACAGCTGCAAACAGACCGATGTTCTCCAACTCGGTCTGAAAATGCTTCAAGGCCCAATCAACTAAGCGAGCCCATCGAAGGTTTGAAGGGGTGATCCACCCGCCACACCGAGGGTTCACCTTAGGATATACTCTCCCGTGCCCCATAAAATCATTATAGAAAGTCGATAACTGGACCGGCTGGATCACCAAACTGTCTTCACTCGGGACACTGTCCGGGTACAGCCCCCTGAACAGCGTCACAGAGCCAGAAGGGTGGCTGACAAACGACCCCTGGTCAGCTCCTCTCAGATGAAAGATCTTCCCTGGCTTGCCGTGAAGATCGGGGGTCAGCGTCCACGACATCCTCCTGGGATGCGTAGCATGGAAGAAGGCCGAGATGGGGTAGTCTCTCGGCATATTGGGTAGGTACAAGACCAAACCCTCGGCGGGGAAAACCCAGAGTTCTCTTTTGGGCTTTGTCTGGGACTGTTTGTCAATTATGTCCCCGAAGAGGAAAGCCGGCTTCAGGTATTGCTCCCTGTCTACGTACGTTAGGGGCTCCCCGTTGATCAAGTTCAGCAGCGTTCGCTCGCCCTGAGCCGATATTAGAATTGCCCTTCCTTCGGGATACTGGGGCCCGGAGATAGGAAATGTCACGTGCGATAGATCCTCCAGATAGTTGGAGTGCAGCATCCCGGCGACAGAGCCCATCACCTCAGCTAGCGGAGACTCATACAAGTTGACTGTAAAAGTACAAAGAGAAATACGTCAGTTCCTATAACTAGACATTACAGGACTTGCAGCATCCGCAAAAAAATCAATAGTCCGTGCTCTACGCCGAGACTGTGAAACTTGAGCTTTTACGATGGAATCCATTTCCTAAAACGTAAAATTCAAGATTGTCCGTATACGGTCTGTGCTCTACGCCGGACTGATTAAATTGAGTTGTTACACCGAAACTCTCATCCACAAGCATAAAACTCAAATTTTAATAGTATACACCAAGTTTTCGGCGGTCAAAGCTTTTACGCTCGACTGCGAAAAAATAGAGTTTTTACGCTGACATATTAGAAATATGGGCGTAAAAAGATGAAACGTCTCCGTACGTCATCTTCCTCGAAGAGGCTATCAGCACAGAAGACGACCTAGCACGGTCACGTTCAACGTGTGCGAAAGATTTTCAGTCATTCTCTTTTTTTTCCAAAAGCTCTACCTTCCAGGCCGGGTGCACTACTCGTCGGCGGGATGCTCCGCTCAGAATGGGATTCGCCCTGTCCAACCAAAGACGCTCTTACTTGAGCGAAAGAACGAGAAGAAGAATCAACCTTCTTTCCCTTAGTGGAGGAAGCTTGCTTCGAGGCCATTGCTGGAAACTTTGAAGACTCGAAGAAGAAACGGAGAAGAACTCGAACAATCGAAAGCTTTCTCTCGCAGAAGACGGATAAAAAGTTTTCCCCTCAGAAACTTGAGATATATATAGAGTTCGGATGGACTCCTCGGACCCCAAACCAAATCCCCTAATTAATATTCGGTTTTGATTGGGTCCTACGTCAGCCTATTATTCAGAGAAGGCGGACAATCAGCGAATTCGAAAAGTTTTTCGCGCAAAGCAGGTTTGTGATTTCTACGCTAAGGAGCTTTCTATGCTCGATAGCTACAGATCTACGATTTTACGCTCGCAGGCTATAAGTCTATGGTTTTATGCCTGGATGCCTTTGTGCTCGGTAGCTTTTATGCTCGAGAGGCTACAAACCTACGACTTCACGCTCAGCAGATACCAAATCGATGATCTCACGCTCGGTGGCACTTAGTTTACGCTCAGAGGCGACGGATCCACGACTTCACGCTCAAAATTTTTTCTTTTCAGAAGCAACAAATCTACAGTTCTACGCTAAGGAGCTTTCTATGCTCGACAGCTACGAATCTACGACTTTACGTTCGACAGCTACAAGTCAGGTTTTATGCCCGGATGCCTTTGTGCTCGGTAGCTTTTACGCTCGAGAGGCTACAAACCTACGACTTCACGCTCAGGAACTATAAGTCTATGATTTTACGCTCGATGGTGTTTAGTTTATGCTCAGAGGCTGCCAACTTATGATTTTGCGCTCCATGACTTCCCGTACATCTGAAAGATACGCCGGCCAGAGTACGCGTACATCTGAACGGTTCTCAAAGCGGTCAATTGCAAAAAGTTCACACAGAAGATACTCCCTCTTGACCTCAAGATATCCCAAGTACCCGAAGCATACAGAGTTCAATATTGAAAAAATTACTCTTTTTCATGGGTCAATTCGAAGTTCATCCAGACTCCAGTCTGAATATTTCATCTACCAAGATGACAAATCAGTTTGACATCCATTTCTCGCCCTGTTCCAAGGAATTTTTGAGAAATCATTATTGAAGATGATGTATGAACAAAGAAATTCTGTTTATCAGAAGTAACAGTTCAGAATTCTATGCGGTTCCTCACTCATAAACAGCAGGACAGTTCGAACACTCGAATGCTAAAGCGGCTTTCTACGCATCCCTAGTTATGCGTAAAAGATAGGACAGGACCTAGCACTCTTTTAAACAGACTCGGCATAAAGAATCAGACATGTCGAAGCTACACATATTCAGACTTCACAGCAAAGTATGGCAACATGATCATATGAAGAAGAAAGACTATTTTATTAAAATTAAAGTCATGATTACATATGAGGAAAATCCAATCTACAAGGGTTTTTCTTTATTTCTCGTGATTACATATGAGGGAAACCCCGTCTAAAAAGGACTCCCCCATCGTCGGCTGAAGATCGCACCGAGAAGCTGTTCTGCCAGGTTCTCACATTGGTGAAGGTCTTCCTCTTCTTCCAAGATGGTTCGTCGACATCCACAGTCGATGAACAAGAAGATGATCAGTGGCGGAAGGAAACAAAAATGGGCATAGACCCATCCTCCAATAGAAGGAAAGCAGGGTAAATCTGCTTACCTACAGACCACCGCCACTCGAGCCGGGACAGAGCTAGTCTGTCTGCTCTCGTCTCCGGAGGTAACGGGAGGAGGTGCCACTTGCAGGCAGCGTGGTGAAATACGATTCTTTCTCTCTCCCGAAGAACCACCATACAAAGTTGCTGATTATCCCGAGCAAAGGAGGCTATGATATCCTTCCATGATCCATCGTTGAAGAGGACATTTGCTCGAAGACGTCGTCTTTTTCGGCTCCTTACATGCTGGAAGAGCATGATCTCTGTAAACTCCCTCCCCCAAAATAGGTATTTTGTGTATATTTTATATTATTATATTTGTTATAGATATTGAATTTATTTAGAGTATTCTCTTAGTTAATTAGAAAATAAATTTTTTAGTATATTTACTTATATAAATATTTATTTAGAATTATTTTTAGGCTATTTTAGATTATTGGGATTTTTTTTTCATAATTTTTAGTTAATTAAAAACTAGTAACACTAATTTTCTAGGACTTTAAAGAATTTATTTTATGTTCAAACTTAACTAAATATATCCCAAAATTTTATTTTAGGTTCTAAATAGTCTCATATATTTTCTAGAATTGTTTGGGAATTTTCTGAGTAGTTTTAGTATTTATTGGGAGTAATTAGGCTAATAACTAATTTTTAGGACTTGTAGAATTTATTGTGAAATCTCAGAAATATAGAATGGACCCATGTTATTTTCTAAGGTTTATAATATTATTATATATTTTCTAGAATTATTTTAGAATTTTTGGAATAATTTTAGTATTTATTTTTAGTTATATGGGTAAAACTAATGTTTAGAGCTTCTCCTAATTATAGTAGAAAATCTATGAACATAAAATTATTCCAAGTATTTTTTTAGGGTTTTTGAATTCAACATATATTTTCTGTATTTTTTTTAGATATTTATGATTAGTTTTAATATTTATTTGGAGTTATTTAGATTTAAAACGACTTAAATAATATTTTGATAAAGGCAAATCAAAAATAAATAATATAAATAAAACCATCCAATCAGATTTTGACATGTGTCAGCCTATAGATATCCATTCAGCCGCAGGTACATCTCTCTATATATATATAATATGATAACCCTAATTACCCCATTATTTAGAGAGAGAGATTTTGGAGAATTGCCATCTAGGGTTCCTTCATCTTCCAGAAGCCATTGCGCATAGCTCCGGACTCCAAACGAGGCATAGTTTCTTGTGTTAGAAAGATATTGAGGTTAGATTTCTGATTATATAAATTTTCTTTCGAAATTATTAGTATTAAATTCTGGAAAATTCGTAGAGCACAGCATGTCCAAAAATAGACGTGTTTCGTTGTTTTCGGAATTCTGGGAGAACCCAGAATCAGAATCATGAACCGTTTAAAGTTTTGGAAATCTAATGTCGAGATCATCGACATATATTTTTTTCCTAATTTATTTCAAAGTATTTATATACTGTTAATTCTGTAGAACTTTTAGGTTAGAATTTAACCATCGGTGCACAATACAAAATTTGTATGTGCCATAATTCCCAAACAAATTTGAATTTGGACGAGCCGTAAATTCCAGCATATTTTTGACACTGAAATCTATAGGAAATCATGCATGAGAGTTGATTTTGTGTCGGTTGACTTTTCGGTCAACAGATTGCCTCGATTTGCGTGCCATGAGTCTCGAGTTGATAAAATTTAGTTCTTTGGACAAAATTAGGATTTAATAATAAAATTAGATTATAATAAAATTAAAATAATATTTTAGGTTATTTTATTCAGAATTAAAATAGATTAAATGGAGGAACTTATTTACCCACTTTTGTAACATAACTTGTTAATTTATGTGACGGGTAGATCGGACGACGCCTTGAGTTGGGACTTCATCATTTTCAGACCAAGCAAGATACCTTGCCAAATTGCTTACAGTATTTTGTATACTTAGTATATTTCTGTATATTTATTGTATTTCTGTATATTTATTGCATGTGTAGTTTCTTTCAGTCATTACTATGTATGAGATATGTTGACACACACATGACACTTAGTATCATAAGAGGACAATCATTAGGCGTATGTGCTTTTAACTACTCTGGTAATACCGTAGTCACTAGCACGCACTATGGTGGTCGTGTTCGATGGTCGCTACCTCCGCGGTATATCGATTGATGGAGTCACGAGGGTCGCTACCCTCGTAGTATGTCGGCTGATGATGTTCATGGACGTGTGTGTGAGTTGTGAGATTAGATCGAGTAGCCTACCCTTGCCCATACGTCAAAAAGTTGTCCTCATTTGCATTCATATAGATGTCTTGTACAGCGTACTTATTTATTTTTAAATAATATGCATGTTTACTGTATTCAAGTTGGCTCGCTTTTCTGTATCTTGTTACGTCCCTCTGAGGACCTGGTCCTCTGCCAGGTGTATCTGTTCTTGAGTATTTACAAGAGCACAGATTTGGATGGTTATATATGTTTCGTGGATGTCCTCTCTTCGAGCCCGTGATTGCTAGCTGGTATTCTTATATGGTATTGTTGTGTTGTACTTATTTTATATTTGCTCTTACATTCGAGTTGATAGTGGATTTATTTCCATCCAACTATCATCCTTAGATACTTATGTTGAGATATAGTTATATAGATGCTGGTTATTCATTTATATTGATTTTCTGTGGATGAGATTTAGATTGTACCCTGTGACTTATGACATATGTTTATACCACTTGTGAATTTTATATTCATATTACAGCGTACATATAGGTTTGGTTTCCATATATTGGAGTTGCCATATCCATGTGGCTGGCATGCTTACGTGTTCCTAGTCCTACGTATTTTGGGACTGGGGCGTGACATGTTTTTGTGGTGGCCCATGCAGGTCGAGAGCATATTATCTCGGTTACGTTATTGTACCGAACAAGCCTGCACCTAGGAATAGAGTATAGAATCTCATCCATAATTGACTATTATTTATCTTTCTCCTATCTGTTCTATCTGAATAATTGTATCATGCTTGATTCCTATACTTCCCTAATAGTTCTTTGAGTATAACCTTCTGCTAGAATATAGGAACCCCTGTTATTAGGATGATAATTATGGTAGCATACCTATTAAGAATACAACAAGAATATAGACACACCACTAAGTTTAGAATATCTAGTGAACCCTAGAATTTCTTATCTCTAGAATTGGTTTACCATTACCCCTTGATGTAATATGAAGACTTGAGAGTAGTATAGACACTACTAGAATTAGTTAGAAGTTTGACCATAGTGTTTGACCCTAGTATTTAGGAACCAATAGAAATCCAGGGTTAAATATTATGGCTGGACCTAACACTTATGGTGAGATAATATTAGAACTATAAACTTAGATCATTGTCTTATTAGTAGCAGACAGTACCTTAGGAAGCCAAGAGCAATGAATATAATATTTCTCTTGATCATACCTTGAACATAGCAACTAACATACCACTTTTCCTTAGAAAACCACGATGCTATATAAAGCCCCCTATTTTAATTTCATATATTGTTCCTCTGCGACCTTAGCGTTCGCTAATTGTGCGACGACCAAATTTTGTTCCTCTATTCTTCATCTTTCAACTCGTGCCATCTGACACTGCTGATTATAGACCAAGTAAATTTATTCTATGTTAGGATATATATAGCTTGCTAGGATTTTGGTGGTTACTCTTGAATTTTAAAATTGTGTGCTTAGTAGTTAGAACTTGATGGTTTAAGCTATTCTTGTAGATTGAGACCTGGAGCTTATCCCTTAGTTTTAAATTGCGTAACATGTACCCCCACCTCGATACGAGTTAGATCCTTTCCCCTTGACGGCCAGTAACTCTTCTATCCTTACTATTGACACTTGCTCCATGAGCGCTATGATTAAGACTTAGGACGACCATGACCTATGTAATGAAAGAGGATACCCTAATAAATACCAAGACCCCTTCCCGTAGACCTTAACAGGAGTTCTACGGTATCCTTAAGGCAATTACAGTATTAGTTAATTATTATAAGTTGGGTAGCATACCTCACAACCTAGTATCACATAGTCTTTTGTCCTATTATTGAAGTGTAGCTGAATGACATTAATTGTATGCTAGCATAAGACGACAGTGTTTATTCAGATAATAGAATTTAGAGGTCCTTGCCCCCATTTGGTCGACTAGCGACATAGACAAGGAGGTTGTATGATAACTATAGAGATTTGTAGAGTCTTTATTATTATTGCTTATTCTATTTTTTATTTTATTTTTGTGAACTTGAATTGACTTGTACCTCCTTTCATCATCATCTAGCGTACCTATAATTATTGTATCACCTTGACTTATGCTGCTATTATAGCCTAGTTTTGCAAGCTTATTCTTTCATCAAGCTTGTTCACTATATATGTATTAGTGGATGCATACATTAATACATTTCAGAATCAGTGTACTACGGTCTGATCAACCATAGTGCGCGTGGTTCGCCCTTCGTATAACTACTTTATATGGATTGAGATATCTAGTGATTAGTAGATGAATGAACTTGCCCTCTAGATATGTCTAAGCATATCGTATCCGTTACATAACTGTACCGATGCGAGCATGTGGATAGGCATTACCAAAATAGGACTTCAATCCATAACTGCTTTGACAATTCCTATTTGAATTCTTTAAACGCCTTGATCCCGATACTTCTATTCTATTACCTCGCCCTTGAACTCTTTATTATTGATATCCGTCTTTTCTTATTTTAGAAAGACGAAACCTCGTGCTTGGTATAAGTTTGATACATAGAGAGTACTAGATATACCCCATAGGCCGATCACATACTTGAGGATTATTCTTTCGTAATTAAGGACATATCATATATGATATAATCGGCGTTGAAGTTTTGAGGATTGAATGACATGAGTAAATAAATTAAGGAATATTTTTCTTAAAGTATATAGCCTTCTGTGATAGATGGGTAAATTCTAAGTTGGGTAGCAGTGCGTTGGCAACTCGAGAGAAATTTCTTTTAGATTGTGATCGAGTAAGATTAGATTGGAAGAGGTTCAAGCCATTTAATTTTGAAAATTTTAGAAGAATGACTAAGATGATGAGGATTAATGAATTTTAAAATTCTTGATATTGAGGACCCAATATTTATATCTTAAGTACATAATTTAAATTTTTGAGTATTGAAGGTAAAATCATCAATTTGAATTTGAAGGATAAATATATAATTTCAGACTTGAACATTGGTGGACTGCATTTAAATTATTTTTCAATTTGATGATTTAAATTAAAAATTAAAATTTGATGGTTGGACTACCTATTTGAAATATTGAGGATGTGAATGAAATTTAAAAAGTTGAAGAATACAAAAAAAATTATAAGTGAAAATAGGAATAATATTGGACTCGACTTACTTCTAGAGGAGATTATGATAGTTGGAGATCGTGAGGTAAAATTTGATATGGGTTATTTAAATCTTGAAGATATTATATGGATTCAATTTAAATTTGGATATTGATGATTTGAAAAAGTGAGAAGAGATTACAATAGGTTGAACTTTGATTTGAACAATGATTATCTTAATTTTAAAATAATCGTGATAGATTTGAATAGATTTTGTTATTTAAATTTTTGGAAGAGATTGCGATCGACGTACCTTATGTACGAATGTGAAGGATTTAACAAATTATGCCTTATTTTAATTTCGAGGACGAAATTGTTTTAAGTTGGGTAGATTGTAAACTTCCTCCCCCAAAATAGGTATTTTGTGTATATTTTATATTATTATATTTGTTATAGATGTTGAATTTATTTAGAGTATTCTCTTAGTTAATTAGAAAATAATTTTTTTTAGTATATTTACTTATATAAATATTTATTTAGAATTATTTTTAGGCTATTTTAGATTATTGGGATTTTTTTCATAATTTTTAGTTAATTAAAAACTAGTAACACTAATTTTCTAGGACTTTGAAGAATTTATTTTATGTTTAAACTTAACTAAAAATATTCGAAAATTTTATTTTAGGTTCTAAATAGTCTCATATATTTTCTAGAATTGTTTGGGAATTTTCTGAGTATTTTTAGTATTTATTGGGAGTAATTAGGCTAATAACTAATTTTTAGGACTTATAGAATTTATTGTGCAATCTCAGAAATATAGAATAGACCCATGTTATTTTCTAGGGTTTATAATATTATTATATATTTTTTGGAATTATTTCAGAATTTTTGGAATAATTTTAGTATTTATTTTTAGTTATATGGGTAAAACTAATGTTTAGAGCTTCTCCTAATTATAGTAGAAAAACTATGAATATAAAATTATCCCAAGTAATTTTCTAGAGTTTTTGGATTCAAAATATATTTTTTGTAATTTTTTCAAATTTTTATGATTATTTTTAATATTTATTTGGAGTTATTTAGATTTAAAATGACTTAAATAATGTTTTGATAAAGGCAAATCAAAAATAAATAATATAAATAAAACCATCCAATCAGATTCTGACACGTGTCTGCCTATAGATATCCATTTAGCCGCAGGTACATCTCTATATATATATAATATGATAACCCTAATTACCCCATTATTTAGAGAGAGAGAGATTTTGGAGAATTGCCATCTAGGGTTCCTTCATCTTCCAGAAGCCATTGCGCATAGCTCCGGACTCCAAACGAGGTCTAGTTTCTTGCGTTAGAAAGATATTGAGGTTAGATTTCTGATTATATAAAATTTTTTCGAAATTATTAGTATTAAATTCTAAAAAATTCGTAGAGCACAGCATGTCCGAAAATAGACGTGTTTTGATATTTTCGGAATTTCGGGAGAACCCGGAATCAGAATCATGAACCGTTTAAAGTTTTGGAAAGCTAATGTCGAGATCATCGACATATATTTTTCCCAGAATTTAATTCGAAGTATTTTATACTGTTAATTTTGTAGAACTTCTAGGTTAGAATTTAACCATCGGTACACAATACAAAATTTGTATGTGCCATAATTCCCAAACGAATTTGAATTCGGATGAATCATAAATTCCAACATGTTTTTGATGCTGAAATCTATAGGAAATCATGCATGAAAGTTGAGTTTGTGTCGGTTGACTTTTCGGTCAACAGATCGCCTCGATTTGCGTACCATGAGTCTTGAGTTGATAAAATTCAGTTCTTTGGACAAAATTAGGGTTTAACAATAAAATTAGATTATAATAAGATTAAAATACTATTTTAAGTTATTTTATTCAGAATTAAAATAGATTAAATGGAGGAACTTATTTACCCACTTTTGTAACCTAACTTGTTTAATTTATGTGACGGGTAGATCGGACGACGCCTTGAGTTGGGACTTCATCCTTTTCAGACCAGGCAAGATATCTTGCCAAATTGCTTATAGTATTTTGAATGCTTAGTATATTTCTATATATTTATTGCATTTTTGTATATTTATTGCATGTGTAGTTTCTTTCAGTCATTACTATGTATTAGATATGTTGACACACACATGGCACTTAGTATCATGGGAGGACAATCATTAGGCGTATGGGCTTTTAACTACTCTGGTAACACCGTAGTCACTAGCACGCACTATGGTGGTCGTGTCCGATGGTCGCTACCCCCGCGGTATGTCGATTGATGGAGTCACGAGGGTCGCTACCCCCGCGGTATGTCGGCTGATGATGTTCATGGACGTATATGTGAGTTGTGAGATTAGATCGAGTAGCCTACCCTTGCCCATACATTGAAAAGTTGTCCTCATTTGCATTCATATAGATGTCTTGTACAGCGTACTTATTTATTTTTAAATAATATGCATGTTTACTGTATTCAAGTTGGCTCACTTTTCTGTATCTTGTTACGTCCCTCTGAGGACCTGGTCCTCTGCCAGGTATATCTGTTCTTGAGTATTTGTAGGAGCGCAGATTTGGATGGTTATATATGTTTCGTGGATGTCCTCTCTTCGAGCCCGTGATTGCTAGCTGGTATTCTTATATGGTGTTGTTGTATTATACTTATTTTGTATTTGCTCTTACATTCGACTTGGTAGTGGATTTGTTTCCATCCAACTATCATCCTTAGATACTTATGTTGAGATCTAGTTATATAGATGCTGGTTATTCATTTATATTGATTTTCTGTGGATGAGATTTAGATTATACCCTGTGACTTATGACATATGTTTATACCACTTGTGGATTTTATATTCATATTATAGCGTATGTATAGGTTTGGTTTCCATATATTGGAGTTGCTATATCCATGCGGCTGTCATGCTTACGTGTTCCTAGTCCTACGTATTTTGGGACTGGGGCGTGACAATCTCCTTCTTCCTCAAGTCGACCCGACGAACTCCGACCATCATCTCTGTATGATGAAGGAAGTGTGGAAAGAACAGGAAAACTCCTCAGCCTTTTTATAGGCGAGATAGAGCACCGATCCCCAATAAACTCTGCCATAAAGTCAGCCATGAAAGAACGTGTCAGGCTTGACCATTTTAGGCTCCACTCAGAGCATTTTGAGTTACGAGGAGCGGTTCATGCTTCATTCAAAGTGTTTCAAATTACGAGGAATTTAAAAGCTTTGAAGGAGGTCTTGTAGAAGCATGAAAAATACGCTGGATAGCTCTACGCAGCATATTGATGCAAAACAGCGTAAACAGAGGACTTCAGAGCCTTCAACGTACGAACAGAGCTTCTCCGCCGAGCACAGCGTGAAATATAGGCTCGAGGACCATCCGTGTAGGGCAGTATGTCCAGGCTGCTTCAGCGTAAACAGGGTTCTTCATCGCCTTTAGAGCGTAAAACTCATCCTCTTTCAATGCATCATTGAAGTGTACGAGGGACGCTTTGTATTCTTCGAAGTGAACCTGTCAGATCCTGCAATGAACCTGACGTCTGGACTTCTGACAAAGGGATACTGCTCGACTACCCAGGCGACGGCTATAATGATGGCGCGGCACTGCAACCCAGGCTGTCATTTACTGCTATTTCTCTTACGTAAAACCGCTTTTACGTACACAAAGGAATATGCTGCCTAGTTTTACACAGGCAGATGAGAGCTCCTTATGTTCCGCGGAAGACAAACCGCCTGCTACGTCAAGAGCTGCACTCCTTATGGGACTCGAGGCGCGTCTCTGCATTTAATGCACAGGGTGGTGACAGGCCCTCAAGGCAAGTCTATACAATTAATACGCCGACAAATGCCTGAGGCACGTCTCTGCGTTTGATGCATATAAGGGTGGCAGACCTTCAAAATATGCCTCTACATTTAATGCGCAGGATGATGGCGGATCTCCACATTTAATCCAGGAGATTTGATTAAATGTCACCGAACCGTCGTTTAGTGACATCCCCTTTGCGAGAGCTGCTCCTACGCATACAAGGGAATACGCTGCCGAGTTTTACACAGGCAAACGTGAGCTCCTTACGCTCCCCAGAAGACGAACAGACTGCCATGACAGCGGTTACTCTTCGCACAGGATTCAATGTGCGTATCTACATTTAATGCGCAGAATGATGCAAAATCTTAAAGACAAGCATTTGCATTTAATGCACAGGATGGGGGAAGATCTCTGCATTTAATGCAAGAGATCTGATTATCTCCAAGAGCCATAATTCTGGCTAAGATGTCCACATCATCACTCTGGCACGTTATGCAGCAGCTTCTACGCCTATTCAGCTTCGGTGCCTGCTCGTCTTCTACGCCCATTCAGCTTCTACGCCTATTCGGCCTTCTGTGCCTACTCGGCTCCTACGCCTACTCGGCCTCTATGACCACTCGGCTTCTACGCCTATTCGGCTCCTATGCCGGTTTGATAACTATTTGGCTTCTATGCCATGGTGACAGACATTGGCTTCTATGCCAACCTCTTCTACACGAGGGATACCTACCTACGTGGCTTCTATGCTGTGATCTTCGTAGCAGATATACGCATTTTGTCCCTTAGTTGGACCCGCGTCACACGCTCATTCAAAAGATCATCTATACGCAGGCATTGGTTATTTTAACCGTTGTGTAAAAGGGTGCTGTACTTTTCACTACTCGATTTTTATATCGACTGAGTGGTCACTGTCACTAAAACTCTATAAATAGAGACCTCTATCAACAGAGGACAAGGTCGACAAATTGAAAGGAGAAATAGAGGAGAGAGAGAGAGAGAGAGAAGGGATCGACGACTTTGGCATCGGGCATCCACCCTCTTTAGCAACCTTCGAAGCTGCTACCTGTCTTCTACGACACTTCTTCAACATCGTGTGGTCCAAGGGCTAAAGTGATCGACTGCAGATCAGACACCTATAGCAATATTCACCAAGATTAAATAAATTGTACTTAGACATCCTCGTGTAGGATCAAATTTGTACAATCTTGTTTGTAAACATAAAAAAAGGGCGGGTCTTCGTACAAGACCTCATTTTCCGCATTCATCAAATCTTTTCTCGTTTATTATCCTAAACAGCTGCCTCGCTGCAGCTTGCTGTTGCTATGGTGCAGCCTCGCTGCTGCTGCTGCGGTGTAGCCTCGCTGTAGTTCACTGCAGCTCACTGCTGCTTTGGCGCTGTCTCGCTGCTCCCCCCTCGCTTAACACACACACACACACTCACGCTCACTCACTCACTCACTCACTCAAACACTCACCACACACACACACACACACACACACACACACACACACACACACACACACACATAATAATCACTCATGCACTCACACACATATATACATATATATAGATATATACTTACATCTATACGTATATATAATCACACACACACACACACACACACACACACACACACATATATATATATATATATATATATATATATATATATATATATATATATATATACATACACACCTCAATATATACATATATAAACACAACACACTACAACCATATGCACACACCTATATATATATATATATATATATATATATATATATATATATAATGTGATTTATATTTATATATACATAAGTGGTTATCTATATCTATATGTATATGTATATGTTTATATATATATATGTATATGTATGTATGTTGAGAGTGTTTATATATATATATATATATATATATATATATATATATATATATATATATATATATATATATATATATATATATATCACTCACTTACATATATACCTATAGATATACATATACACTTATACACATAGACTCCTAGCCATATACATATATATCAACCATACGCATATAGATACCTATACTCATATATACTATATACATATACATATATGTATCATACATAATATATATCATACTAATATATATACATAAGCCACATAGAATTAAAAGACAATAAAGCAAACACGTGGAGTGTACCGCACCTGTATCACACTCATTCTATGATACATTTGCGATACGGCTCCACCACACAACACAATGTATCCCGAAGGATACGAGCAAGTCTTAAATAGTAAATATGAATAATACAAAGAGTCAATTACATAACTACATGTCTGTGTCAAAATATGACATGCTCAAAGTCCCGTATCGGAGAATTTTTTCAAAATCAACCCGTACCTCCAAATTGTCGGAATACGGCCTACACGTATCCAATTATGGATACGACACTAGCCATAAATAATCAAACACATGTCAATTTGATTTAATTGACCAATTGACAAATATAATATGTGCCAATCTCAGAATTTTTCCAAAATTGACAAAAATATATACATAACTTTCTTCATAGGCCTCCTATGAACCTAATTCCAATTCCTATGTGTAGCCTATGAATGTGGAGTAGTTTCTTATGGTTAAATCTCAGATTTAGAGTCTAATTAAAGGAAAAAAAACTGAATTATACCTATTGAAAGATGGATTCCTAATAAAATCTCCAAATTGGGTAAAAAGAGCCTCCAACTTGTAGATCATTGCTCCTTTTTGTAGATCCTTACTTCCTACTTGTAGATCCAGGCTTTAATAGCCTCCAATGATAATTTTAGAAAGAATTAGGAAATAATTTGTTGTAGGGATGAAGGAATTTGGTTGAGAGAAATTCTAGATCTAGATTTGGAATAAAAAATAAAGAGAGAGAAAGTTTTCATCCCCTTTATATAGGCCTCTCTTGCCCCCTCCCTCAAGATACTATGTAAAGTCTAAAATACCCATTGGGGCCTTTCATGAAAAAATTAATTAAGGAGGAAAGGTTCTAATCTAATGTGTTTAACTTAATTAATTCATCCTCCTAATGAATGAGCTTACTATTGGGCTCAAATCTAATTAGAATTAAATGTTGGGTCCATGGATCTAAACTAACTAGTTAGGTCCACTAACACAAGTCCAAAATAAAATCTAATACTAACAATAAATAAATAATATAATAAATAAATTTTTAACATGCATAATATTTAATTAATTACCAAATGACTAAAATATCCTTTCCTAGAAAATGTGGTAGTGACAACTCTACCCCGTTAGAAGAATTTTGTCCTCGAAATTAAAAATGTCTCCTCTCTCTCTTGGGCCAGTCATAACCTATTCATACAAATTTTACTATGGTCAAACCTCCATCAATCATAGTCTAAAATAGTCCTATCATATAACATACAATCCTACTATTCTACTGAAAGAGGAACCATATTTGGATATAGTCTCTAACTATCATGAATTTCAGTCTCTGTCCTGCTGGGGTGTCTCTCTCTACTGGTGCGGGTAATCTGCTATGCCACCTGTGGCCTATTCCATCACACACTAAGCATTCACTAATCATCAACCTAGTCAAAATATTTTTAATACTGAGGGTTTCCAAATACTAGTGATATACTATAGTTCTAGGTCATGGATATACTTCACTCATTGGCATTTGCTACCTGGGATACTATATCGCTAAGATACTACCTCTTGTTCTGCTTCAGTTCTTGTAATCACCAAAAATTTTCAACCATTTTCTTTCAAGGAACACTTATATACTTTTTCAATCATGCGTTCTATTAGCACACCCTTATCCAACTTGAATATCTGCCAATATGATGCCTACTCAAATCTTGTTACTGTCTACACAAGGCACCAACTTTCATATGCATTTTATATGACATCCTCATACCAAGTTACTCATATCTCTCTTCTACTGCCTGGATTACTTGCAATATTACTTTTAAATAATTTTCTATCCTTATTAACTGATACACCAATCCAATATTATCACACATGGTACTTACCGTTACTAGCATATTACTCAACTAATCCCTGATATAGAAATAGTAGCACTCTTGTTATAGTAACACTAGCTTCCTAACAACATATTATATGCCCTTAATTTTCTAGGATACTAGCTTCATCATTAGATTACCTCATCACATTCACTAGAACTCATGATCACTTGTACTAGTTATTAACTTCTATAATGCATATATTTTACTTCACTCTCAAAGGCAAGCACATGGTTCCATATCTCTATTGATGTATATGCATCTCTCTTTAAACCTTTTACAGATGGGTACACTAATCAGTGATACACTATATATCTTCCATGACCAATCTTGATATTTCTCAACCCATGACACACTATTGAAATTTTCTAATACGCATGCTTCCACTTTCTGATACTCATAAACTTTCATACTAACACTCATCACCCATTGTATATTCTGTATACAATTTTTAGACACTTCTTCCACCTATTTCTTCCAATACATCACTAGCCTCAATATCAGATAATATACCTATCACTAGTCATATACTGGTACACTCCTATCTACTCACATCAATACTCTACTTTTAAGCTAAAGAATGATAGAAAGAATCCTACAATAACAGGAGTGGATAAGTATTGAGATGATACTTTAAGAACCAATTTAAGATATAACCTGATAATTATACATGTCTGTCCGAAATTATGACACTCATAATCCTCGCCATGCTAGTAAGCATAGATACGATAAACGATAGATTCCATAACTTAGGTATGCACCTCTATAATCATGTCGTCTAGAATCCTTACTGTGCCGACTAGTATAGCTGTGAGAAATTCTAAATTTCATAACTAAGATATGTACATCCGAAGTCAGGTTCCTACATTTCCACCATGCCAGCTAATATAGCTGCGATAAACTCTAGGCTCCATAACCAAAGCAGTCATTTTATCTTTCTCACTATCCTCATCAATATATGTTATCAGATAATATCATAATTTAGTCCATAAAATTTATCTCGATATAAAATTAATCTCAACAACGACACCAAGAATTAAATTTAACAACCGATCACCAAGAATCAAATTTAATAACAATAAGTGAGAACGGACAAAAATAAGAAAAAAGGTTTGAATTTGAAATTATAATAAGATCCTTAAGGGTTGTCCCAGAAATCTCTCAAGAAATTTATGATTGAGTATCCTCTCTCATCCTAGTATCCTATGTCCTATATCCTATCGCAGGCTCACAGTAGTATAACTAAGTCGTCGTACTACCACGATATCACACAACTTGCAAAGCCTGACCTGCATGGGCCACCACTAAAAATGTGTCAAGACCCGCACCCGATGAAGTGGCACGAGTACGTGGGTACGTCCAGCCTACGCCGCAACATCGGCGGTAGAACACTGTCTTGGTCAACTATACTATCTAATTATCTCACAATGATGTATAATCCTCCAATAATATCTCAACTCCAAAAAGAGTGTAATAAACTTAATTCAACACAATACTCAATCACAATTCTATAGCACGATAAAATATCAAGAAAGTCTAATATAGCTATACAATCTAAACAAATATAACAACAACAATAGAAACAATAACCAAAATCTCAAATATAAGCCAAAAATAAATCTGGTACAAAATGCTAAAGAGAACTAACTATGCTAACAAATAATTTCGACTAGATCTCCCGGCTGTTACTCCAGAACTACTGGGTCCAAGTCTGCACCATCTATAGGTCGGGGTCCGTAGTATGTCGGACACCAATTTTTGGGATCCTCTAAAAAATATTTTTCAGTCAGGGATGGAGCGAAGTACAATCCAATAGCATTTTTAATTAATTGATAATGACTATAAACAGAAATTGAGAATATAATACAAGACGAGAAATAATGAACAATATCAACTATGGTAGAAGAAATAGGTAAACAAGAACAATATGATATACACTGATCAAGATAAAATAGAACAAGATAATATAATGAGACAATGAACTAGAATATGGTGAAGAACTGTAACTATGCTAAGTGATTGAAATACTAGTTAGATATGTGATCGGCTTGGGTGAACATTGTCTACTTTAACGTTGGATAAACATTGTCTAAGTTAAACATTGAATATTGTCTAGAATTTGATCACATATCTAACTAACATCTCCCCTTTCCCCTGACTAGTATAATGGATCCAACCATGACACGTTACGATGCAAGATACTCAAGACATTGTAAATAATAAATCTTGAACATTAAAAATTGAACATTGAATATTGTCTAAGTTAAACATTGAGAGCACGAGAAATAATAAAATAATATATATATATATAATATCCCATGGCTGATCCATGTGTATACTAGTCCGTGTACCAATGTGTCAAGAGTCATGTAAAATATTTCTAAATACTTGTATTATAGTAATTATCAAATAATAGAAACTATCAAAGAATATACTCGCCTGTGGTCCAGAGCAATGAATGTCAAACTATGTCTGAACTGGTGTCACCCATACCTATATATGAAATATTACATTAATACAAGGTTCTGGAATAAAATTAAGTTCAATTATTCAACTTCTAGGTCATAAAGCCATTTCTAAGTCAAAACAGTCAAACTAGGTCAACTCTATGCCAAACTAGTCAAACTTGCTATTTCTAAGTTGTATGAGTCTAACTTTAGGATATTAGGTCCACACACTATGCAACTAGGCCACACTAGCTAAGCTAAGACACTAAGAAATCAACAAGATACCGTATCCTAAGATACGCAAGTTATTAGATATAAAAATAGTAATTTATATATATATACAAGACAATACATATAGTAGCTTAGCTAACTAATGCAAAACGGATACCTTGGCTTTGACCAATGCGGTATCGCATTACTAAACCCCCATCTCGATACTCAAACCCAATACCTTGAGTATCAATCCAATTATCTTGCCTTTTCCTTGGTATCCCAAGGTAAGTCAAATTCTAATATATAGCTCACTACCTAATACTAAACTATAACTAACGTACTAAACTATTACAAACTACTAAATACCTAATACTAACAATAATATATATATATATATATATTGTCACGATCCGCACCCAAAATTTGGGCATGAGCCGTGGGTACGTCCAGCCTACGCCGCAGCATCGGCGGTAGAACGCTGTCTAGGTCTCAAACATAACTCATCCTGTCAATAGTCTCAACTCCATAAGGAGGACAATGATAATATATGGATCCACAGTTTAATAATATACTCAATCCCGAAGCTATATGAAAGTAATTGGCACGATTAGAAATAAGGATAAGAGTTCTATCATAAGTCAACACAAATAAATATATCACAAGTCTAGAGTCTAGATGTCCACCAAAAGTCACAACAATAATACAACCCAAATCTCAGTCTAGTACAATAATACATAAAATAGGACAGTCTAAATACCTGTAGGTAGAATCTCCTCTAAGATGGGTAACCCCTCTGGGATTTCTGGTATAAAATCTTCCTCTGCTCCCGGGCCGTAGTGGGTAGGGCATAAATCCTCCAATTCCTCTGAAAATGTTATCCAATCAGGATAGGAGTGAAGCACAAACACTAAACAGCAGTTTCATATATGTTGACAAAAACTATAAAATAATGTAAGGAATACAAGATGAAATAAATACTAAAAATATAGAGTACTAGAGAATATAAAATGAGCAATGGAATATCTAGCAATGAATAAATATATCAATGGATGCTAGAACAAGTAATATAAAATAAAAAATAAATATCTGGCTAAGTGTTTAAAATATCAGTTTATTATGTGATCGGCTTGGGACAGATCAGGCTGGTTACATATGATTAGCTATGATTCATGTAGGTCAGGCTAACCATATGGTTAGCTATGATGCATGTAATGGTCAGGCTAATCATATATAACAGCTATGAGGCATGTAATGGTCAGGCCGCACCCGACGTGAGATGTGGGGTGAGCTATGATGCATGTAGAGTTGGATATGATCACATAATCTACTAATAATTCCCCATCCCCAGCTAGCACGATGGATTCCAATCATGACTCCTCATGATGGGTATCTAGGGTGCTAACCCGTGTATCCATGGTGTCAGAATCAAGTATATAATACAACTAGAATTAAAGAATTAATCAACAAAAGCGAAAACTGTCAGAGAATGTACTCGCCTGTGGTCCCGAGAAAGGTGCGAGGGTCGATGTCCAAGATGAAATCACAGTCACCTAAAAATATCAATATCCATATCAAAAAGTGTTTTGAAAAGGTTTACATGCATACCTAATTCTATGCTAGGTACAGGGTCATTTCTAGGTCTTTGGTGAGCTGTCTATGCCATACTTAACCATACTAGTCATTGCCAACTATATTAACTACTGCTAAAATATACATAATACTTGTAGAGATTTCCATACTAACCAACATTATACACCTAGCTAATTATTCGTCATACCTAGTTATAACACTAGGGTGTACTCATAACACTTCCATACCTATTTTATCTAGGTATTACCATAGCTGACATTCAGGATACCCATACTTGGTATATGGCATCAAAACCTATTCCTAAATCAAAACCTAACTATATTACTTGTCTTAGTGTATCAACCCTTAACCACTTAGTACCCCCAAAATACTGATACATAACTCCCTCTCTATCACAGTTTGAAAATATTCAGACTTACACATTCATGGCTAAAACTATCTACTGATACATAACACTATCTCACTAAACTTACTGATACATTACACACAGGCACACATAGATAAATCTCAGTATCAGGAAACCTGAATTACTGATACACAACACAACATAATTCCCTACACTGCTACACACACACACACTGCTACACTGAGATACTCACACACAGATACACACAGGCAGATACACACAGGCACATCACTGAAACTTCTTACTCACTCACAGGAATTACTGATACTCCTAATTCCAACCAATGAACACCCACACACTTTAATACCAACTCACTGGAACCCCCAGATACTGATACTCTAAACCTACAATCCTACTGATACAACCCACAATGTCTAATCTCTGGGACCAGTGTATAGCTACTGGCACTCTAACACTCACAGGTCTAAGATACACTCAGACCTCACTGAGACACTATGACCTTACTGATACACACACACGCTGACCTCTATTACTGCATCTACCCGAGCCCAAGACACTGTCATTGCTGCATATCAGTTTTAGGATGATCACTGATACATTCTTCCTCACCAAAACTCCCTCACTAAACTTACACAGTACTTACCCTACTGATACCTAACATATTGCTCACTCAACCCAACTCACAGAACTACTGATACATCACCCTATCTGCTCACTGAACCCAAACTCACAGAACTATTGATACTTTACCCTATCTGCTCATTGCTACACACACTCTCTGTGACCAAACTGCATAGTTTCTGATACTCGACACACACACACATATACATTCCTCTACTGGACACAAAACTCCCTATACTTAATACCAACTCACTGTAATGAAACCCCCAAATCCCACTGATATATTAAACCTACACTGATACATTAATACACACTCACAAAACTGCTACATAACTATCACAGGGACTCTGATACCCTGATGGCACACACACACACACAGGTTCACACACACACACACACAGAGGTTACTGATACTTCCTACTGAATGGCACTTAACTTCCCAGCTACACACCTACACACTGAACATAGTGCCACACACCACAGGAACTTTAAAATACTGATACTCAAATTAAACCCTAACACACTCCCAAAACCCGACTCTACACAGAATCTTCCCACAGTGTCTGATACACAAAGACACTGCTACACAAAATAACCCATACTGCACAACCCTATTCCTTGTTCCCACTGTCAAAATACATAGACACATCTACACTAAGATCTTTCCTGCAACACAGTACACACAAAACCCGACTGCACAGGAAAACCCCCAAATTACAACCTATCTATACACCTATGCAATTATATCTATGTATATAGATTTGTATATTAAAACATGCAGTAATTAGAACACATTAGATAGGTGAACCCCTAAGGGGCATTCCATCGAACACAAGAAGTGTAGAAAAACAAATTTACATAATAACCCATGAATCCTCAAATCAAAACCCTCAGAATCGAGATCTAAGCTACACGTAGGAGATGAAATCATGACTACATATAAACCCCTAGGATTAGGGTTCACGAAAATGGGGGAAACCAACCGTATGAACACCAAAACCCTAGATCCACCTAGGTTTTCATGGAGAAACTCCAAAAACGAAATCTAAACAATTTGGTGGGCTCCTAATGGCCAAACACAAATAAAAATAGAATTAAATGGGTTTAAAAATTGGATTCTCACCTATTGGGAGATGGTTTTCCAATATAGGTCGTCTTTCTTCAAGTCCTCTTGGTCCAAGCTCCTTGATTTTTTTTGATGGAGGAGGAAATGAATTTTTAGCATTTTAATTTCTGGAATTTATGGGGAAGGAATAGTTTTTCTAATGGAGGCTAGGTTTAGGCTTTCTTCATGAATGAAGAAGCTTGAGGGAGACTTCCCTTCATTATATAGGGCTAGGGTTAGGGTTTCAAATGCAAAGGTTTAATTAACCCTTCATGTTTAGTCAAGAAGAAATTAATTAATTAGGCTTTAGTCATTTCTAGGGTTTAAATCTAAAACTAAAATGCAATTTAGGGTTTTACTAAAACTTAGAATACCAATTAGGGTTTGGTCACTAGGGTTAAACCTATTGGGTTTTTAGGGTTTAAACTAAAACCTAATCATTAAGAATACCTCATAATTTATTTAATAAACTCATTACACATATTATTTATATAATTAAATTAAACAGGAAATTTACAATAATGTCCTAATCTGGAAATATGGTAGTGACAAGTCTACCCTCCTAAAAAAATTGTCCTCGAAATTGGATTGAACTAGAACAAGAACGAAATCAGATAAGGAATTATACCTCAAGTCTCGAAGAGATATGGGTATTGCTCGCACATTTCTTTCTCTCTCTCCCAGGCCGACTCCCCTGGAGAGTGATGTCTCCATGCAACACGAACCAAAGGAATCGTCTGCTTCCGCAATACCTTCTCTCTGCGATCCAAGATCTCTATGGGCTGCTCAGGGTAGCTGAGAGTCGGACCAACCTCCATCTCCGAGTGATCTAGTACGTGACTAGGGTCTGCCACGTACCGCCTCAGCTATGACACGTGGAACACGTCATGGACTCCCTCTAGTGCAGGTGGCAAGTCTAGTCTATACGCCACTGCACTGACCCTCGCAAGAATACCGAAGGGTCTGATGTAGCGTGGACTAAGCTTCCCGCCTCCACCAAAATGAATCGTGCCCCGCGTCGGAGAAATCCGTAGGAATACTAGATCGCCAACCTAGAACAAAACAGTCTCAACACACAGTCTAAAAAAATAATCACAAGCCAGAAAATAATAATCTATACCTGAAACTCAAGGGGTCTACGGTGGCTGTCGGCCCAATGCCGCTGTCTGTCCTGCGCCACTCACAGTCTGTCTCTGATGAGTTTTACTTTTTCTGCTGCATCTACGACCATTTCTGGTCCTAGCAAGGCTCTCTCTCCAACGTCGTCCCAAGATAACGGTGTACGACACCTTCGTCCATAAAGAGCCTCGAATGGCGATATCTCGATGCTGGCCTGGTAGCTGTTGTTGTAAGCAAACTCTATCAGGTATAGATGATCCTCCCAAGAACCTCAAAGATCTAGAACGCAAGTGCATAGCATATCCTCGAGAGTATGAATAGTCCTTTCAGACTGCCCGTCTGTCTGGGGGTGGTATGCGATACTGAACTTGAGCTGAGTGCCCAAGCTAGCCTGCAGACTCCTCCAGAAGTGGGAAGTAAAACAACTATCCCGATCCGAGATGATGCTCACAGGAACTCCATGAAGTCTGACAATCTGCCACACGTACATCTCTGCTAGCCTCTCTGTCGATGTGCCCACCTTGAAAGGTAAGAAGTGGGCTGATTTGGTCAACCTATCCACGATGACCCAAATTGCGTCCTTCCCTCCTGGAGAACGCGGAAGCCCTGAAATAAAATCTATAGTCATGTGCTCCCACTTCCACTTTGGGATAGGTAAAGGTTGAAGCAATCCACCTGGCCTCTGCCGGTCCGCCTTTACCTGCTGGCACACTAGACACCGGGATACGAAGCGTGCTATCTCGCACTTCATTCCAAACCACCATACGTGCTCCCTCAAGTCTCGATACATCTTGTTGGCACCGGGATGCATCGAGTACTGAGAGCGGTGTGCCTCCTGCAAAACCTCCTCGCGTAGCTCCCCGTTCGGCACACACATCCTCGTGCCGTACCGTAAAGACCCATCATCTACGATAGTAAAGTCGTCTGACAATCCGGTCCGAACCTGTGCCCTGATACTCCTCAGAGCCTCATCATCATACTGCGCAGCTCTGATTCTGTCCATCAGCTCGGACTGTATCTGTAATCCCCATATCTGAATCTCAATACCGGGAACTAGTACCTCAACTTCCAAGCCTTCCAGATCAGCCAACAAATGTCTATCCGTCGTCAAATACATAGCCATCGGATACCTGCTCAAGGCATCGGCGACTACGTTGGCCTTCCCTGGGTGGTACTGTAATGAGATGTTAAAGTCCTTCATCAACTCCAACCACCTCCTCTACCTCATGTTCAGCTTCTTGTATGTGAACACGTACTTCAAGCTTTTGTGGTCTATGAAGATCTCCATACGCTCTCCGTACAGGTAATATTTCCACAGCTTTAGAGCGATGATAACTGCTGCCAACTCCAAATCGTGGGTGGGGTAGTTCTTTTCATGAGGGCGTAACTGCCTGGAAGCATAGGCAATTATCTTCCCGTACTGCTGAAGAACGCAACCCAAACCCTTCCCTGAAGTATCACTGTAGATAGTGAATCCACCTGTCCCCGCTGGCAACGTCAAAACTGGAGCTGTCGTTAATCTCTTCTTCAGCTCATCAAATGCGGCCTGGCAATCCTCCGTCCAGACAAAATCCATATCTTTCCTGGTTAGCCTGGTCATCGGTGCTGCAATCCTGGAGAAGTCTTGTATAAACCTCCTGTAGTATCCTGCTAGCCCGAGAAAACTCCTGATCTCAGCTACCGAACTGGGGGTAGCCCACGACTCCACTGCCTCGATCTTCTTCGGGTTAACCGAGATTCTGTCACCCGTCACCACATGCCCAAGAAATTCAACCTGGTCAAGGAAGAATTCACACTTTGAGAGTTTCCTGTACAACTCCTCCTTCCTGAGAGTCTCTAAGACCAACCTCAGGTGCTCTTTGTGCTCCTCCTGGGTCTTGAAATACACAAGAATATTGTCGATGAACACCACCACGAACTTGTCAAGGTACTGGTGGAACACCTTGTTCATCAGGTTCATGAATATTGTCGGTGCATTGGTTAAACCAAATGGCATTACCATAAACTCAAACTGGCCGTATCTGGTCCGAAAGGCTGTCTTTAGCGTGTCTTCTCTCTTCACCTTCACCTGGTGATAGTCTGACCTTAAATCTATCTTCGAAAACACCTTCGCTTCGCTCAACTGATCGAAAAGATCGTCTATCCTTGGCAGCGGGTATTTGTTCTTGATAGTGAGGTTGTTCAAAGCTCTATAATCAATGCACATGCACACCGTGCCATACTTCTTCGGCACGAACAAAACCGGAGCTCCCTATGGTGATGAACTGGATTGAGGACTAAAGGTATTCCTACTGCTAGCAAACAAAAGAAGCGATGGAATAAAGTCTTATAATAACAGAAATAGATAAGTGTTGAGATAATACTTTAAGAATTAATTTAAGATACAACCTGATAATCATACACGTCTGTCAGAAATCATGACACTCAGAATCCTCGCCATGCCAGTAAGCATAGGTGCGATAAACGACAGGTTCCGTAACTAAGGTATGCAACCGTATAATCATGTCATCTAGAATCCTCGCCATGCCAACCGGTATGGCTGCGAGAGACTCTAAGTTTCATAACTACAGTATGTACATCCTAGTCAGGTTCCTACGTTCTCGTCACGACAGCTAGTATGGCTGTGATAAACTCTAGGTTCCATAACCAAAGTAGACGTTTTACCTTTCTCACTGTCCTCATCAATATATGTCATCAGATGATACCGTAAATTTTAGCCCATAAAATTCATCTTGATATAAAATCAACTCAACAATGATACCAAGAATTAAATTTAACAATTGGTCAACAAGAATCAAACTTATTATCAACAAGCGAGAACAGACGAAAACAAAGGAAAGGAATTAAATTGGAATTCATAATGAGATTCTCAAGGGTCGTCCCATGAATTTCTTAAATAATTTGTGATTGAGTATCCTGCTCTGCTCCGCGGCTCCTCTGGCGACCTCGAACTCCGACTCTCCTGGTGGTCGAAATAATACTCTACCTCCATGACAATCTATAGTAGCATGATGCCTACTCAACCAGTCTATTCCGAGTACAATATCGTATCCCAGAAGTGGCATGACGAGTAAGCGCACGCTCAACTCTCGGCCTCCTACTAATACTCTCCGGTCCTTGAAATAATCACGGACTAGGATAATACCTCCGCCAGTCGTGATCTTGCAAGTCATAGCTAATGGTTATGTCTCTAAATAATGTTGTAGTGCATAAGATACAGACACGAAACTATAGGAAGTGCCAGAGTCGAATAATGTAAATGCTGGAATGTAATCGAGAAGAACCGGACCTATAATCAAGTCTCCTGCTGGCTCGACCTCCTCGACCGCCATGGCGTATGCTCGTCCCTGGGGTACACCTCTCTGCTTCTGGTGCTGAGCAAACCTTTGCTGTTACGGTAAAAGTGGTCCCCTCTGCTGGCCTCCTGGTACGGTAGGTACCCTGGCTGGTCCCCTCTAGGCGGCTGCTCCACCCTGGCCTGGACGAGTTTGTATGGTAGGATAATCCCTCAGCTGATGTGCTGTCGATCTGCAAGACAAACATGTACCCAACCTCTTCCTGCAAATATCTCTGATATGTCCCATCTTTCTGTAATACGCACACTGGATGGCGGGCTGAGTCTGCCTCTGTGGCTGCTGCTGCTGGATGTGTCCTCAAACTGGTGTCTGGTGCTACTGATGTTGAGCTATCTGCGATCCCACAGGTGGCTTAACTGGACTTTGATTTGGATCTGCGCGCAGGCCGGGAAGATAAGAAGCTCGAAGACAACCCCTCACTTGATGTCCCGCAGTGCCATAGTACAAACAAAGTCCTCGCCTCATCCTACAGCTCTTCCAAAGGTGACCTGGCTTCTTACAGAAGTGACAAGCCTGCTGGATCTGCCTCAGAGGCTGCTGCTGATCCTGCGATCTGGTCTTCGACGGCATCCTGAGGACAGACCAAAAGGAATCAATTAAGGTAATAGACACGATATCATCAAGGAAGGACAGTAAAAGTTCTAAAGGAATAATCATTAAGAGTAGCATTATAAGAATCAGAAATTTCCTAATTATGATTGAGCATATTCTTGGCCTAATCCTATTTCCTAAAATAGGCTCGTAGCAATACTCTAAGCGAGCACCACTACGATATCGCTCTAAATGCGAATCTAGACCTGCATGGGCCACCACTAAAAATGTGTCACGACCCGTACCCAGAATTTGGGCATGAGCCGTGGGTACGTCCAACCCAAGCCGCAGCATCGGGATAGAACGCTGTCAAGGTCTCAAACATAACTCATCCTGTCAATAGTCTCAACTCCATAAGGAGGACAATAATAATATATGGATCCACAGTTTAATAATATACTTAATCACAAAGCTATATGAAAGTAATTGGCATGATGAGAAATAAGGATAAGAGTTCTATCATAAGTCAACATAAGTAAATATATCACAAGTCTAGAGTCTAGATGTCCACCAAAAGTCACAACATTAATACAACCCAAATCTCAGTCTAGTACAATAATACATAAAATAGGACAATCTAAATGCCTGTAGGTAGAATCTCCTCTAAGATGTGTAACTCCTCTGGGATTTCTGGTATAAAATCTCCCTCTGCTCCCGGGCCGTAGTGGGTAGGGCAAAAATTCTCCAAGTTCTCTGAAAATGTTATCCAATCAGGATTGGAGCGAAGCACAAACACTAAACAGCAGTTTCATATATGTTGACAAAAACTATAAAACAATGTAAGGAATACAAGATGAAATAAATACCGGAAATATAAAGTACTAGAGAATATGAAATGAGCAATGGAATATCTAGCAATGAATAAATATATCAATGGATGCTAGAACAAGTAATCTAAAATAAAGAATAAATATCTGGCTAAGTGTTTGAAATATCAGTTTATTATGTGATCGGCTTGGAACAGATCAGGTTGGTTACATATGATTAGCTATGATTCATGTAGGTCAGGCTAAACATATGGTTAGCTATGATGCATATAATGGTCAGGCTAATCATATATAACAGCTATGAGGCATGTAATGGTCAGGCCGCACCCGACGTGAGATGTGGGGTGAGCTATGATGCATGTAGAGTTGGGTATGATCACATAATCTACTAATAATTCCCCATCCCCAGCTAGCACGATGGATTCCAATCACGACTCCTCATGATGGGTATCTAGGGTGCTAACCCGTGTATCCATGGTGTCAGAATCAAGTATATAATACAACTAGAATTATAGAATTAATCAACAAAAGCAAAAACTGTTAGAGAATGTACTCGCCTGTGGTCCCGAGGAAAGTGCGAGGGTCGATGTCCAAGATAAAATCACAGTCACCTAAAAATATCAATATCCATATCAAAAAGTGTTTTAAAAAGGTTTACATGCATACCTAATTCTATGCTAAGTACAGGGTCATTTCTAGGTCTTTGGTGAGCTGTCTATGCCATACTTAACCAAACTAGTCATTGCCAACTATATTAACTACTGCTAAAATATACATAATACTTGTAGAGATTTCCACACTAACCAACATTATACACCTAGCTAATTATTTGTCATACCTAGTTATAACACTAGGGTGTACTCATAACACTTCCATACCTATTTTATCTAGGTATTACCTTAGCAGACATTCAGGATACCCACACTTGTTATATGGCATCAAAACCTACTCCTAAATCAAAACCTAACTATATTACTTGTCTTAGTGTATCAACCCTTAACCACTTAGTACCCCCAAAACACTGATACATAACTCCCTCTCTTTCACAGTTTGAAAATGTTCAGACTTACACATTCATGGCTAAAACTAGCTACTGATACATAATACTATCTCACTAAACTTACTGACACATTACACACAGGCACACATAGATAAATCTCAGTATCAGGAAACCTAAATTGCTAATACACAACACAACACAATTCCCTATACTACTACACACACACACACTGCTATACTGAGACACTCACACACAAATATACACAGGCAGATACACACAGGCACATCACTGAAACTTCTCACTCACTCACAGGAATTACTGATACTCCTAATTCCAACCAATGAACACCCCCACACTTTAATACCAAATCACTGGAACCCCCAGATACTGATACTCTAAACCTACAATCCTACTGATACAACCCACAGTGTCTAATCTCTGGGACCAGCGTATAGCTACTGGCACTCTAATACTCACTGGCCTAAGATACACTAAGACCTCACTGAGACACTATGACCTTATTGATACACACACACACTGACCTCTGTTACTGCATCTACCCGAGCCCAAGACACTGCCATTGCTGCATATCAGTTTTAGGATGATCGCTGATACATTCTCCCTCACCAAAACTCCCTCACTAAACTGACACAGTACTTAGCCTACCGATACCTAACATATTGCTCACTCAACCCAACTCACAGAACTACTGATACATCACCCTATCTACTCACTGAACCCAAACTCACAGAACTACTGATACTTCACCCTATCTGCTCACTGCTACACACACAATCTGTGACCAAACTGCACAGTTTCTGATACTCGACACACACACACATATACATGCCTCTGCTGGACACAAAACTCCCTATACTTAATACCAACTCACTGTAATGAAACCCCCAAATCCCACTGATATATTAAACCTACACTGATACATTAAGACACACTCACAAAACTCCTACATAACTATCACAGGGACTCTGATACCCTGATGGCACACACACACAGAGGTTCATACACATAGGTTCACACACACACAGGTTACTGATACTTCCTACTGAATAGCACTGAACTTCCCAGCTATACACCTACACACTGAACACAGTGCCACACCACAGGAACTTCAAAATACTGATACTCAAATTAAACCCTAACACACTCCCAAAACCCGACTCTACACCGAATCTCCCCACAGTATCGGATACACAAAGACACTGCTACACAAAATAACCCATACTGCACAACCCTATTCCTTGTTCCCACTGTCAAAATACACAGACACATATACACTAAGATCTTTCCTGCAACACAGTACACACAAAACCCGACTGCACAGGAAAACCCCCAAATCACAACCTATCTATACACCTATGCAATTATATCTATGTATATAGATTTGTATATTAAAACATGCAGTAATTAGAACACATTAGATAGGTGAACCCCTAAGGGGCATTCCATCGAACATAAGAAGTGCAGAAAAATGAATTTACATAAGAACCCATGAATCCTCAAATCAAAACCCTCAAAATCGAGATCTAACCTACACGTAGGAGATGAAATCATGACTACATGCAAACCCCTAGGATTAGGGTTCACGAAAATAGGGGAAACCAACCGTATGAACACCAAAAGCCTAGATCCACCTAGGTTTTCATGGAGAAACTCCAAAAACAAAATCTAAATAATTTGGTGGGCTCCTAATGGCCAAACACAAATAAAAACAGAATTAAATGGGTTTAAAAATCGGATTCT